>OZ020197.1:4130892-4602171 GCA_963971165.1 Philopedon plagiatum | reverse complement strand
CTTGCCTTCTGTTCAGCTCCGCTACGTGCAGCTTCCCCTGCTCTTTTGGAAGTTTTATCTAAGTATGTGTTAGCAAGAGTATCCCTGCACGTAGCGTCCCATAAAACTGCCTTACCTGCCTTCCAAGGTATTAGAGACATCCCATCCACCCGCTTCCCATCGCTACGACATATTCCAGCTGGTTCTAAAACTGCTGGGATATTTGCTGAAATTAAAGCTCATTTTATAATGTCATTTCTAGAACTGTGACGAGACAAACGACCTGCACTCTTAATACAGCTTAGCCCATGTAGGCCATAAATATCAACTGGTTTGCTGCAAGTGCAGGTGTGTTGTTCACACACAGGTTGCCCAAGTCGTAAAGCGATGGAAATACGGAAAGATGTGTCATCCAAAAGATTTCCCAGAGAAGGGACAGGTAGTGCATGTAACCATGCATTGCTCTCTGGTTCCTGAAGAGCTAGAAGACGCGCCTTACTTTTTAAATCCTGGCAATTGGAGCCATAGTGTCTTCTGAACTTAAAATTCTAATTGCTCCCTTAATGTCACCATCAGAGATTTTCTTTTCAACATTTCTTGCTAAGTAAACGTGGTTAAAATTGTTTTTGTCTTGCTTTCTTGATGCCTTTCTTAAATTTTTCCAGGAATAAAATTCCATAAAACATTTGCAGCCAGATTCTCCAACGCTAGTCCGGTCTAATTTGACAACCAAAAGTTTTAAACTGACAAGTGTAAGAATAAGACATTTAAGTTTGATACTATGAATTTATTTCTGAACTTTTTCGCAAATTTATAAAGAAGAGGGCAATTTTAGTACGTACTTTCGACAATAATAGAACTAATTTGATTACAGTAACTCGTTCCAAGATGAAAATCGTTTGGAAACCCAGCAAATGGCTGAAATATCAGAATACTTCAAAAGTTTTTAATGACGACTTATTGACAATGACCCGACAAAAACCTGTCAAAACATAACTGGTCAACTATAAGATCTTAATTTAAACCAGTACTAAATGTTATTTCTTAGTGAATCTGAACGTTAATATCTAAATTTTTATTCTTTTTCCAAATTTCTATATTTTCTTTAATTATTGAGGTTAAAGATTTATTTTTATTCTTCTTTGACTTTTCAGGAACTTTTAGAATACCATAGGGAAACATTAAAAGACGTAGCCATGATTGTGGTTTGTTATCAGTAACACATTTATTCAAAGTTGAAGTAAGTTCTTCAGCTGTGCAGCAGCGGGCATATACAGTGACCGGCAAAAAGTTGGACACATATGGGAAAAATTTTTATTATTGGAATATTGAAAAAACTTTTTATGCCGATTGTCTCTGCATGATGGGTAACCTAAAAATTCATTTTGACATTTGTTACGTGATTACTCGTTTGCCGGCAAAATTGAAAAAAATATATATTGTCATGGAGAACTGGTATTAGGTGACAAGATATTGAAAAAAGTTATTAGAAAAAAGTGTTTAGATTTTAATTTTATACTTCTTGGCAAAGTCTGGAGCCAAAATTAAAAAAAAAAAATATTTTACATTTTTTGAAAAAAAATGTACAATATTAGTTTCATATTCCCATGAATTTAATAAAAATGTGTTAAATGATCGAAAACCAAGGTAATAACCTATTATCTCAAAATTTTTGTTATTACTTAAAAGTTTTATTTGATAAAATTTAAAATTTAGCTTTTCTCCATGTACTTGGGTGTGGCCAGGCCCTGTATCTGGCAACCATATTTACCATTTATAGTTACTTCTGGAACAATATGCTTACGAAAGACCGTTTGCTCTAATTTTGAAGAAATTTTAAAGTGTCTACCAAAATGGTTGCCAGATACAGGGCCTGGCCACACCCAAGTACATGGAAAAAAGCTAAAATTTAAATTTTATCAAATAAAACTTTCAAGTAATAACAAAATGTTGAGATAATAGGTTATTACCTTGGTTTTCGATCATTTAACACATTTTTATTAAATTGATGGGAATATGAAACTAATATTGTACATTTTTTTTCAAAAATGTAAAATATTTTTTTTTTAAATTTTGACTCCAGACTTAGCCAAGGAGTATAAAATTAAAATCTAAACACTTTTTTCTAATAACTTTTTTCAATATCTTGTCACCTAATACCAGTTTTCCATGACAATATATATTTTTTTCAATTTTGCCGGCAAACGAGTAATCACATAACAAATGTCAAAATGAATTTTTAGGTTACCCATCATGCAGAGACAATCGGCATAAAAAGTTTTTTCAATATTCCAATAATAAAAATTTTTCCCATATGTGTCCAACTTTTTGCCGGTCACTGTATATATATATATATATATATATATATATATATATATATATATATATATATATATATATATATATATATACAGTGACCGGCAAAAAGTTGGACACATATGGGAAAATTTTTTATTTATATATATATATATATATATATATATATATATATATATATATATATATATATATATATATATATATATATTATATTATATATATATATATATATATATATATATATATATATATATATATATATATATATATATATATATATATGTATATATATATATATATATATATGATATATTGTTTTATAGCATTTTTTTAAACATTTTTCGGGGAAAACGCTTAAAATGGCTGTCCCCCACCCTTATCCACCAGAAGGATCGCTCAGAAAAATCCGAAAAAAAATCATGAACATTGAGAATTAGGTATAGATTGAGCCAAAATGATCAGGATTAAAAAAAAATTCTAGCGCGGTCAATTGTTATAAAGAATTTAATTATTTATTTTCTTATAACCGCTGAACCATTGGTTTTAGAGAAAAAGTTTTTCAACAAAAAATATTTCTCACGATGTAAGGAACAACTTTTGTCCGAACACGTATTTCAAAATTTTTAATTTGGCCCACTCAGCTCCGCGCATACGCGATGTAATACGGCGTTAGTGCCGCCGGCGGCGGGTAGCGCGGCAGATGGACGGAGATCGGGCGGCTGAGGTTTGCCCAGGTTCAGTGGGAGGTTGATGGCACGGAACACTAATTGTTATTTCCTTTTAGTACGTCTATTATCCCCCTTTCATCTTATGAATTTAAATTTAAATTTAAATTTGTAATGTCCATGTAATATTGGATTTTCAGACCTCAGTAACCCCGAAATGACATAGTTAACATGTTTAAGGAATTTTTTACCTGCTCCTTTCGCCCCCCTTCCCCGCTGTAGTTTTTTTACATCCGTTTAAAATGATCTTAGCTTTTCCGACTTTAATAACTCCGAAAATGGATCATTAGTTAACATTTTTGGAGAAATTGGCAATCGCTCCTTTTTTACCGCCCCCCCCCCGTTAATTTTTTTAACATCGCTATCGGTTAGACAAAATTAGATTTTCTGACCTCAATATAACCCCGTAAATGACACATTAGTTAACATTTTTGGACAATTTTCCAGTCTCCTTTTTTACCCCCCCCCCCCTTGTCCCTAAACCAAAAAAAATTGTCGAAATCGGTTAATCCGTTCAAGAATTATGCATGAACATACACATACATAAAAAAAAGAAATAATGACGCACATGCGTCAAGGATCAATATCCTTCGAACGACTTCCTCGTAAAGTCTGTTAAATTATAATAATGATGTGATAATGATAATGATGACAATGAAATTAATGATGATGATAATAATAAATCGAGAATGAGAATGGAAGAATGATAATGAGAATGCGGTAATGAGAATAGAATGAAACTGTGAGAGTAAGAATGCATCGTCGACAGTTGAAATTCGAGAAGTTCAACAAAAAAAGTCGACGAGTTTGCTCGGAGCATTTGCCATTTGCAAAATAAGATCGGCAATTTCGGATCAGCAAAGCTGAGAATTAGAACTATCGTCTGATCTGCGAAGATCACGCATTTTGATTAAATTCAATCAGAATCTAGTAATGAGACTATTAAGTCACGTAGATTAATTCTTTTTTTCTTTTAGAAAAAAAAGGTACACACTACTGGTACTGGAATACGGCTAGTTTGTGTGGGACTTTGCTTCCAAGCATGTCTTGAGACCAGTAGTTCAGTAGTACTATACCTGGGGTGTACTAGGAGTGTCCGACTCACACATACAGAGCTGGAAACATCCGTATGAATTTCACTAGCCCTTTAAGTAGATGTGTGGGGTGGTACCTCCTCGGACGAGGACGAAATCCTCTACCACTTTCCTCCTACCACCTAATATTGCGAGTCCTCAAAAAAAAACTTAAGGTGAGCTTAAAATTCGCTTATTGGATGTTTAATTCTTTTTCAGTCACGTTTCCTAATTGTTTTTGTACAAATCTACAATTTTTCTTACTTAAACGTTTTTCCATATAGTAAAATAAAAAAAAAATTATCTATTGGTCCAAATACAATAATTTTTTTAACGCGAGTCATAGGATTTTACACGGTAAAACTTCGACCCCATGTTAACCCCATTTATATAACAGCTAGAGGACCCTTTTTTTCTAATGATAAAAATCAGGAAAATGTCGATTATTTCTTGAAAATTGCAATATATACGTTCAAAACAATATGTGATCAAAGTGATTTTTCCCACTTCACATATAAAAAAATGGATATTATATTTATAAATAACCCAGATGAGAAGTTCCAAATAATGTTAATTAGGTTTTTTTATCACTTTATACGTTAAGATAGATTTAGAAATATATATCTTTCATACCTTTATATATTATTACCGAAGAGAGAGTGCAAAAATATTATAATTCAGTAATTTCATAAATTTCAGTTAGATACTCATAGTGACATCTTGTGTCAAATAGCTAAAACTAAACATTTAGCCTTTTGACATGCAAACCGACTGAGTACAGAAATCTGAAAAGTCCTTTCTTTTAATTGGTCCAAAATCAAAGAGAGGGATAAAGAGAGCTTGCATTGGTCACAGGGTAATAAAAGTATTTAATACGGGGTTCAATTAAGAAATAGGCTGTATCAATAGGTTACCTCTAAGCTAAATTAGATATTCAAAATCAGTTCATAATCAACGTTCGTTTTAACTATTTTTATTTTAGTATTTTAACTGTTTGATCAGTTTCTCTTATGAAAATTGTGCTCTCAGTTATTTTCTTCCAAATTTTCATATAAGCTTTGCTAAAGTGCAGTGAATATTTTTGGGTAAAGCAACTTATTAATTTGTTTTGGGTCTGACCAACCCGAGTGGGGGGATTTTCAATCTTTATAACTCGTGGCAATTATCCCACTCATTTTTAAAAATATTTTGATCAGTTTCATTAACACAAACTATATCGTAGCTTGTACACAATGCCCTGAACTATCTTTGTTTAAAAATTTAGCTTCAGATTTTTAATAAAACAAGGCTTAACAGGGGGTCGAAGTTTTACCATGGTCCATACAGTGATCGGTTTCTGTTAAATCAGATTTTAGCGGTTTTATGGACATTTTTAACCTCAACTCAAAAATAAACACCAAAAAGAAAACTAAATAAAAATAAGACAACGTATCATAATAAATAAATTTTCGTATATTTTTATACAAAAATATTACTTACAGGCACCATTCTATGTACAAAAATAACATTTTAACAAAAATAGATAATTTTTACCTACAAAACAAATAGATTTATTGTTACTACTTACTGCTAAAAATAAATTATTATTACTAGACAAAAACGTCAACCAGTAAAGGTAATATTTTGACTCAAAACTAATAAACATTGTATAAGTATAAATTATAATGACAAAAGCTACTTTAGCTAAAAGATGGCAAAACACTACGTTTTGGCAAATAAATTAAAAAATATATACAGGCGGCCCTAAAAATACAGAGACGCATCGTAAAACTGGTTCTCTCTTCGAGATATTTAAAGTACAAACCGTAATTTAGGTCTTACAAAGGAGAATTCTTTATAAACCTAATTTCATTAAAGATTTTTTATTTCATTTTAAATTAACTTTACTTGTCAAGATTAAAGCTGTGCAAAATGTCCGCGATTCCAGTGAGAGTACAGTTTTATTTTCTGATTGGTAGTGATGTAAATAAAATAAACATTATGAACCACATATATTAGTTCGTGTCCTTTAAAGGCTGCTGTACTATCTCTCTAACCCTTTTATTGCATTTGTTTATAAAATGAGGGTTCTACATTTAATGACGTAATATTGGCATAAGGTAAATTTGCCATAAGAACTAACTACGTATTTAAACCCATAATTGTGAAATTAGACCGCTCTAAGCGAGAGTGAATCGATCCGAAAATTAAATTTCAAATGAACATCGCACTTATGCAACGAAGATTACGATTGTGCATTCAATTACCGTCCAATTAAATTATACCGTAAAATATCTTTGTACCGTCATACTTTAAATCTGATAATGGGGTAATAATTGTTCTAACGCAAGTAGCAAACAGTAGGCCCCACTCACAAGGGAAAGGCACTAGCACTGTCAACCAAGTTCGCCTCTGCTGAACTGACTCCCGTTGTCCAGCGTTACAACCCTATATAAGGATTTGTTACCTACCAACCTAACCCTCTATATTTATTTTATTTATATCACCGCAAGCCAATAAATAAAACGGTAACACCACTGGAATCACTTATATTAGCACAGCTCGAGTCAAGATGTATAAAAATAAAAAAATAAATAATTTTCGTAAAATACTGGTATAATTATTTGCCTCCTACAAGACAGCTATGTGTGCCTATTTACAAAAATCACTGTCCTTACTTAATTTTTAACATTTTTTTTAACTTGTGCTGCGAACAAAATTTTACTCACTTTTATAATCCACAAAAACTAAGTGTCTCTGTCAACAAGAATATAATTATAACTATAGGGTTGTTCTTTTGTGTTACACAAAAATCAGTGCAGCTTCTTGTAACACAACAGAACAAACCTTATGACTGGGACTGTGATAGATTTGTTCGTTTGTGCTGTTTGAAGCTTCACTTCCTGAACACAGGTGTTTGTTGATGTGACAAGTTTCACTACATTATGTTCGTTTGTGTAGTGCAAGTTTCACTAAACTATTAAGTTCCTGTTCGCTCTGCACTGGCTCAAGAGGATAAGTAGGAAAGGGCAGGTTATTAGATCGTACAAAGTTATGTAAAATTTACAGAAAAGATCGTGTAAGAGTAAAATTTCGTAAAAATAATGATCAAAATGATCTGTGACAATTACGACGAAAATTATCTTGAATCTAGTGCTCCAAAGATAGCAGAAAACGCCGCAGAAGTATCCCAAAATGTCCTTCCTTTGGCTTTAATAGAAAGATTGTATATACGTTTGAAAATACGTTTTCACACTCATTTGACTTGCGAAAGAGTCATTTTAAAAACTTGTTCAATATACTATTGAAAACAATGAAGAAGTTACGGTAAAACGTTTAATCAAAAGTTACTTAAGGCAAAACTAAGGGATGTAACAGACAATTACTACTTCAGAACCTCTGAAAGTAAGTTTTTTATATTTAAATATAAAAAACTTAACATAAATTGCTATTTATTAAAATTAATTATGGAATAAAAACCATGATCAAACCCGTTTGTTTGTATTGCCCTATAAAGCAGTTCCTAACAGAACTAGTGTCGTCATAAACCTGCACTAACACAAACGAACAAACCCTAAACCAAACCGCAAAATATGCAGTTAAATTGCCCAACCTTCTTAATCACTAGAATCATTAATATTATTTGATGATTCGGTTTTTATGTATATCGCTGTCTCAGTTTTAAGTACGTTAGCTCTCTAATATCACTTTTTAAGTATTTAGGTTGTATTCAAAAAGTATTTGTATTCTTTGCTAGCTTACAATATCTTTCTTAAGAGTCAAATACTTTTTGGATACGAAACATTAGTTGATCGTTTCGTAATTATCCGTTTTATTTTTCTAGAACTGCAGAATTTGGTTTATCCAGTCCCTGAATTCACTTATCCTTGTGTAGACTCCTGGTTGGTTCGGCTCAGCACATCCAATTCCCCATGAGATCACACCTGCTAGCAGGAATCTATAAAAAATAGATTATATTATTATAGTAGCGGCATAGACTAAATAATACATAGACGAACACTGGCGTTTAACAAAAATGGACCAAAAAGCGGGTCTTCCTTGAGACAATTTGGGGGTTAATTGGTTTATGTCTTAGGATTTGTTTGTCCAAACAGAAATATGAAAGAGGAACACATGTCCTAGGCTAATACGCAAATAAAAGTATTAAAAGAAAAAAAAGTCATTTTTCTATCTTCTGACAGCCCACGAAGACCGAAGTCTAAGTACTATGTACCGTGGGTGTACTGGGGAATCGACTCACACATTCAAAGCTGGAAACATCCGTAGGGATTTCACCAGCCCTTTAAGAGGATGTGTGGGGTGGTACCACCTCGGCCGAGGAAGAATTCCTCTACCACCTTCCAACAACAATCACAAAATATCCATGGTCGAAGCGGGATTCGAACCCGCGCCTCTCGGTTGCAAAGCTGGCGCCGTACCAACTCGGCCACCGGAGACCCAAAAATGTTAAATAATTTATTAAAATACCTTTTGTCCTCCCTTTGAATGACCATCGGGCCTCCAGAATCACCTTCGCACGAATCAAAGCCTCCTCTCCTCCAACCAGCGCAAATGAAAATGTGCGGTATGTGTTCGATGTATCCTGCTGATCTGTACATCGATTCACATACTGAGTTGTTGATCACTGGTACTGATACTTCTTGAAGAATACTGGGCAGAGGGCCATCTATACAAAAATTATAGTTAATAAAGAATTAAAGGTAGACCCTTTCGCAAATATAGTCTATATGGAGGATCCGATGCAAAATCTCCATAAGTAACATTTTACGTTTCAGTATAATTAAAATTGCGGTATGACGCGACGCGTCGCGTCGTACGGCAATTGGCAACCTGGCAAGAGCAAAAATGGACTTTTAAATTTATATCAAAATCATTGGAATCTTTAGGCAACGGGTTAAATATAGATGAATTTAAGAAAACATGGAAACATTTCGTAAATGATAATGAATATAATTTAATGCGTCAGAAAGGTGCTTTTCCATATAGTTATGTCGATTATATGGAAAAAATGACAACCCAAATCTTCCAACTAAAAATCAGTTTTATGATCAGTTGGGCAAAGAACACATACCTAGCATATGCATGTTATGAAAGGGCTAAATAGGTTTGGCGCTTGTTCAATTGTAAGAATTTGGGGGATTATTCCGATTTATACCTAAAATCGGATGTTCCGTTGTTATGTGATGTTTTCGAGCAGTTTTATAATACCTGTCAGAATGTTTATAAATTGGATCCTGCGCAGTATTATACCCTTCCAAGTTTATCATTTGATTGTATGTTGCGCATGACTAAGGTAGAGTTAGAGCTTTTGCAAGAGTCCATTTTTAATTTTTTTAGCCACAGATGCTAAATATACTGGTGTAATGTTTCAAAAACTCTAAAGTATCTTCAGTAAGAAAAGTAGCATAATATTAAGAAGAAACTGACAAACAGAAATAAACTTTTTAAAGTCGTTTTTTTGAAACCATCAAATGTGACTTTGGCACATTTTGCATTTGCAGTTTGCAACTCACCTTCATATAATCGTCCCCACCCTGTCACATAAGCAGTCCTTCCTACAAAATTTTCTTCTTTGATCGGTACACAAACAGGTAAGATATTGGGTTGGAACTGTACCGGTTCGTAGAATCGAAGAAGAGCCAGATCGTACTCAAAAGTTCTAGGATCGAATTGAGGATGTGATGCGACAATTTGGACTCGTCTTTCTTCGTGAAGATAAGGTTCACTTTCGTTTGATAGATCGTGTTCTCCGAGGCGAAGGAGAAGGTCGCTTGGAGGAACACTAAACGAGAGAGCAGTAAATATTTGTGGCGCCTACTGGGTTACAAAAAGTTGGGGGCCCTACCACCAACTACTTGGTGTAGTTCGCTGGGATTTGAACAGTACTTCATAATAACTGTTTGATATACTGATATTTATATTATTAATAATAATTATTATAAATAAGATCAAAAATGTTTCAATTAGAAAAACTCTAGGCTTGTACAGGGATATCCAAATAAAAGTAAACAGGCTTTATAACTTCTTTATTTTCAAAGATGGGAAAAAACGTTAAATATGAAAATTTTGGTGATTTTTGTGGATCATCTTCAGCACTAAGCTTTTGAACTGGCATAATTTTATATGGTCTATACTTAAAATACCTTAACGTTCTTTAAACTGTCCCCTTCGTCAACATTTTATCTTTTCTTCCAAATCTGAGATACCGCACACAATCGGGAATTGATTTTTAGGATTCTCGTAAAAATATGATAAAATCGCTAGGTTCCTTTCTTTATTTCTTTCCCCTCTTCTTTTTCCATTGCCCAGAATTCCTCTTTCTCCTAGTCTCCTATTTGTTTATTATCATTTCTTCAATACTTTTTTCTATTGTCTTTAAGCCGCTCTAACATTATTGTTATTTTTTGTTAAATATAATTTTAACATTTTATATTTATCATTAATATAATAACTCATTTTGCAAAAAAAATAAAATTATAACTTCACGTTTACTAAAGTATTATTGTCAACCTTGACATTAACTTTGACTTACCTATGAAGAAAATTGAAAAACGTAGCGGGTATTTCGTCCGCAACCTGGATAGTTACGTTTAAAGTATAAAAATGCGAAATAATTTTTAATTTGAAATATTTAAAAAACGATTGAAAAACCGGTATAGGGTATTTTATACAAAATATTTTATACAAAATATGTCTAGAACTTTCCTAGAATCCAGAAAGATGATAAAAATCATACCATCCAATTTAAAATAAGCGAGAAAATCGATGTTTTATACTATATTTTTTTTTATTCGATGCTCAATTGTTTTGCTGATATGAATGATCCATAATAATCCTCACAACTAATTTTTAACATTTTTCCCATCTATAAAAAAGTTATAAGGCCTGTTCACTTTTATTTGGATATCCCAGTACAAGAACCATCACGAAATGTAACTGAAAAAGCAATTGAACGTCAAAATATAAGCGAGTTCTTAACTAAGCTTAAGTTTTTACGCCTCGCGTCGTTCGGTCAACTGCTGTCGCGTGCGGAAAAGTATTACTTTCCGCACTTGTGAGGCAAACAGCTATTTTTTATTTTAAAAGTCAATAAGCATTGCTCAAACCCTTGAATTTTATTTTTTTCTTTTTTGTTTAAATATGCTACCGGTATTGGTATCGCCAATTATTTATTACAACAATTGGTATCGGTATCGTATCGGCAAAATCACATATCGTTGCATCCCTAAATAAAAACAAATATACTTACTTATCCACACAATGGGCCGCAGTTATAGCCCAATTTTCATTGAGTAAGGCTGCTCCGCACTTGTGAAGGTACGTGGACGTCCTCCATTGCCTTAAGGAGATCTGCCAAGGCCATTTTCCAAAAGTCGATTTCTCTCCTCCGACGATCCTCGCTTCGGGCCACATGCGTCGGCCGCATACTGACGTAAAAGAAACAGTTTTTAGAGTAAAGATGGGCTTTGGAGAGGAATTGGAGTATGTAAAAATCACGTTTGTGATGAGAATATGCCACAAAATAATAGAATATTGGTTCATTTGATGGTGATTGATCTCTTACTTCATATTGTGTTTACCATTAGTCAGCCGTTAAACTCTGTTTTGGGCAAAATTACTACAGATTGTTTCTCACTCATCCAAATTAAGGCAGTCATCTCATATAAATTAGAAATGAATTAAATAGGGGTGTCTAAAAATAATATCTAGAATTTTTTTAAATATCTTTTCTAACAAATTATTGCAATATGGTAAGTACTAATGACGAATGTGAAAAATTACAAGTTTTTTAGATGGCTTGATTAAAAATGGATAACATATGGTATGCGAATGAGCAGTCGAAATATGTGCTCTGGGTTTTTTAAAATAAATAAATAACAATATGCTGAACTCTCGAACAACATTTGTTGTGGCAATTTAATTACATTATTTACTTTTTAATTACATATAATAAAAATAAATAAGTATTTTACAACTGTTATTTGTAGCAAGGTGGCATAAAGATGTTTTTTTGCAATTTGTAGAATAAATTTTAGTTTCGGTATGTCTCCAATATTACAGGAGTAATGTCCAAAATAATAAATATAAAGCTCATAACTCTGCCAAAAGGTAACACCTGCCATTCTTGAAAATGTGAGAATTGAGTTCTAGAATCGGCTTTATTATTGCCAAGAAGTTTATGGTTGGTATTTTGAACAACTTTTAAAGTAATAAGAGAAATAAAAGTATTGAAATTTTTTTTCACGATTTTTAATTTTTAAAAGCTTTACCATTTAAAAACGAATTAAGATACGGCGTTGGGTTTGCGGTAGAATGTTTCTTTTTTTGAAGTCTTTAAAATGAGGTAGCACACGGAATAGGGTTGCATTTAAAATTTGTTTAGCCTCAACTCCCTACCGTCACCCCTCAAGGGGATTGAAAAAGTTAAATTACATAAAAAAGAATATTTATTAACCAATAAGATATACCCAAAAATTTGGTGTCTATTTTTACTAATAGCAAAGATATTTGCCCATACTGAGACTTCTCGGACACATTGTATATAAATAAAGACATGTAACCTTCAATGGGCTTTGGAATAATTTATTATTAGTCTCGGGGAAGAGTATGATACATTTACTTTACAGCCATCTTAAAATCAGCAGAAAAATACTTAATAAACGACCACAATGCTGGTTTTTATGAATTTTGTATCACATAAAAGTAAAATTTCATCAAATTAATACACCCACATAATATTTTATATTACGTAGGTTTACGAAAAGCCAGAACGTAAATATTCCATGAGAGTTTATTATTATTCACTCATCTGAGGAACAGCACCTATTAAAATATAATAGCTCCATGTTTTATGAAAATGCTGAAGCGGAGAAGATATAATATGGAAAATACAGTATAGCGACTAAATTTGGTATAGAACATAATTTAGGCTAAAGAAAATTTTCGATTATTTACTATGGTCAATCCAGTCTGAGAGTGATGACAGAAAAAATAATTGAACAAGAATTCACCCTATTGGTCAGTTTCATGGACAGTTTAAACCAGAACATATTTTAGAAATCGCAATTTTCATTTTTTCTTTCCTGATAATCTCGGTGAAATCAAGATTTCTTTGTGGGATCTTTGTTGGCGAAAGTGCGTTAGAAAAGGACAAATAAACAAACTGTTTAACTTTATCGTAGTTTCTTCCATTGTGGAAGTATTGCTGGCTATCTGCTTTGAAAGATCAGACATCGCAATACTCTTCTTTCCTGATAAAATTCCCAAAAGAATTAGATTTCTTTCGATCCTTGTTGGCAAAAGGTGAATTAGTAAAAGGCAAATAATAACGATTTTGTTGACAATAAAAAACATTTTGTTAAAATTTTTGTCACAGCTTCCTTTGTGTGTGCAGGTATTTTTGGTTGTCTACTTTGAAAAATTTACCAGAACCGAGTTAAAAAAAATTAATTTCTGATCTTGCAAAATACCCGAAAGAGACTTTTTACTGTGCTGAATTTTATGATTTTATAGCAAAATATCTTATGTTTTTACATATACCGAACACAAACGGTATTTGTAAAATCTTGAGTTCATTGAGCAAAACATTAACAGTGTTAGCATAGCCACAGTTATTTTTTTATTTTATACTACTTACATTAATAACTTTCTACCCCTCTAAGAAACAATTCTCAATACTTGCTACCCCTCTAACTTATAAATCACAATAACAGGATTGGAGACAAAGTTTTTGAAAAAAATAAAAACAAGCTAGTCATTTTCGAAAAAGCTGTTTGTCGAAAAAAATTACTTTTCAAAGAGATATTTAAAAAAAAATACTGGATTATTTGTTTCGATTAGAAGCCAAAACTATCCGGCGCAAATTTTAATAAGATCGCAGTACGATGTGTAAGAAATGTTTTCAGAAACAATCTAAGAGCACTTAAATCAAAAATGCCAAAAAAGTCTTGCGTTTTTTATATTACATATTAGTATTGATATATTATTCATATTTTTTTGGTATAATTCATATCAAAGACTTTTCACAGACGGCCAAATGTTTGTTTTTGTTTATAATATCTTGTAAAATATGTAGAAATGGTTAATGTTTATGTTACAATATTTATTTTTATAAAATTCGCTATTGAAATCATTTTTGTATAAGGCTCTGGGGGGAGGGGGTGGCCCCTCTCCTAAATCCGACTAGAAATTTTATAGTTATTCAAAAGTTTTAATAAATTCAGGAAAAACTGTGTTGACTTTAGCGAGATAAGAACGCTTTAAAGAATTAGCATACATTTTGTTAACAAATTCGTCTGTGGCAGAGAAGTTTTATTTCTCCGGAGAACGCGAAACAAATGACTATATTTCACGGCAGACAGAGGAAAAATCTGCCTACATAAAATATAAGCCCCATTTCGTTTTTCATTTCCTACAATAAATAGATAGATTTTCTCTTTTGTTTACGATAAAAATAAACTTTTAAGGGAGTTTTTGTGTGACGTGTGGGAATTTGGGAATTCGACAATAACAACAAATGAGAGTAAAAATAGATATTTTCCTTGGATGCCTTCAAAGTTATTTTTATATATTATTTTTGTCTTGTGCTACATTTCTTTCGTGCAAAGGCAAAAGTATCAATTTGCAAAGAAAATCGGTTTTTAGAAAGAAAGCAATATTCTTCATATCTTTCATGTCTGCCAAACCAAAATTAACACTAATCCAGGGGCGTGCGATCCATGGAAGCAGGGAAAGCAGGGCCTATTTTCAACTGAATTGGGCCCTAGGCTGTCGCAAATTTTCCTATAGGATGGCCAGAAAATTATCGAGTGAAACTGGTTATAGAGGGATGTTTTGAAACGCCGAATTTCGATGTTTGCTATTTGGCGAACTATTTGACAAACTCTTCGCGAATTCCCGACATGCGGTATTTATGAACGACTACACCAATCTCCCCCTGTTTTTCCGGGGGGCATGAATTATGTTTCAGGGGCCATAATGAAGCAAGTGGATCCGCCAATCTGGGAAATTATATCGACTTCTTAGAATTTTTAGGAAAATACGATGAAACCATAAAAAATCATTTTATTAAATCGGTAGATCGCTTCTTCCTTTACAATTGTCATCGCACGCTACGGGTAGGGATTTAACAAATTAGAAAATATATAGTATGTGTATAGGTACTACCTTGTTCGTTTTTTATGTATTTTCACGTAAGTACTCTATGGAGGACAAAACTACCTTAGCGTAATAGAGTTTTCGTACGAAATATACTGCAATTAAACAAATTAATTAAAAACAAAATGACATTTGGCATTACCACCTAGTGGTATGTACTGAAGTAATCCTCCTGATCCTCTCCAAACACAATTTTATTTAACTTCACACACACACACATAACTTTTCATACACTCTGTATATAATAAAAATCGTTCCCACACATCGGCACGGGTTAATGGCAACACAATATATGCAGTAAAGAGAGAAAGATAATTTTAAAAAAGATAATTATACTGTAAAACTAGCGCAATGAGCTTTAAAACAAGAACACTTAAATGTAGATTGGCCGACCGCACACCGGACTGTAGATTGCCCAGACTTAAGTCTCATTGTTTTTATTATTTTGTTCTTTTGGCTAAGCTAACGAGTTTAAATTACCTTGAGAAAGGTTAAAGAACTAAATTATTACAGGGCCTGATTATCAAAAAATGTAAACTCCTTGTCGTGGGTTTCATTTTAATTATTTCCTGAACCTCTAGTCCACTTTAAAAAAAATGTTTTCAATTTGTTGAATCGATGAAAATAAATAAAAATATGCGTGCATCTTTGTTGCAGAAACAAAAAAGTTTCACACAAACGTTCTCGACAATCTCATTATTAACCTAACAGGTAAGTCATAATTGTTTGTGTTGCCGTATAACATTGCCTATTTCATTCTTCTTACAACGTCAACCTAATTTCACAAGTGCATATTTTAACATATTAAGTAAATTGCTGCTAAATTAAAATACACATTTTAGGTAAAATGCGTCTGTGGAATTAAAAATTGGATTATTTTCTGTTTTCACTAAAACTGATAAAAAAATTAGATGTCACGATAATATTTAAGTTTGGCAATGCCCTGGCTGGATCATTTGCAGACTCTTTAGAAGCGTCCGATACGGGGGTTGTTTAGGGTTTGTTGTTGGTTGTTGTTTAAAATAAAAAAAGTGCGATTTGAGGGAAAAAAGTGTCGGGTATGTCTGTAGACTACCCCAGGAGTCACCAATTTAAATATATGTAGTGAATTTCAGCACACCCTCTATAATTTTGCTTCCAATACGGACATTTAAATTAGTAAGTTTAAAAAAATAATAATACGGCCCTGTATTTCTGTAAACTAAAAATATAAGTAATGAAATATCTGCGTTGTAATTCAAAAATCAATCTGCATTGCTGCTGTTTAATCTTCTTTAGAAAAAAAGAGAACAAAATATTTATTGTAAATCAAGTTCATTTTAAAACAGTAGGTACTCCCTTGAAATACAGGAATAATACTAAATTTTACTCTTGTGGACATAGGCAGTTTTTACGCTTTATGGCATGAAGAGTTTTCGTGTTCTAAAACGTAATAAAAGCATTATTGAATTACACAAAATTTTACCCGACTAAGGCGAAGCAAAACAGGAAGAGTTATGATGATTTTATGATTTTATAGCACTATATATATTTACATACATATGTATGCTTGTACGAGGCAGAGGCAAATGAAAGCCTTAAAAGTATTCTAAAAAAATGTACCGAATGCAACCTCGCCTAACAAGTTGGCCAGAACATTACTTTTGGAATTTAGTAGGTCTTGCTAATGGCATATCACAGCATTATTTGGAAATGTTCACACAGTGGCAGTTTAAAAATAATGGCAACACCACTAGAGCACTGCACAAGGAGGGAGCAGATTTTCCTTATTCGTTTCTTGAGCAATGCAGGCGTGAATCCCATTGATATCCATCGTAGAATGAAGATACAATATGGAAATTTATGTTAGCCACACCCTTAAAACTATGGAGTGACAATATAACATGGAACTACCTACTATAATGCTTACCATCAGTAAAATCAGTCATGTTCACAGGCTTGCTTTCCGTTACTAGTTCTGTCGTAGGTATTGCTACGCTAGAAGTCTCCATATTCCCCAAGTTTCCTTCTCCTCCGCTCATAGTAGTCACATTTCCTGTAACTTCAGTTGCACTAGGCATCGATGTCGTTCCCTTTTCTCCTTCACTTGTAGAAGTTACAATTGACGTCACTAGTGACGTCAAACTAGAAGCGGATTCTTGAACTGAAGCAGAACTCGAGGTGACATTCGAAGCTGAATCAGGGGACACAGTTGTAAGAAAAACATCTATCAAAGAGAGAGTAGAAGGGGTTTCTGGAGCAAGGGTTACCATTGAGATAAATGTTGAGAGAGGCTCAACTGAAGGCGGAGTGGAATATGGTGGAAGAGTCGACGGAGGTGATGTTTCATTTTTTGTCGTGCTTGAAGATGTATCAGGAGTTACGCTAGGTAGGAGCACCCAGCCATCTGGGGTTGTTATTGGTACCCATTCTGAAAAATATAATTAACGAGTGAAAACTCAGTTTTTTTTAAAAGATACGTTGTGAGAATACAGTTTTTCGAAAATTAAAAAGCAAACTTGAAATCTTAGTTTTCAAAATGTGAATGGAAAAATGACAGTAAACGTGAGCAAACCAGAACTAATTCACCCTTTTTTGGGTTTGATCAGTTTTGCTCAAGTACGCTCGGGTTTTAACGGGTAAAATTTCGTTAGGTTTGTACCATAATCAAAGAGCATCACCATAATAAGTAAAATGTTTATATGAAACTAAATTGTCTCAATGAGATTGCCCACCTTCCGTTATGTTTCCTACAACAATGGTCTCATTCTGCATATTGACATTTGTATGATTCTTGGTGTCATCAAGAGTCCATGTAATTATCTCAGGAACAGGTCTTGTGGTACTGGTGTTAGCCAAAGTTAAAGTGGTACTAGTTGTCGTAGAAGATGTGATACTAGTTGAAGCTGATACGCTGCTGGTTTCATTTGGAGTATTAAATACGGAAGAAGTACTTATATCTAAAAGAAGTAATGAAATTAAATAAATAAAAATCGCATGTACAGGGTGGCCAACTTTCGACTCTCTTGCATTGTATTTCGGATATCTTTAAAGATAGAAAGCTGCGGTTTTCGCAATACTGTACTACTTTGCTGTGGGGAATGGATGGATTCTTTGTTACCAAATTTATTCCAGTTTACCCTATATACTATTCCACAATACTAGAACTAAATTCATTTCAACAACAATTTCCAAAGTAAAAATTCTTTGAATGTCAAGTAAATTGCAGTAATAATAAAATAACTTATACGAATGTTATAGTATTTCTACACGTACTTTCAGTCATGTTAGTACCAGGTCTCAAAGTCGTCGGAGTACCATTTCCAATTGTTAAATACCCACTGCTTTCAATCACCTCATTGGTAGCAGTGTTGATAGTACCACTCTCCAGAATTTGCGAAATATTTTTCTTTGGTACCTGATTCTCAAATAATACAGGCCTGGATGTTGTCACAGATGATGTTATTGACATTGAAGTGCCAGATGATGTTTGGGATGTTAATAATACTAATTCAGGCAGAGATGTTGTAGACGTTAATACTGGTGGTGATCTCGTTGACGTGGTTGATGTACTAGTAGTTCTAGTAGTACTAGGCCTTTGGGTTACTATGGCTGAAGCAGTTGTGCTATTCGAAGTGGCTGGTTTTTTAGTTAAGACAACAGGGGGTTTTCTGGTAGTTTTTTCAGTTGTAGTTTGTGGACGTCTTGGAGTGGTTGTTGCTGGTTTCGCTAAAAAAAATTGATTTTATAGGAGGGGCCTAGTTCCAAAGTGTACAATCTAAAATTTTCAACAAAAACGAGATAGATGGCGTTTCAGTTTTAATTTTTGGCCCTGAATTGGAATAAACCTTCATTTCGTACCAAAACGGTTAGAAATTATCCACTGGGTCTAAAAAGTTATCTACAAATGGAAAACTTTTATTATTTAATTTGGCGAAAATAAGTTACTCTTTGTAAAAAGTTATGCTTTTTGAACAAATTATAATAATAACATATTAAAACTTGACATAACATGTACAGAGAGGCCAAAAAATGAAAAATTCAGAAAAAAGAGAGAAATAGGTAATCTTATTTCCTATTTCGTTTCCGTACAATCTAACATAAAAAAATCTTACCACTTGTATTTGCACTAGGCTTGGTTACTCTTCTGGTAGGTTTAGTAGCAGTAGTTCTTCTAGTACTGGTACTCTTTATTGTGGTTGTTGGCGGACGCTTAGTTGTACTACTTACTTTCACTGGTTTACTAGGCTTCTGAGTAGGTTTTCGAGTTGAAGCTGGTTTACTAGGCTTTGTCGGTCTCGTGGTGGGTTTACTTGAAGTAGTAGGAACAGGTTTGGAGGGCCTTCGAACTGGTTTTGAAGGTGCAGTGATACCAGGTCTAGGTCTGGTCGTAGTACCGGGAGCTTTTGTAGAGGTTTTAGTGGGTGCAGTAGAAGTTTTAGTTGCTGTACTATTAGTTCGCCTAGTTGTTCCAGACTCTAAAGGCTTTAAGGTTGTTGCCTCTAACAACGCACCGTCAATAATTTGAAACGTTTGTAGTTTTTGAGCTATTGTAGTTACTTCAGTTGTAGAGGTTGTAGTACTACGCTGCGGTAGTTTCTCCCCAAAAGGTTTTGTGAAAACCTGACTGATGGGTTTTGTGGCAGGACTTGGTTTTACTGTTGCACTAGATAGCGTGGTGCTGCCTGTTTTGGTTGTGTGTGGGGAAACTCTTATTGTCGTACTTTTTATCGTTGTTGTAGAGGAACTGGATTCTTTGTTTTGTTGACTTAGTTTAGTGGAATCTGACGACTAAAAAAGCATCAGCAATAAACATTTGAAGTTTATTAGAGTAAGTAAGTAAGTAATCTCGAAACAAAAAATATAAAAAGATCATTTTTATGAAATCTACGAAAAACCCAAATTACTGATACAGATGTTAAAATCCTAGTTATGTCTGATAACCCCTTGAAGACATATTAAGTTGAGTTTACAGGTAACACGACGTAACACTTACCGTACTACTGCTGCTAGTGCTACTTAAACTTGGAGATTGTGTACTAGTACTACTCATCATAGATGTCTTGTTTTGCAGCCTTTGGGGCGGCTCTCGGCTATCCAATATGATATTACTTTCTATACTGTTTCCTATTTCTTTAATCGGTTCTATATGACAACAAGAACCAAAGTAGAACCTATCTATGCAGGTACCTAGATGAGTACCATTAGCTTTGAGGCAGTCTATGGCAAACATACAGACCCCACTCAGGTCGTGGTTTTTTCTTGATATACATGGTAGATTTCTTATGTTTCTACCGTTTGTGGAACCTGAAAAGAAAGAAATAAGTTAGTAGTAAAGATGATACAGGGGTAAATAGCATCGAAGAATTCCCGAAATTTTACTACGTAAATGCTACCAATTTTTCTCGCGTCGCCGTCGTGGTTTTGGTTTAAGCCTGGAAGCGCGTTTCGCAATGATCGCAGTTCGCCAATTACGTCTTCATGTAGGTTGTTATTGATGCCGCTTACCGGCACGCGTTAAGGCCTGTCCTCACTTGCTACTCAACATTGTTATCAACTATGAAACCGCTGAGATTAATACATTAAAAGATGATAGTAGGGTATGTTATTCAGGATTGTTTAATTGTGAATATAAGGTCGTCTTTTATATGTTAAAAATGACTTATTTTCGATATTCCCAGTATGCAAACCGAACTCGTCAGTAATTGCTTAAAAATGTTTAATTTGTTGAAGTTTCACCATAAAATGGTAAATTACACATAATGCCTTGCTCTAGTGAATATACAAGGAAAATCGAAAAACAAAATAAGTACCTACTCTATAATCATTTTTACCATAGGAGGCTCCCACTTTATTATCGCCACTAAATCTCCATCCCTGATAACATTCTGCATGCCATCTTTTAATTCTAAGAAGCAAGTGTAGTTTTGTAGTTTGTCGTAAAATTGCATATTTTTTAACTTCTTGCATATCCTGTTTAAGAAAATTGAAGTTTCTCATTCCCCATCACATCTCCTAGAAAACCGTAACTTTTTATAAATAAAGGCCCCTTTTTGGAAGAAATTGAAATCCAGTTTCGTTGTTAGGGACTCTAAAGGGCGAGTAGGGACGATTTTTCTTATTTTTATTATACAGGGTGTTACAAAAAGATATTAAGAAATTTTAAGGACAGGTTCTACATCTAAAAATATGAAAATAAGTTTATATAAACATGGATCCTTAAACGCTTTTTTTCAAGATACGGGGTTTTTACCATTTTCACACCTCAAGTATTTCGAAGAGTTAGGAGAAATATGCGAAGACGATAGTAGTAGTAAAGCAAGTATTGAAGCACAGAGAAGCCATTTCTAGCATCTATTATAAATTTAAATCAAAACGCACTATTTCCTGAACAAAAGATATTTTTTTAAAAATCCGTTTTCATTACTTGTTTTTATTGTAAGAAATAAATTAATTTTTATCTCGAAAACGGTGCGTCAGAATAAAAAAGTTTAAGAGACACTTTCCACCAGAAAATTGGGCTTAAAGAGAACGATGCGAATTCTGCAAAAAATCAGTGGCGTGCAATTTTTTTGCTAAAAATAAAGAGTTACCAGCACGCACGCTACTGATGCAAGTACTTTAGAAAAGAAATTTTTGTACGTAAAGGTACTCTTTAATTACATACTGGCGTGTACCAAAATTCATGTCAATATCTTAACGCATTTTCGAGAAATTAAAAAGAATCATTTAGGTTATTAGCATGTGGTGTTAATGAACTAAAATTAGTAAACCCCCCTCAAGTAAACTATCCTACTACATTAGAGCTAGTCGATGGCTTGTTGTCATACATCTTAGCCCTTACCACAACAACTATAGTTTGATGGCAGTAATAATTATCATAGCGTGTATAACATTTTTTTTTCTAAAAATGAAAGTAATATTTCGTTTAGAATTAACAGTTAAGACGAAAATACACCCAAGACAACTGTTTTGAAATTAATCATCGATAGCAAATGATGATATTAATCCTCCCCGTACAGAAATTAATTAATCAAGATCACATTCGATTTTTAATGTTTTTTATCATGCATGATCAGGCCGATCGTGGTGATCCGAATACGTGTGTGCCGTAACGGGACCTGCCGAGCCTGACCTACTAAAATATTTTACGTGTTATATAACGCATTTCACTGCAGTGGCGGCCAAATTGCCTTTGCATATTATAGCATTCATTTGACTTTTATCCGTAACAGTTTTGTTATGGTGCGTGCAGTATGCATACATCGCGATATGCACCCACGAGTATGATAAAAGTTAAAATAGCAATATTTTGAAATGGAATTTTCCTTGTGGACGGCAACGAAAAAGCTCAAAAAGGCCAATCACCCAAATGTTACCCATCAAACTAAGGGATGGGACTTGGGCAAGAGATAATAAAGAAAGGGCTGAAGCTTTTGCAGAACATCTACCCGAAATTCTTCAGGCAAATGATATCCAGTCCAACGTCAACGTGGAAGAGTCTATAAAAATCTAAGAGAATGAAATTGCCCTAGTCACTTTAAAGAAGTAGCGGACGAAATCAAAAATATAATATTATGTTTTTTATTTTATGAAATAAAAATTACCTTTTTTACTATTCATATAGCCCTTGTCTAAATGTTTCTTTAAAGGTATTCGTTCCTTAAGATTGGGATGGAGAAAGTTAGGGTCAAAAATGTCGCCAGGAATGGGGTAATATAATAGTCTTTCGGGTTTTTTTGGGAAGAAAATAGACCAATTAGGTAAATTTATTTTGTATTCGCCCGAAAGACAACAATACAGATAACAATAAATGTCACCAAAAGCGGAAATTGGGTTGAAAGCGTGGCAAAGTAGCTGCAAAGTTTTGCTTTTTTACTTATTTTATCTTCTTTGTAACGTTTTCTGTCCTAAAATCACCTTCATTTCCTTGAAGATAACACAAACTTTTAATAGTAAGAGCTTTTAATAATGCCAACATAATTATGTAATCAATTATTTCCCTAGTATATTGTGAAATAGCGTTGATTTTTATCTTTCCATTATAATTAGCTAGAATTTTCTTTTACCTTTCAACTATAATTTGTACCAAGAGTCGTTCATCACTTGCAAGCCGTTTCAGTTTTTTACAAATTTGGCTGCTAACTACAATTTTTACAATTTCTCGGAAACTAGACATATAAACAGATTAATATTTACGAGGTAAGTTAAGGCCTACTAGCTCTATAGTTTCTATCAAGCGATGTTCACTTGCAAGCCGTTTCAGTTTTTTACAAATTTGGCTGCTAACATAAATTTTTACAATTTCTCGAAAACTAGACATATAAACAGATTAATATTTACGAGGCAAGTTAAGGCCTACTAGCACTATAGTTTCTATCCAGCGACGTTCACTTGCAAGCCGTTTCAGTTCTTTAGAAATTTGGCAGCTAACTTAACTTTTACAATTATCGAAAACTAGACCTATAAACAGATTAATATTTACGAGGTAAGTTAAGGCCTACTAGCACTATAGTTTCCATCCAGCGACGTTCACTTGCAAGCCGTTTCAGTTCTTTACAAATTTGGCTGCTAACTTAAATTTTTAGAATTTCTCGAAAACTAGACATATAAACAGATTAATATTTACGAGGCAAGTTAAGGCCTACTAGCACTATAGTTTCTATCCAGCGACGTTCACTTGCAAGCCGTTTCAGTTTTTTACAAATTTGGCAGCTAACTTAAATTTTTACAATTTCTCGAAAACTAGACATATAAACAGATTAATATTTACGAGGTAAGTTAGGACCTACTAGCACTATATTTTCTATCCAGCGATGTTCACTTGCAAGCCGTTTCAGTTTTTTACAAATTTGGTTGCTAAGTAAAATTTTTACAATTTCTCGAAAACTAGACATATAAACAGATTAATATTTACGAGGTAAGTTAAGGCCTACTAGCACTATAGTTTCTATCCAGCGACGTTCACTTGCAAGCCGTTACAGTTTTTTACAAATTTGGCAGCTAACTTAAATTTTTACAATTTCTCGAAAACTAGACATATAAACAGATTAATATTTACGAGGTAAGTTAGGACCTACTAGCACTATATTTTCTATCCAGCGATGTTCACTTGCAAGCCGTTTCAGTTTTTTACAAATTTGGCAGCTAACTTAAATTTTTACAATTTCTCGAAAACTAGACATATAAACAGATTAATATTTACGAGGTAAGTTAGGACCTACTAGCACTATATTTTCTATCCAGCGATGTTCACTTGCAAGCCGTTTCAGTTTTTTACAAATTTGGCAGCTAACTTAAATTTTTACAATTTCTCGAAAACTAGACATATAAACAGATTAATATTTACGAGGTAAGTTAGGACCTACTAGCACTATATTTTCTATCCAGCGATGTTCACTTGCAAGCCGTTTCAGTTTTTTACAAATTTGGTTGCTAAGTAAAATTTTTACAATTTCTCGAAAACTAGACATATAAACAGATTAATATTTACGAGGTAAGTTAAGGCCTACTAGCACGAATTGCGTTGTCACTTAGCATAAGATTACCCCCAAAAATTAACCGAAGTTTACGAATTATAATGTATTTCAATTCAAATATAAATCGTGTTGGTCACAAATAAAAAATAAAATTTTACATTTTATAAAAAAAATTAGGTACTTCCAAAAAACAACACATTTAAAATTAAAATTTAAAAACATGAAAACGTTCTGCAGTTAAGAACGAACTAACTATAGACAGTTAATTCCACGGTTATAAGATGACCGCTTTGGACATGACTGACATGAGTCCTCAAAATCGGGTCCTGTCAAAATGCGGATCTTTCCCTCCTCTAAGTTAAAAAATTTTGTGGCTGCACGCTCATGCGCAGTAAATAAGCATTAGTTACGATGCAATTAAAGTCCATATTTATTTCAAACCCATAAGTTTAATAATATACCGAAAATTAACTGGTCATTTTACAACGATTTATATATAACGGTCTCGCCGCTCTTCATCGGTGGATTTCTGTCCAGTTACAGTTAAGGCAAAAAGACGAACGTAATGAGCGTTTTCCGTGGTCATTAATTTATTTCTAACCGGAACTTCTTGTATTTACTTTATTTTAAAACACTAAGAGGTCCAGTGGCGTGTAGATATAGGATATTGAAAGGTCAATCAGGTTTGCAAGGAATTTTTTGTAAATTAAAGCCAATCTGCAGCCAATCTAACCACGATCGCTAAAAGTAATCAGCCGCGATTCTTAATTACAATCGCTGTTATTACCTAAGTAATCGACTACTTCGATTACGAAAGTGACCGATTACTTCCCAGTTCTGTTTGACAAATTCGTAACGAAATAATTGTATGATTGTTGCATTCGTCTTCGCTTCGACTTGTCAGAAATGAGCATCATTTTATGGCAGTTATAAATAACCAGTACCAAATATTAATAAATTATTATTTTTAAATAATAAAAATATATCTGGAAAGACGTAAAACCTATTTCACAATTACTAAAGTAAATTAAATTATGCATTAATTTCTTTTTATAGTGGATATTTTGCGCCCAATTTTAACCAAATTATTTATTCAGGGGTAGGTAATGCCGCTAAACGCGAATCTCTTTAAATTAATCATGAAAATGTATCGATTCCTTTTAAACTGGTATTACATTTAAATTTGAAAATTCGAAAAATGTTATTTTTCGTTAAAAAGCGTAATCCAGGGACGTAGGAAGTATGTCATGGGGTGGCTCGTCCCCACCGTTAAAAACTGGGAGGTGGGCGCCCTTCTATCCAGTCACCAGTGGCGGAACTTCATTTGGGCCCCCCGCAAAATTATTTATTCCTTCAAAATGATTTACATAGTTAAGCTAAAATAACGTACATTGGAGAAATAGGCGTTGCTCCCTAAAAATCTTCCTTGAAATCAAATCCATCCATATTTTTTTATTATTTAGCGGCCCCAAAATAGATATAACTTATTATTTTTTGTCAATAGACCAAACAAGTGCGGTATTCAGAGCGGTTCGCTGCATGACGTGAATATTTTATCGAGTAATAGATGCTAATTTTTATTACATGTAATTATCCTTTTTATTAATGATAGTAATGTAAATTTACTAGTGGGATTTTAATAAAAATGGTATATTTTGTTGTCTTAAAACTGGGATTTTTCTTGCTGTACAAAACTATCGTAATGTTAAATTTTCTTGGTTAACCACTTTTTTATTAAAAGTGTGAGGAATGGAAAAAGCAACAACTTTTATCTTTAGTTTTAAATTACTTCTGATTTAAAACATGGCCAGAGTAAATTCGACGTCCAATCATGTTAATTTGTAATTAATTGTAAACTCTCAGTAGGTAATTTAATATTTCGAAAAAAAAGCAAGAGCTATTAATGAAAAAACTTCCAATACATACAACATACTTTTTTTTAAAGCTTTTTGCTACTCTTGGCTTTTAAAACGAAGAAATTACCAGAGACCCACACGTTTTCTTTAAGGAAATCAAAGTGTGTTGCAAGCCGTTCCAGCTTTTTACAAATTTGGCTGCTAACTTCAATTTTTACAATTTCTCGAGAACGAGATGTTTAAACAGATTAGTATTTACGAGGTAAGTTAAGACTTGCTAGCACTATAATTTGTACCAAGAGTCGTTCACTTGCAAGCCGTTTCAGTTTTTTACAAATTTGGCTGCTAACTAAAATTTTTACAATTTCTCGAAAACTAGACATATAAACAGATTAATATTTACGAGGTAAGTTAAGCCCTACTAGCACTATAGTTTCTATCAAGCGACGTTCACTTGCCACTTGCAAGCCGTTTCAGTTTTTGACAAAGTTGGCTGATAACTTAAATTTTTACAATTTCTCGAAAACTAGACATATAAACAGATTAATATTTACCAGGTAAGTTAAGGCCTACTAGCACTATAGTTTCTATCTAGCGACGTTCACTTGCAAGCCGTTTCAGTTTTTTACAAATTTGGCTGCCAACTTAAATGTTTACAATTTCTCGAGAACTAGACATATAAACAGATTAATATTTATGAGGTAAGTTAAGGCCTACTAGCACTATAGTTTCTATACAGCGACGTTCACTTGCAAGCCGTTTCAGTTTTTTACAAATTTGGCTGCTAACTTAAATTTTTACAATTTCTCGAGAACTAGACGTATAAACAGATTAATATTTACGAGGTAAGTTAAGGCCTACTAGCACTATAGCTTCTATCCAGCGATGTTCACTTGCAAGCCGTTTCAGTTTTTTACAAATTTGGCTGCTAACTTAAATTTTTACAATTTCTCGAGAACTAGACATATAGACAGATTAATCTTTATGAGGTAAGTTAAGGCCTACTAGCACTATAGTTTCTATACAGCGACGTTCACTTGCAAGCCGTTTCAGTTTTTTACAAATTTGGCTGCTAACTGAAATTTTTACAATTTCTCGAGAACTAGACATATAAACAGATTAATATTTATGAGGTAAGTTATGGCCTACTAGCACTATAGTTTCTATACAGCGACGTTCACTTGCAAGCCGTTTCAGTTTTTTTACAAATATGGCTGCTAACTTAAATTTTTACAATTTCTCGAGAACTAGACATATAGACAGATTAATCTTTATGAGGTAAGTTAAGGCCTACTAGCACTATAGTTTCTATACAGCGACGTTCACTTGCAAGCCGTTTCAGTTTTTTACAAATTTGGCTGCTAACTGAAATTTTTACAATTTCTCGAGAACTAGACATATAAACAGATTAATATTTATGAGGTAAGTTATGGCCTACTAGCACTATAGTTTCTATACAGCGACGTTCACTTGCAAGCCGTTTCAGTTTTTTTACAAATTTGGCTGCTAACTTAAATTTTTACAATTTCTCGAGAACTAGACATATAAACAGATTAATATTTACGAGGTAAGTTAAGGTCTACTAGCACTATAGCTTCTATCCAGCGATGTTCACTTGCAATCCGTTTCAGTTTTTTACAAATTTCGCTGCTAACTTAAATTTTTACAATTTCTCGAGAACTGGACACATAAACAGATTAATATTTATGAGGTAAGTTAAGGCCTACTAGCACTATAGTTTCTATATAGCGACGTTCACTTGCAAGTCGTTTCAGTTTTTTTACAAATTTGGCTGCTAACTTAAATTTTTACAATTTCTCGAGAACTAGACATATAAACAGATTAATATTTATGAGGTAAGTTAAGGCCTACTAGCACTATAGTTTCTATACAGCGACGTTCACTTGCAAGCCGTTTCAGTTTTTTTACAAATTTGGCTGCTAACTTAAATTTTTACAATTTCTCGAGAACTAGACATATAAACAGATTAATATTTATGAGGTAAGTTAAGGCCTACTAGCACTATAGTTTCTATACAGCGACGTTCACTTGCAAGCCGTTTCAGTTTTTTTACAAATTTGGCTGCTAACTTAAATTTTTACAATTTCTCGAGAACTAGACATATAAACAGATTAATATTTATGAGGTAAGTTAAGGCCTACTAGCACTATAGTTTCTATACAGCGACGTTCACTTGCAAGCCGTTTCAGTTTTTTTACAAATTTGGCTGCTAACTTGAATTTTTACAATTTCTCGAAAACTAGACATATAAACAGATTAATATTTACGAGGTAAGTTAAGGTCTACTAACACTATAGCTTCTATCCAGCGATGTTCACTTGCAATCCGTTTCAGTTTTTTACAAATTTCGCTGCTAACTTAAATTTTTACAATTTCTCGAGAACTGGACACATAAACAGATTAATATTTATGAGGTAAGTTAAGGCCTACTAGCACTATAGTTTCTATACAGCGACGTTCACTTGCAAGCCGTTTCAGTTTTTTTACAAATTTGGCTGCTAACTTAAATTTTTACAATTTCTCGAGAACTAGACATATAAACAGATTAATATTTATGAGGTAAGTTAAGGCCTACTAGCACTATAGTTTCTATACAGCGACGTTCACTTGCAAGCCGCTTCAGTTTTTTTACAAATTTGGCTGCTAACTTAAATTTTTACAATTTCTCGAGAACTAGACATATAAACAGATTAATATTTATGAGGTAAGTTAAGGCCTACTAGCACTATAGTTTCTATACAGCGACGTTCACTTGCAAGCCGTTTCAGTTTTTTTACAAATTTGGCTGCTAACTTAAATTTTTACAATTTCTCGAGAACTAGACATATAAACAGATTAATATTTATGAGGTAAGTTAAGGCCTACTAGCACTATAGTTTCTATACAGCGACGTTCACTTGCAAGCCGTTTCAGCTTTTTTACAAATTTGGCTGCTAACTTAAATTTTTACAATTTCTCGAGAACTAGACATATAAACAGATTAATATTTATGAGGTAAGTTAAGGCCTACTAGCACTATAGTTTCTATATAGCGACGTTCACTTGCAAGCCGTTTCAGTTTTTTTACAAATTTGGCTGCTAACTTAAATTTTTCCAATTTCTCGAGAACTAGACATATAAACAGATTAATATTTATGAGGTAAGTTAAGGCCTACTAGCACTATAGTTTCTATACAGCGACGTTCACTTGCAAGCCGTTTCAGTTTTTTTACAAATTTGGCTGCTAACTTAAATTTTTACAATTTCTCGAGAACTAGACATATAAACAGATTAATATTTATGAGGTAAGTTAAGGCCTACTAGCACTATAGTTTCTATACAGCGACGTTCACTTGCAAGCCGTTTCAGTTTTTTTACAAATTTGGCTGCTAACTTAAATTTTTACAATTTCTCGAGATCTAGACATATAAACAGATTAATATTTATGAGGTAAGTTAAGGCCTACTAGCACTATAGTTTCTATATAGCGACGTTCACTTGCAAGCCGTTTCAGCTTTTTTACAAATTTGGCTGCTAACTTAAATTTTTACAATTTCTCGAGAACTAGACATATAAACAGATTAATATTTATGAGGTAAGTTAAGGCCTACTAGCACTATAGTTTCTATACAGCGATGTTCACTTGCAAGCCGTTTCAGTTTTTTTACAAATTTGGCTGCTAACTTAAATTTTTACAATTTCTCGAGAACTAGACATATAAACAGATTAATATTTATGAGGTAAGTTAAGGCCTACTAGCACTATAGTTTCTATACAGCGACGTTCACTTGCAAGCCGTTTCAGTTTTTTTACAAATTTGGCTGCTAACTTAAATTTTTACAATTTCTCGAGAACTAGACATATAAACAGATTAATATTTATGAGGTAAGTTAAGGCCTACTAGCACTATAGTTTCTATACAGCGACGTTCACTTGCAAGCCGTTTCAGTTTTTTTACAAATTTGGCTGCTAACTTAAATTTTTACAATTTCTCGAGAACTAGACATATAAACAGATTAATATTTATGAGGTAAGTTAAGGCCTACTAGCACTATAGTTTCTATACAGCGACGTTCACTTGCAAGCCGTTTCAGTTTTTTTACAAATTTGGCTGCTAACTTAAATTTTTACAATTTCTCGAGAACTAGACATATAAACAGATTAATATTTATGAGGTAAGTTAAGGCCTACTAGCACTATAGTTTCTATACAGCGACGTTCACTTGCAAGCCGTTTCAGCTTTTTTACAAATTTGGCTGCTAACTTAAATTTTTACAATTTCTCGAGAACTAGACATATAAACAGATTAATATTTATGAGGTAAGTTAAGGCCTACTAGCACTATAGTTTCTATATAGCGACGTTCACTTGCAAGCCGTTTCAGTTTTTTTACAAATTTGGCTGCTAACTTAAATTTTTACAATTTCTCGAGAACTAGACATATAAACAGATTAATATTTATGAGGTAAGTTAAGGCCTACTAGCACTATAGTTTCTATACAGCGACGTTCACTTGCAAGCCGTTTCAGTTTTTTTACAAATTTGGCTGCTAACTTAAATTTTTACAATTTCTCGAGAACTAGACATATAAACAGATTAATATTTATGAGGTAAGTTAAGGCCTACTAGCACTATAGTTTCTATACAGCGACGTTCACTTGCAAGCCGTTTCAGTTTTTTTACAAATTTGGCTGCTAACTTAAATTTTTACAATTTCTCGAGATCTAGACATATAAACAGATTAATATTTATGAGGTAAGTTAAGGCCTACTAGCACTATAGTTTCTATATAGCGACGTTCACTTGCAAGCCGTTTCAGCTTTTTTACAAATTTGGCTGCTAACTTAAATTTTTACAATTTCTCGAGAACTAGACATATAAACAGATTAATATTTATGAGGTAAGTTAAGGCCTACTAGCACTATAGTTTCTATACAGCGACGTTCACTTGCAAGCCGTTTCAGTTTTTTTACAAATTTGGCTGCTAACTTAAATTTTTACAATTTCTCGAGAACTAGACATATAAACAGATTAATATTTATGAGGTAAGTTAAGGCCTACTAGCACTATAGTTTCTATACAGCGACGTTCACTTGCAAGCCGTTTCAGTTTTTTTACAAATTTGGCTGCTAACTTAAATTTTTACAATTTCTCGAGAACTAGACATATAAACAGATTAATATTTATGAGGTAAGTTAAGGCCTACTAGCACTATAGTTTCTATACAGCGACGTTCACTTGCAAGCCGTTTCAGTTTTTTTACAAATTTGGCTGCTAACTTAAATTTTTACAATTTCTCGAGAACTAGACATATAAACAGATTAATATTTATGAGGTAAGTTAAGGCCTACTAGCACTATAGTTTCTATATAGCGACGTTCACTTGCAAGCCGTTTCAGTTTTTTTACAAATTTGGCTGCTAACTTAAATTTTTACAATTTCTCGAGAACTAGACATATAAACAGATTAATATTTATGGGGTAAGTTAAGGCCTACTAGCACTATAGTTTCTATACAGCGACGTTCACTTGCAAGCTGTTTCAGTTTTTTTACAAATTTGGCTGCTAACTTAAATTTTTACAATTTCTCTAGAACTAGACATATAAACAGATTAATATTTATGAGGTAGGTTAAGGCCTACTAGCACTATAGTTTCTATACAGCGACGTTCACTTGCAAGCCGTTTCAGTTTTTTTAGAAATTTGGCTGCTAACTTGAATTTTTACAATTTCTCGAAAACTATACATATAAACAGATAATACTTAAGATTGCGAATTGCGTGTCGCTTAGCACATGATTACGCCCAAATATTCAACGAAGTTTACGAATTGTTTTCACGCAAATACGGGAATTTTCGTAGGTAAGTTTGAACAATTGTAACACGTTCTTACGTCACAAAACGATCCATAATTAAATTGCCCCGTCTATAGATGACACATGCAATTTCTAGGTTAAGTTGTTGAAAAATGGGGCCAAATTTAAATCCCGGAGTACCTACTGAAACACCCTAAACAATAATGCATATTCCCTATTCTTCTTATTATCGTAAAGCACATATAACGTCACGTAATTGACGACACGCTTTACTCAGAATAAACGTGAAAAACGCCTCTGAAAAGAATTTTCTCGTAAGATAACCGTATCTTTGATCAGTTTTTCTCGCAGTAATAAATCTCGAAAAAGGAAAATAACTGCGACACAGATTCCTGAGACCAACGCCAACGCTGCAACGGAACACTCACGTTTGACCCCGATTCTTTGCGACAATTTCGCACCAGTATGACGTCGCACCGACTGACCCCATTCAGGAAATCCTTTTGCAGGATATGTATTTGTATTCATTGTTTTTTAAAGGAGAGATAGCATCGGATATGTTTATTAGGTATTACATTATACGTGAATGGGTGTATTAGTTCTTCTTAAAGTAAATTAACATAACAGTCGTTGATGTGGTTGATAAGATAAATAATTTATGGAATGCGCTACAGTAAGAAAACAATATGAGTGCCTATAGGCAGAGGTAGGCGATTGAATACCTCAGTCATTAGGCGGTTGATCGCTATTACTTTCAAGAAGCTATTGGTCCCCTCCTTCTTTGGCGTTTTGTGCTATAATTCGATTCTTCTTCTTCTTCTTCTTCTTCTTCTGAGATTCGTTAAACGCATCTTTCCATCTTTGGGTGATCCTCTGCTAAATCCTTTGTTTCCCGACAGCTATTCTTAACTACATCTTTGACTATTTGATTCAAATAACTGAGCCTAGACCTACCTCTGCCTGGTCTACCCTTTGCCATTCCATCCACGATCAACTGTGTCAGACCGCCATGTCTCAAAATGTATCCGATCATTTTGTATCTTCTTTTCTGTAATGTACTCCAAATGGTCCGTCCTTCTCTGACTCGATTCAACACTTCGTCATTTTTGACTGTCCATGTCTACCCAACTGATCTTCATCATTCCTCTGTATCATCATCTCGAATGCTTTTATGCGCCGAAACACGACAAAAGCCAAATTATTGACTTAGAGCAATTTACTTCAGAGCAATTTAACTTAACCATATTTAAGAAAAAAGTCATTAAACACTGGAATAAAAATATTCTTAATTTTTTACCGAGAAATATAAAAATCCTGAATCTTGAATATTGGTACATTTAAAAGGCAATTAAGGAACTGGATCTTTGAAAATTGCTAACGAACATACTATCAAATATTTTGAAATTTCTTTATGCTGTTTTTAATTATACAGGGTGTCCGAAAAGTCTTAGGAAGGGCAAGTATCTTTGCTATTAGCATAGACTAAATAATACCTAGACTAACACTGCCGTGCAACGAAAAGCGGGTCTCCTTCGAGACATTTGGTGGGTTTACTGGTTTATGGTTTAAAAGTTTGTTTGTCTACCATTATATAAATATGTATACTATATATCTACATATGTATATAATGGTGAACAAACAAACTTCTAAACCATAAACCAGTAAACCCACCAAATGTCTCAAGGGAGACTGGCTTTTCGGTGCATTCGAGTGTCTGTCTATATTCTTTATAGTCTCTGCTATTAGTTAAGATGGAGACACCAAATTTCTGATGTATCGTATTGTATAAATTGTATAAGTCTACTTTTTTTATGTAATTTTTTCTTTTCAACCCCCTAGAGGGGTAACGTTAGGGAGTTGAGGTCAATAGTTTTAAATTCAACCCTATGTCGTGCGGTACCTCATCTTAAAGATCTTCAAAAAAGAAACATTTTACTGTGAACCCCAGGTCCTTATCTTAATTCGTATTTAAATGGCAAAGCTTTAAGAATTAAAAAATTAAAGATTTAAATACCCTTATTACTTTAAAAGTTGTTCAAAATGACCACAATGAACTTCTTGGCAGTAAAAAGGGCGATTTTGGAACTGACTTCTCATACTTTCGAGAATGGCAGGTATTGCTTTTTGGCAGAGTTTCAAAACTGACTTTATTACGGCCCTGGTGGTCATTTTAAACAATTTTTAAAGTAGTAATAGAAATAAAGGGATTCTTTTAAAAAAAATTTCACGATTTTTAATTTTTATGAGCTTGCCATTTAAAAGCGAATTAATATTCGGACCTCGGGATTGCGGTAAAATGTTTCATTTTTAACCACCTTTAAAATGAGGTACCACACGGCAGAGGGTTGCATTACAATTTTTTTACCTCAATTCCCAAGACTCACCCCTCAAGGGGGCTGAAAAAGTTAAATTAGCGTTATTAAGCGTTATTTTATAAGGTATTTTAAAGAAATTTTAACAAAAATTTAAAAAAACACAAAAATGCTTTTCGAAAAAATATACTTTCAAAATGATGTTTTACCCTTAGTACATGAAGTATATCGGCCAGTATTAATTATTCTTTTGTTAAACTAAGATGAGAAAAAAAGTAATCAGGTTCACATTAAATATTAAATTTAATTTTCAGGACTACTCATCAGGTTTGGTTAAAATAATTTTATTTCGACTGAAAATTCTGCTCTCAGTTGTGACATAAATATTACAAATCTAATTAAATATTATTTTAAATAGATTACCTCTCAACTCTAATGCTGTGCACTAAAACTACTTTTGTTTAATTTGAAAATGTGACATAGTAACATAAATTGAATAATTAGATTGTAATAAATGGAATAATATACGTTTTGCCAGTGGCGTGCGGTCCTTGGCAGCGGGGGTTTGAACTTATAAACTTTTTGGAAATAAAACCGTAATCTTTATACATAATCATGAATCAATTTTAACAATATACTATAATTCTATAAAAATATGGATTTAATTTCCTTTAATTTATAATAATAGTTATATTGCCGCAATTGTCTGCCACTGCAAGTTTACAGTGTTTTAGATAGTCAAATATTACATCTTTGCATGTAGAACATGCATTTTCAAAATACAGTGCAATCTTTATTTCAAAGCGTACAAGATTAAAAGAGTCTACTGTAGAAGGAATATTAATGCTATATGCACTTTAACAGGCTCAAAATTAGATATCACGCGTTTGGCCTCATGGGTATATTGTGGTATCTATACACTGGGTGAGTAAAATATTTTTCTATGACCTTGCCGAAGGCTTCAACAGTAACAGAGTAATTTTACTAGTAGAAATCGTACATAAATAACTAGGTATTTTGGCCTCTATAATATTGTAATACGTCTTATGGTACCTTGCATGGCTTGAAGTCACTTACCTATATTTGTAGTTATAAATGCTGGTTGCATATTGTACACTGGCGAGGAATTTGTTATATCCAATAAAAAAGTTACTAGAGTTACTAAAGTTGCCGGCAACATCTGAAAAAAAAAAAGAATATTTAAACTTGAATTACAATTCAAGGAATAAGTATCAGAGAAAATTTTTGTGTGGTGCGTGTGTAAAAAACTAATGTATATGCACCCGTGGACCAAAAATCCTATATCTAATTCATAGTCTAAGTGTCAGTTCCCTAAGAAAGTCTATTAAGAAACGTTGAGACTTTACACTGGTCGTAATTGGCTCGTTTAGTAAATTTTAATTTTGGTGGCATTGTACAGAGCAAGATGATGTATTTTCCCTTTTTAATTGTTTAGAAACCAAACAAATCGGAAAAATAATAGTATAACTCATACATATTTAATGAAGATTTGAATGACAGTACAACAACTTGTCAAAACCTAAGAGATCAACTAAAAGATTTAAATTGAAACCACTACTAATGTAAGTATGAAATTCCTTTTAGTCGGTAAATCTCGGGGTATGTTTTATTATTCGTTTCCCAGAGCCATCATCCATGCAAAGAAATCTCACAAACAAGAAGAGATCCTTCAATTTAAAACAATGACTGTGAAGGTCAAACTCCTTTTTACACCAAAGGTTTAAATTAAAAAACGTGTACAGAATATGGTAGAGACTGATGATGCCTATTGCAATTATTACTTTGGTAGAACGTTGCATGTTTAGAGTGTAATAAAATATTAATAAAAGTCTTTTCCTAACCAGTGACGGATTAAGACATTTGGGGGCCCTGGGCACAGCTGGTTAGATGGGAGTCCCTAACCTTTTCTATCAATATTAAAAATGCAAAAAATAAATTCTTTGCTATTATTATAAAAGAGAAAATGGCTAATTTTTATTCTCGTCCAGGTGCCCTCTTGCTATTGCGATTTAGAGGCCCTCGCCCTTCACCAAGCAGACTTACACCGAGGGTGGCGTCAGTCACCCTGGGTATAGGCCTGTGTGGTGAATCCCGGATATCGCGATAGCAGGAGAGCACCTGGACCTGAATTTAAAATAGTCCGTCTCTCTCGAGATTTTTGCCGGTTTCTTGTTGTACTAGCGAAAAATTTGCATTAATAATATTACTGATAGATCGAAAGAATTTCCCTCTTCTGTAAATATTTCCCGTCTCGTTTATTGTTTTGTTTATAACAAAGATCCAAATGTTGATCTATGACTTAAAATTCTAGGAATTGGACATTTCCCTAAACTACCTAGAAAATATGGTGCTTTTATAAAAACTTGGAAAAAATACCATTTATTTCAGATTTTATCATTTTTGGGACCACAGTGGGATGTAAACGTTTTTCTTCAATTACCCGAGAATTTTTACTTCCCCAAATCCTACAATTTTGCTTATTCACAATTCAGATAACTTCCGAGGTGGAAATAAGCTTCGTCGGAAAAGTAAATTGTACTGTAAAATTCTGCATTAACTTAAATTTTTGCAATTTCTCGAAAACTCGACACATAAACAGATTAATATTTACGAGGGAAGTTAAGGCCTACTAGTACTATAGTTTGTATCCAGCGACGTTCACTTGCAAGCTGTTTCTGTTTTTTACAAATTTGGCTAGACAGCTAGACGTATATGCAGATTAATATTTACGAGGTAAGTTAAGGCCTACTAGCACTATAGTTTGAATCCAGAGTCGTTCACTTGCAAGCCGTTTCAATTTTTTACAAATTTGGCTGCTAACTTAAATTTTTACAATTTCTCGAAAACTAGACATATAAACAGATTAATATTTACAAGGTAAGTTAAGGCCTACTAGCACTATAGTTTGTATCAAGAGTCGTTCACTTGCAAGCCGTTTCAGTTTTTTACAAATTTGGCTGCTAACTTAAATTTTTACAATTTCTCGAAAACTAGACATATAAACAGATTAATATTTACAAGGTAAGTTAAGGCCTACTAGCACTATAGTTTGTATCAAGAGTCGTTCACTTGCAAGCCGTTTCAGTTTTTTAGAAATTTGGCTGCTAACTTAAATTTGTACAATTTCTCGAAAACTAGACATATAAACAGATTAATATTTACAAGGTAAGTTAAGGCCTACTAGCACTATAGTTTGTATCAAGAGTCGTTCACTTGCAAGCCGTTTCAGTTTTTTAGAAATTTGGCTGCTAACTTAAATTTTTACAATATCTCGAAAACCAGACATATGAACAGATTAATATTTACAAGGTAAGGTAAGGCCTACTAGCACTATAATTTGTACCCAGAGTCGTTCACTTGCAAGCCGGTTCAGTTTTTTAGAAATTTGGCTGCTAACTTAAATTTTTGCACTTTCTCGAAAACTAGGCATATGCACAGATTAATATTTACAGGGTAAGTTAAGGTCTACTAGCACTATAATTTGTACCCAGAGTTGTTCACTTGCAAGCTGTTTCAATTTTTTACAAATTTGGCTGCTAACTTAAATTTTTACAATTTCTCGAAAACTAGACATATAAACAGATTAATATTTACAGGGTAAGTTAAGGTCTACCAGCACTATAGTTTCTATCCAGCGACGTTCACTTGCAAGCCGTTTCAGTTTTTTACAAATTTGGCTGCTAACTTAAATTTGTACAATTTCTCGAAAACTAGACATATAAACAGATTAATATTTACAAGGTAAGTTAAGGCCTACTAGCACTATAATTTGTGCCCAGAGTTGTTCACTTGCAAGCTGTTTCAATTTTTTACAAATTTGGCTGCTAACTTAAATTTGTACAATTTCTCGAAAACTAGACATATAAACAGATTAATACTTACAGGGTAAGTTAAGGTCTACCAGCACTATAGTTTGTATCAAGAGTCGTTCACTTGCAAGCCGTTTCAGTTTTTTAGAAATTTAGCTGCTAACTTAAATTTTTACAATTTCTCGAAAACTAGACATATGAACAGATTAATATTAACAAGGTAAGGTAAGGCCTACTAGCACTATAATTTGTACCCAGAGTTGTTCACTTGCAAGCTGTTTCAATTTTTTACAAATTTGGCTGCTAACTTAAATTTGTACAATTTCTCGAAAACTAGACATATAAACAGATTAATATTTACAAGGTAAGTTAAGGCCTACTAGCACTATAGTTTGTATCAAGAGTCGTTCACTTGCAAGCCGTTTCAGTTTTTTAGAAATTTAGCTGCTAACTTAAATTTTTACAATTTCTCGAAAACTAGACATATGAACAGATTAATATTAACAAGGTAAGGTAAGGCCTACTAGCACTATAATTTGTACCCAGAGTTGTTCACTTGCAAGCTGTTTCAATTTTTTACAAATTTGGCTGCTAACTTAAATTTTTACAATTTCTCGAAAACTAGACATATAAACAGATTAATATTTGCAAGGTAAGTTAAGGCCTACTAGCACTATAGTTCGTATCCAGAGTCGTTGGCTTGCAAGCCGTTTCAGTTTTTTATAAGTTTGGTTGCTAACGTAGACCTTTAACCGTGACCTTTAAATCAATATTCGATCCGGAAACCTTAAATTTGCGAATAAGATTGCGAATAGCGTTCTTGGCCCATGATTACACCCAAAAATTAAACGAAGTTTACGGATTGTTTTCACCCAAGAACGGGAATTTTCGTAGTACCTAAGTTTGAATTCTAATACGTTCTGCCGCCGATCCATAATAAATTTGCCAGGTCTCTAAATGACACATGCAGTACCTATATAAAATTTCTGAATTAAGGCGGCATTCTCCACATGGCGTCCACATTGGCCAACCCAATTTCATTTTGGCATGGTTTTTCGGCTTTAAAATTTTTAGCAAGAATATTATAAGTATATTAAGTATAAATTCATATCATGCAAGCAATTTTCAGTCAATTATTTAAAATTTCAACTTGTATAATGATTTAATTCAGAAAATTGATATGTTACAGTATCTATGGTGACATTTTTTCTATCACCAGGATCTCAATATTCTTTTTACATATTATTTTCCTAAAACAAATCATAAAATATCTTGAAACTTTTATTAATACGCTAAAAAATACCTATAGAATATGAATCTACGGCTAATATTGTCACAATATTCATGCAAGAGAAAAATAAAGCCAAAAATTATAGTAAAAAGAAAATCCCGTTAGCTATTGGGACATTCTTTATAAAGATTTTCAGGATATATGATTTTGCCGATTTTCGTGCATAATGTATATCGCTTTGAACAAGAATGTATATTATGTTTTTATATTATTATTATAATAAATGGTAATATGATATTTATGCGTTTTGAGACGATTTTTATTGTTTCTGCACTAATTAAGTTTGTGTTTTGCCTGTCCCAGGAAATAAATGATTTTATTTTACATTTTCCCGGAAGTAATTAAGTGTTCCTCGTTAACTAATTTTCCCAAGTTTGCCTCTAGGGCCGTATTATAAGTCCTTTACTGTCTCTAGAGATGTGTACAGCTAACGTTAAAAGGAGCCCAAGTTATAAATTTCATAAAAATTATTTCTGAAATTTTTGCTCTTAAAAAGTTCGTTTCCAAGATGATATTCTGTTAGCTCCGATTACTGTATAAAAACTTAAAAGTTAATTTTCCAGGTAACGCTCTGTATAAAATATTTGAAGGGAGTTTTTTCGAGTAATGACAAAACGAAACAAATCTTTTTTTATTTCTTCAACGTACAGTTGCGGACACATTTTTTTTCATTCATTACTGTGTCGTTACGTTCTTCTACTGGGGTTACAAAATTTGAAAGCTCTAGATAGGTATTTTCATATATTATCCTGGGGTAATTGCGCCAGTCATCTGGCTCTAATCTTAGTTCTTCCAGTAGATTAATATGTGAAAATGTTTGCCGTTTTAAAAGCCACCCTTTACAACACTTTAACACTTTAACTTGCTTTGGTTTTTCTTTAAGCACATAATATGCACATGCCACTGCTATTGTGATAACTTCTTTATCAGTCAACATTAAGTTCGTACGTCTATAGGGAAAATTGAATGCACTTTATTTCATGCACGTTGGTGAATGTACGCACATGTATTGAGCCATCTACGTTCGCGTGTAGACAGTCAACATTTTGAATCATCTACGTCCGTGTGCAGAGGCCTTAAGACATAATTACGGGTCAGTGTCTTTTAAGTTATGGGAAAATCTCAAATAAATCTAATTTTGTTGTTACCTTTTAGAACTAAGGAAGTATTTAAAGTCATTGTCGTAATCCTCAAGCAGGTGATATCATGCAGGTAATCATTGGCCTCTCGAAAAAGCATTGACCTTCCAAAGTTTTTACGTGTAAACAACAATCATCACGTTCTTAATTTTAGTGTAAATTAATAAAGAATCAACATTTTTGTCATTCTCGTTAATTAATAATAATAACTGTGTATAAACAAATTTAAGTATTTTAGTTTACTATTACTATAATAGTCGAAGTCCTCTGCTTACAAAAATCTAATTATCTATTTAAATTGTAATAAAGAGTAAATAAAGGTCTATTATAAAAATATCATATTAATACATTGAACGTAATAAAATATTGATAATGTTACAGTTTTGTAGAAGATCATGATGCCTATTTTATTCTCTTCTCTGGTAATCTCTACAAGAGAAGAAACTGACTGACTGATTGACAAACATATCAGCTCCCAGCCCACACCGCTGGGTCTAGAAACTTGAAATTTTGCACAGATTTCTTATCTACTATATTTCATTTGTATGAATATACAATATTAACCATAAAATCATATGCTATGGGCACTTTTTATCGTATTAATAAATATTTTAAGACATTTTATGATTTATTTTAGGAAAGCAATATCTAAAAAGTATATTGAGGTCCTATAGTGACAGAAAAAATGGCACGTAGATCTCTTAAAATATTAATCTTCTGAATGAAATACCTATACACGTTGAAACTTGAAATATTTGACTAAAAATTTGCTTGCAGGATATGATTATATACTTAATATACTCTTAATGTCATTGTTAAAATTTTAAAGCCGAAAAGTCATGTCAAAATGAAATTAACTTGACCACCATGGACGCGATTGGAAAATGCCACTTTAAGAAAATATAATGTGTTTAATCCGTCACAACTTTTTGAGCAATCCTGTATATGTCAGCTAATTTTAAAATTATTCGTTTTTAGAACCATAGCAATCTGCAATATTTTTCGCCAACTTTTGTCTAGTTTTTTAAATAATCCGCCTTCATACACACAGTATATAAACACATTCCTATTTCACGGTCTGTCACTTTTAGCAATTCAATATTGCGAACGGACCGGAAACCATCTATTTATTTATTTATCTCCTTCGTTGTTATAATTGAAATAACAGTATCTCCCTTTTAAATAGATGAGGCAAGCACAATCATGTGTCGAACATAGAAATACAATTTCGGAAGAAATAAGACAATAGGAAATTATGTAAATCACTACAAAAAGGAAAGAGTGGACGTTTAGTGTCAACCGTTATAAAAGGGCGTTTTTAAGTTAATTGATACTCTATAGCGATTACTATACATCTATCTTAATACTTTTGGGTAAATAAACTGCAATTCTTTGTTTTGATGGCAATCTTCAAAAACTCGAAAATTTTCAAATTTTGCATGTCCCCGATGCAAATAAACCTATTTATTTATAACGTTAACGAAAACATTTATAAGCGATTTAAATTAGTGGGCGGTATTCTTAGATAATTAACGCATAAAATAAACCCAACATACATCTCTAAATAAGGAAAATAGTGTGGAATAATGTCGGTTAAAAATAGGATTTATCAGAAAAAATCATGAAAAAGTCTATTTTCGCCCCTTAAATACTGTCCTGGATAACTCATTCGGTATGCATTTTAAAGTATGGTGGTCCCTTTATATGATGGTGTTGAAAAATTGTGAAAAAAATTAGATGGAAAAAAATACCGAGTGATTCAAATTTACCGATGTCGAGGGCAAAAAAAGTGAAAAAATCGAAATTTAATCGGCGATAGCTCCCTTCCCACAAAGAATAAAGAAACTAAAAAAAGTGGAAATCATGTATTTCGACTTGCTTTTTCCGATGACGTATATGGGATTTTAATTGGAGCCATTTAGACCCCACAAAAAATTAAAAACGGTGAAATATTTCGGTCAAAAATCGAAATTTCCAGTTTATCCCAAATATATCCATTTTCCAGTAATTTTAGGTTTAGGTAAATGTATTGCAAGAAAAAAGTATTTGAGATTTTAAAGTTTCACTTATAAATCCGTTTTTCGATCCGACCTTTTTTTGGGTATCAAAGAGGGACCTGCAAATGGCATTTTTTGACCTAAAATAAGTCAAAAGCATTACTTGCCATTTTCCGATCCTCACCAGTTTCAATAGAGTTCTGAAGCTCCGGGTCCTCTACAACCTCCAAAAATTGTAATCGATTTAATAGCTCCGAAATGGAACATCCTGTATAACTGAATTTTTTACCGAAGCTAGTTTCACTATTCCTCTTTCAATCAAAAAAAATCCAATGCTCCCCCTCTAATTGTTTCCGAGAAAAACAAACCTGTTCGACTTTAGGTTAAGCTTTACTTTGACATATAGATTGACACTTATTTTTGCTGATCTCCTGACGGCATTATTCAGGACAAATGGCTGCTTTTTAAATTGTAATAAATTATACCGAAAAGTAAACATTTTTGTAGCTAAATTATCCTAGTAATTTTTTTCAAAATATTTTTTTTTGATTTGTAATAATGACTTTCTTAAACCATTTATGCAAGAAAAAAATATGTGCATTTTCCTTATTGGTCCGTGTTTAAAATGTCGCGTTTTGGTCAATATTCTTTCTCCCAACCAAACTTTCATGAACATATTTTAAACCACTTTAGAGATTTCGCCTTGTAACACTTTAAAAACTCACCCTGTATATGAGAAAATAATAATAAATAATAAAAAGCATATAATTTCGATCAGGCAAAGTATATAAAGACGTACCAGGAGCTTATACTTTAAAATTGGGAGTGCCATAAATTTCATCTAATCATAGTTCGAATGCACTAACAAATAAATCCTTAACAATGACAATGACAAAAGAAATGATTCCAATACAGCTCATCAGCATCACGATCTTAACGGATGGCTAAACTTTCAATCATTTTTACCGTTTAGTACCGCAAGAACCGAAGAATTTGGGCTCAACGTAATAATTCTTCACCGAGAAACCTGTTACCCAACTATTTTGAGGATTCGTTCGTGCATAATATGTAGGTCAATCGATTTTATAACAACATGCAGAGGTCAGGCGAGGTCCTGAATACTTAAATGTCGGTTTTATTTTAGGTTTTTATGAATTGGTTTATAAATATTTGGGATGGTACCGACAATGGTACGGCCTAAATACCTGCAATTGTAATTTTGTTCTTAATATTATTTTGTTTGGATTTGGAAATAACAAGCAGCGTGTAAGCGGGAAGAGCTGTGTGTGACTATAGGATGTATATCAGTGCAAGAAAAGGGAAGTAAAAAGTGTTGGCTCGAATTCTTGGAACATTCGAGAGAGATTAGACTAAAATTTGGAAAAGCGAAAATGACATTCAAACGTTGGATTGGACCCAGCCCAGACATGAATCCTATTGACAATAAAAAAAGCATCAATCTAGTTAAAATTTCTGTTTAAGGCTTTCGCTTACTGAAGTAACATGCACACTAATATAAACAGATCTGGGCAAATACGAGTGATTTCAATGGCGATACCATTTTATTTATTGGTTTGCAGTGACATAAATAACACAGGGAGTCAGTTCACCAGAGGCAACCGTGGGCGACAGTGTTAGTGGCTTTCCCTTCACGTAATATTGCCTTGCACTAGTGATAAATCGGCACCAGGACAGGGTCCTACTGTTTGCTACTTGTGTTAGAGCGATTATTACCCGATTCCTAGATTTAAAGTATGACGGTACAAAGATATTTTACGCTATACGTCAGCGTTAATTGGATGAAAGGATTGGATGGTCATTATTTAACTGTAAAAGAAATGTTGAAAGTGCTCGCCATAAACAGAATAGGAATCGTGCAGTGGTTATTTCCGATTTAATTTTCGGACCGATTCACTTTCGCTTAGGTCGGTTTAAGTTTGGAATTTTATTGCCTCTGTTGCTACTTATGGGATCCATGTCAAGTTTAGGTTTTTTAATAGTGAGCCTACTAGGAATGTTTTGGTAAAGGAAAAAAAGATTTTGTAATTTGCGAAAAAAGTCGAATTTTTGAATTCACCCGGGGGGAAAAATACGAATACGGTCGCAATTCTGGATTTAGACTACCAATGACCCCCCCCCCCCCGACAACTATAAATAGAAAATTGTGGAAAAAAAAGTCTTTAATTTCAGGGTTTTTTTTGACATAGCGACTGGGCTAAAATCATTGTGGCCATTTGTAGGTAGGATATCAATGTAGTGAGTAAAAGGATGTCTTGCGGAAAAATTCGGATTATATGAGAATGTGTTCTTTTACTGAGTGTCTACATGATGGACGGGAAACTCATATTTAGAAAAATTTTGCATCTGGAAACATGACTTCAGATCTAGAACGCTCATTTTCTAAATAAGGTGCAATAGAATGGTTATAAGGAAAATTAATAATGCCAATGTACCCAGAAACAGTACAGCAATCTTTAATTGTATGTTTATGTTTCGAAGAAATGCTTATTCGCGTTTCTGCTACTCCAAATAGCCAAATCATAAATTAATACTGGTCACGAATAGCTATCTAGGTAACTCTTATTAAATTTACAATGATCGGTGGTAACTGATCACACCCACACCTTTACCGTACAAAACTTCTTAGGATGAGTCACGGTTTTTCCTTCAGATATCGATATCGCTTTCTCTGAGTGACTTAAAACGTTATAACATCACTTGAGGTGACCCAGAACTTGGTTTTTATTTGTCACTCCAAGAATAAACAATGAGAGAAATTTTTATGTGAAGTTCCGTATCAAAAATCGTCGGAATGTTTTAATAGATATCCTTTTTGGATGAATATAATATGTAGTTGTATTTACATCCCTGGAAAGTGCAAACGTTTTTCAAAATTCGTATAGAACTCAAAAACGGTTCATTATACACAAATTATATTTTGTATACAGGGTGTCCGAAAGGGTTTATTATCGGCAAATATCTTTGCTATTAGTAAGGATAGAGGCATTAAAATTTAGGTGTATCTTATTAGTTAATAAATCTACTTTATTATGTAATTTAACTTTTCCAACCGCCATGAGGGGTGACTCTACAAAGTTGAGGTAAAGAATTTTAAATGCAACCCTATGCCGTGTGGTACCTCATTTTAAAGGTCTTCAAAAAAGAAACATTTTACCGCAAACTCGAGGTTCGTATAATTCGTTTTTAAATGGCAAGTCTATAAAAATTAAAAGCGTAAAAAAATTAAAGTACTTAGTTCTGTAATTACTTTAAAAGTTGTTCAAAATATCCACCACGAACTTCTTGGCAACAATAAAGTCGATTTCGGAACTCTGCCGAGAAGTAACTAAATTTGTGGTTCATAAATTATATGATAATATTAATTTGTTTCTGAGTTCTGATTTTTGTCCCAATTCCCCATAAGATCGCTGCACTGTGCGTCGTATATCTCTTGTATGTATGTGTCTATACCGAAAAGATATTAGGTTTGTATTGCAACAACCATGGTAAAAAAACAAAATGGTACTCCTAAAGAAGTTCCGTTGGTACTTACATTAGCGAAGAAATTGTATTGTAATAATTATACTGTTAGACTAACTGGTTAATCTCAATATTATTGTAATTTTTGATTATTGTATCATGTTGTGTTGTCTTTCTTCGAAGTAGATTGAATAAATTTAAATGTTAAGCAGGTGAAATAATTTGAATAATAGTGAGTTTTGGTTATTGATTACTGACAACAAAATTTCAAATGGACATGAATAAAAAAACGGATATTTTTGAAGGCTCTACGGGTGTTTGAATCCGACTCACACATCCAGATCTGGAAACATACGTAGGGATTTCACTAGCCCTTTAAGAGGACGTGTCAGGTGGTACCAACTCGGTCGCGGAAGAATTCCTCTACCACCTTCCAGGTTGGGTGGGTTTGCTGCATTGGATCAATCCCGATACGATATTTTGGTGGAGGTGCCATGCCTTAGACCCCTATGTGACAATATTTCTTAGAAAAATGTTGCTAATTAATAAGATGCAGGGTATTGGATCAGAATTGTTTTTTAATGCTTACTTGCTTTTTTTTTTGATCTCCATTCGTTAGAAACAAGGATTTTTTACGATTCATATCTAATATAATTAGCAAAATCTCTTTCTGTTAGCTTATTATAAGGGCGTTGCTCCGCAAAAGAACCGATGCCTTTTCATATTTTTTCATACCATTCATCTGTAAATGATAGAAACGTATTTAGCATACACTGGTTTAAAACTACAATGAGTCACCAAATTGATTGTTCTCAAATTGATTGTTTCATCTTCCGAGTATTGTGCCAATGACCCAATATTATGTTAATCCATGCCAAACTAAGAAGTTCTTAAAAGTGAATACTTTTATTTATTTAGTACTGGATATTTCATTTAATTCATTTTTTTTTTATTTTATTCGTAGAAGTTGGTATTGAAATTACAGGTTTGGTTAAGAACTTTTTCTATAACTACTCGAATGTTTCCTATTAATTTTTTTAAACATGTTTTAAGCAAGCTTATAAGATTCGCAGTTACCTCATATAACCACTTCAAAACCTTCTAGCCTAAGAGCTGGCGATGTTAAAACCTACTTAATTTTTTAATAAAAATTTTGAGTTCCTGTGTGTTATAAATTTTTTTATTGCATTTTTTTAAACATTTTTCAGCAAAAACGCTGTCCACCACCCTTATCACCCGAAGGATCGCTGAGAAAAATCTGGAAAAAACCATGAACATTGAGAATTAGGTGTATATGGCGGGAAGGATATCAAAAAGTTGAATTTTGATTTTGGGGGTTAATTTCGGAGGGTAAAATTTTTTAAGGGCATCGTGTATGGTGTCAAATGAATTGAAGGACGAATTCTACGATATAAATGAGATATTTTTTATTGCATTTTTTAAACATTTTTCGGGAAAAACGCTGTGGCACCCCCACACTATGCATTTCCTGAGAGGCAGTATCTGGATGACAATTTTCCAGGAAGATGCATTGGGAGAAGGGGTCCTATTAAATAGCCCGCAAGATCTCCTGATCTAGCGCCACTGAACTTTTTCTTGTAGGGACATTTAAAACACAAATGTATGCAACAATTGTTTAGAAGACTTGCAACAACGAATAGTGTACTTCGGCCACCCTGTATATACCAGGCCGAATATTTTTATTAAATAATAGAATTATTAAAATCTATATTGTAAAATCTATAATACAAATAATGTATACAGTCATAAAACATAAAAATCGACCCGCATGATCAAGGAATTTAAGAGTGAAAATTGCTGTGGAACATGAATATTAAAACTATAAAATATGCAAATTATGCAAATCGAGAAAATAATTAAATGCGTGAAAAACTTGCACGTAGCAACCATCCAAGTTTCAGAATACTTGTCGAGATGAAATTGACCTTAAAATGGAGCTTTTTTGCTATAAGGGTAATTGATATTCATTACAAGGGGTTATCGAAAAATAACGATTGTCGATGTGCATTAAAGAAGATAAAAGTTTTTGATGTTTGTTCTGTATTTTGTAAAGTAGAGTATTTAGGACCAGATTCACTATTGCTAAAGCCCGTCCAATTTGACATTCAACGGTTAAAAGAAAAGTGACAAGCTCAAGAATAAGACAACTAAGTTTAATTTTATAAAGTTATTTCTTAGTTTTTCGCGAATTTATAAAGGAAAATTGCAATTTAAGTATGTAACTAAATTTATTTCAGCAACAATTTTTAAGAAAAGAATCATCTGGAAACCCCAGGTATAATAGAATAGATCATACATTTTTAATGACGACTTAACCAAAGATTAATATATTATTCTTTAAACTGTGACTTAACTGACAAAGCAATCTGGGCAAAAACGTTTTAAATCCTAACTGGCCGACTAGAAAACCTAAATTTAAACAAAGACAAACTTTTAAACCTTTCAAGTTAGTTCCAGGGTTGTTTTTTTCTCGAATTTATGGCTTAGAATATAGGAATATTATATTGTTCTCATTCATAAAACGGACTAACATTTTCGCAACACTTTAGTACATAAATTCATTTGAAAAAAGAATGACAACAATATATAAAAGAATTTGAAAGACACATGTAAACGCTGACTTAAAGCTTGTTAAAACTTTTACCGGTCAACAATATTTTTTGAATCTAATTCCATAGTTAAAAAATATTCTGTTTGCTTATCTTTTAACTACTGAAAGGTATTTTTATATATTAAGTTTTCTTGGTTTGTCAAATCTGGTTTGTTGACTGGGTACATACCTATTTCTTTTATAGTGGACTAGTTTTTTTCGTTTGGAACTAGTTTATTTTTTACACAAATACAAAAAGTTGATTGCTTTGTGAGGTTCTAATAATAACTGTAACACGTATGTTAGGTATCTAAATTAAAGTTATATGTCAAGCATTTTTTTAACAAAAGGAAAATAAACAAAAACTGTCGGACTACTCCATTTTTTTAAAGCATAATGAACAAATCTCGTTTTTCTGTAATTTACTTACCTTGAGAGACTAGAATCACAATATAAATAAAAAGGAAAACACTAAATTAAAAACCTAAGCAAATTTCCAAACACTGTTACATCCTTTTATGAAATGCAGTTTATAAACAATCAAGTTCGCGAAATTTAAACATAACTTCACCGCCGAAAGATGCCTCAACAACATCTCACCGACATCTCTCGACAGTACCTTCAATTAAGCTGGACTGGGTACCTCGAGATCGCGAATAAGGACCACCGAAAATCGAAGGAGGATCGTCTGCTCTTGGGCAGTCTTCTAAGGACTTCTTTGTCAAGGACTATGCGCGCTAGTCCACCAGAAGAGGCACAGTGTTGGCATTCATCTTCATAGGCTCGCAGGGGGTCAACGGCTCCGCAGCCTTGTCGAAGTGCACCAGGTGAGGGGGGAGTACCGTTAGACCTTCTTCGAGTTCGCGATCCACTTGCCGCAATCGAGGTGCTAATGGGACGAAGACGACGGCGGTGCTGCCGTGTGTCTATGATTAAGGATGGTGCTACTGGGTACCGACAACAAGCAGCGGTGTCAATTAAGACGTGTTAAGATTTTCAAGTAAAATAGCTGAAAAATTAATAGTTGGCTCTTAGGAAAATTCACTGGTTTCTGAAGGACCATTCTTAATTTACTAGAGATTATACTAGTTTGTGTCAAACAAAGAAAAATATTAAAATTAGCTTGATACAGCATTTGTTCCTAAAATTGCTTGAATTCTCCGACTCGTTAATTTTAGAGTTTTGATAAATTAAACGTTTAGTGACGTGACAGATCATATAAATCATTTTGTAAACATGTTTAACTATCGAATTATAACCAGTAGCGATGATATTATACACGGTATTGCAATGGTTGACCAGCGAACGTTTTCTTTTAGCTAAAGATAAAAAAAAATTCATGAACACTGGTTTGAAAATATGGTTTCGGAATGAAAAGGAGGAATTGGCAATTTCAGCAAAAATGTTAACTAACATGTCATTTTCGGGGTTATTGGGATCAGAAAATATTAACGAATGGGTCATTTTCAGGGTTATTAAGGTCAGAAAAGCTAGGTTCAGGTCACAAATGAAAAAAAAATACGGCCGGGGAAGGGGCGAAACATGAGGGTGAAAAATTCTTTAACAATGTTAACTATGTCATTTTCGGGGTTACTGAGGTCTAAAAATCCAAAATAACATGAACGTTACAAATTTAGAAAGGGAACGATAACATGAATGGGGTGGAGAATCGGTGAACTATAAAGAAATAATTTTTATTTCGGAAAGATGAACCAATTTCACATAAAAAAAAAACACAAAAAGGTATGAAATAATAGTTTACGTATTTATATAAATGTAGGTAATTTTAATCTTAATTTTGTTTAAAGATAAGTAACTTGTACACACACTGAAGTTCTAAACTTTGAAGTTGGCGCAATTTCAAGTAGAAGATCCCCAAGAGTACCGACTGTGTATGAGAATGTCTCCAGAACCTCCTTTTTGGCCTAGTTGTCCTTTATATTCAACGAATGGATACTTTGATGCGCGATTCTATTCCTGAAGCATCACAAAATATGTACGCAACACTTGATCACTACTGGATTCACACAAGGCCAATAGGCGACCCAATCCAGTGAGCTAGTGGGGGGGGGGGGGCCCGAAAAGATAGACAACCGTTCTATTAAATGGAATGGCTTGGGTAATGGCTTCAGGCCATTCCATTATCTCAGAATCTCTATTCACACAGTGCCAATATTGGACTGGCTTATCAATTATTGGCCTCGTGTAAATTCAGCATAATATCCAATATTCAGATCGCTTAGTTTAATAATGAAAGAGATTGATAACGGTAAGCAAGTTGGTGGAATCTACTTCGACCTGTCAAAAGCTTTTGACTTGATTAAGCACGACTTAGTACTACAAAAATTGGAAGTATAATATGGAATCAGAGGTGTAACGAAAATCAGGTCTTATCTCTATAACAGGACACAGAGGGTATGTATAACTCAGTGTACATCAGTGTTTTTGTGTGTACACTAACTGACAAAATATTCATCTCGATGGCTAATGATTATTTCGTAACTGATATAATGAATCAAGTCGATCCAAGAAATTAAAGAAAGTAGGTAGTCAGGACTTCCGTTGGTTAATTTCTTATTCCAACTAATAAGAAATTTTAAATAACCCGTTGACGAGATAACATTTGGCCAGAATCCGCATATGTTATTCATCAGTCATCACGACCTATGCAAAATGTAACAAAACAGATTATTTATTTAAAACTCAGAATCTGCTTTTTAATTTATTCGCTATTATTGGAAATGTAAAAAATTCATTAAAAAATCGAAATTAAAGAATTACGTTCAGATTCACTAAGAAGGTTTAAGATTTAGTACTGGTTTAAACTAATATCTTTTAGTTGATCGATTATGTTTTGACAGGTTCTTGTCCTGTCATTGGTAATAAGTCGTCATTAAAAACTTATGAATTATTCTGATATTTGAGCGATTTGCATGGTTTTCAAATGATTTTCATCTTGGAATGGGTTGCTAGAATGAATTTAGTTCTATTATTGTCGAAAGTACGTACTAAAATTGCCCTTCTCTTTATAAATTTGCCAAAAACTCAAAAACAAATTCATAGCATAAAACTTAGTTGTCTTATTCTTACACTTATCAGTTTAGATCTTTTGGTTGCCGAATTAGACCGGACTAGCGTTGGAGAACCTGGCCGTCAGATTTTTTCTGATTATATTAATTATTAAAAAAATGTCGGTGACCTACTTCTGAAGGTATAATAATATTATTATACGTCCTGGAATTTTTATTAGCTCACATAACATCTAGTCATGATTGGTTCATTATTTAATGTTAAGTATCTAACACCAAAAATTGGAGTTCTTCGTCATTATTCCTTAGATCAGGTGGAAATAGATTAGTAGGTCATTAAACAATGATTTAAATTTCATGGTTTTTTAGTTATATAAGTTAAATATTACTTTATTTAGGTTATTAAAAATTCCATTGTGCGTTTTAAACTATCCGACAAAACGAGGCGTATTAATATAAAGTATTTACAAGGGCTGGAACCTGGAACGGCATTGAATTAAGATTAACAAAATCTGAAATGTTGTTCGCCATGTATAAGGGGGTATGTGCTTGCCGACCCACTGCGAAAAATGATAATTTCTTGGGACCCACGTGAATTTTTGAACAAAAAAATACAGAATAAAAAACAGATTTTAGATTAGAATGATTTAAAAACTTATTTTTAACCACTGATTTGCGACCCATTAAAAACCAGCTTGCGACCCAGATTGGGAAACGCTGCTCTAAATTCTTCGCTCTTGAGAAAGTCACTTGACTATACAAGAAGACGCAGAAACCATATTTTTATTTAATGTTTAATGTTCACCATTTTATCAATAAACTAGACCAACGAGCTTCTGTCGTGCATGACACACCTATACAATACACTCTACCAATATGCCAAATTTCATCATAAGTACAAGGAACACTAGAAATATTCTAGAATTTTACAGATAAATATAAAGTCTCAAAGTCACAGTCTCAAACTTCTTTAATCCGTAATATCTTTCTGAATTTTGATGATGTATTAGTTAGTTTGTAAGTGTAAAAATTAATCGTTTTTGGATTCGCTTACCTTGGAAAGCGAAAGATATAGAAACATGAAAATAGAGTCTCTGACAGATAGTGTGAAATCATAATAATCCAAGTGATTGTGACTCTTGAGCCTGTTGAGCAAAATACCAAATTGTTAGAAAATTAAGAAATTACTTGGACATAAAATATTATGAAAAGTTTGTTTTTTGCGTTTATATACTTGGTAAAGTATAGAGTATAGAGGGTAATAAAACATAATAAGTATACGTTAAAACATAGTTTTATTATCTTACCTATTAACCTATTCCAATACATACTTTTGGTATCTGATACAGATTTACTGGACGAAATATAAAAATACTATATAGATAATACAATGCTACAGAGGATCCTAGTATAGAGCTTAAATCTAGGCAGATATCTTATTAATTCTACAGAGTGTTTTATTTAAAATTTCAACAGCCACTTTTCTGGAAACGAACAAAGATATTATAAAAAAAAATCTTCAGCTTATTATAAAAAATCGGTACCCTTTAAAAGATATTATCCTTCGTTTCGTTAAAAGGAATTGATCTGTGGGATCAAACAATTTAAATCTATTTTTATTTGTTTTCAAGAAATTGGTCTTGGAGTTTAAGCAAAACATCCTGTAGATCTTGGTATTGGTAACTTAATTATAACAATAAACGTCACATCAAATGCAAATAAATATTAAATAATAAACAATATTCCAAAATATTTTACTGAAAACCCCAATTTATTCTTTTAGAATAAATATAGATATTTCCTTAGTGATGTTTTCTTGTACCCGACTGCCATATAACAATCTAAGCAAATCATATCTACAGTTTGCTATAGTCGCAGTCAAGGTTTCTTGTTTTTATTTTTTTTTTATTTTATGTACATAATATTTCTCATAACTAGAGCTAATTTCAGATCTATGAAAAATTTTCGAAAACACATTTTCAAAATTTTTTAAATTATCTTTGTTCGAAAGAACACTAGATACATTTTTCCAAAAATACTTTTTTTTGAAAACATCTTTCTTAGAAAAGGCAATTTTTCGAAAATACAGATAGAGATATATCCCGAGAAACTCTAATCAAACCTGCTTAGGTTTGCTAAGGATTTTTCTGCCTTTTTACCCGACTGAGGAACGTCAAGGAGGGTCATTAGGGTTGCCAGATTCAACATCTTTAAAATAGGGTTTCAGCGTTTAAAAGCTGCTTAAAAATCGGGACGCTATTTTCTTGCACCAGTGTTTAATAAATGAACAGATAAAAATCCAATAAGTAGATTAGTGCCATGGTCAGTTGACCAGCCAATTGGCCGGTCAATTTGACCGCAGTGAAATATTAGGTGGTCAAATACTAAATACTGCTTCATGTCAAAATAAAGTGTGGATAAGTGGCCGACTTGTACCAACGCATTTCGGGAAACCACAGGCACCCAACGAATACTAATACAGGCCGGCACCCATCCGGCACCGATCGATGATCAATGCGAGTTTCGGGGAATCCCCCCGATTTATTCATTGACGTTGTGACGTTATTAGTAACGTAAATTTAAAAAAAAATAGTGAAAATCGGTCACTTTTGACGCCATTGCTGCCTAACCGGAATATAATAAAAAGAGGAGGGCTTTACGTAGTGTTTTAGCTTCTGGGGAATTTTATTGAAATTTGGAAATGTTATAAATGTTTTAATGGATCAAATCTAAAAATCTAGATAAAACTAAAAGGGTAAAAATAATCGGGATATTAAACTAAACGAAAAAACGCCTTTCACAAAAACGAAAAATTGATTATCGAAGGATATTCATAGATCACTAACTACCCGATAAAATTTTCTAAATCTAGTTATATACTTGTATCACATTGGCACAAACACAGTGTAGTTGTAATAAAATATAGGTCAGTTAAAATATTTCACATTCGTTCATAATTAGATGTAAGCTTTATTGACGCCATTTTCCAAATTAAGTTCTTTATATAAATTAATCTTATACTTGAACCTTTGTAGACACAAGGCCGAACTTCCGATCAAAAACTTAAACGTTTTTGGAAATCTAAAAACCACTCTGATATTTTCAAATTTATCTTCTCGGGCACCATATCAGCAGCAGATATCACTAGTTAATGATAATGCAACTCCAGATCCCTTCTACGGTTGCATTACTTTATCTATCCAAGGCACAAATCTCTGTATATTGGTGTACACACCGGGTAGGTGTTCCCTACCACATCCTATACCCCAGGAAACTAATCCTATTAAAGTCCTTCTACCGTCTATGGTTAATGTTAAAGGTCCTCCTGAGTCGCCTTGACAACTGTCTCTACCACCCTAGAAAAGAAAAATTAGTCACTGTAATTACTTAATTGTGATTCAGAATTATTTTTTAAAAAATATTTTTTGGGACCCTATATCTAGTAGGGGTGTCAATCCCGACTGGTTTTCTTAATTCCGAGATTTTGTTGTCTAATCCCGGGATCCCGGGATTAGTAAAAAAAAGTCCCAAAAAAAAATTTAAAGGGATTAAAATATGCCATACATTCCGGTTCCTCTATATCGCTGTCGGTGTCGCTAAAGAACATTTCGAGACTAATTACGAAAATAATAATCGATCCCGGGATTTTCGAGTCGGGTTTATACACCGGGATCCCGAAACCCCGGGATCCGGGGACTGACACCACCAATATTTAGACAATAGGCAATATGCTTATAATCTAAATCATAGCCTTCTTGATGTGCTTCGCTAGATAGAGACAAATTACAGCGTGATTAATGTGTGAATTTTTAATTGTATTTTCACTCTAACGTCCACCATTTAATCAAGAATACGTAAATAGAAACCAGTACTGTGGTACTTGCCTCTTTATAACCAGCACACAGAAATACGTCGTGTATTGTTTCCCTTCTCCCCGCAGCCCTGAACCATTTTTGACACCTGTCATTAGTTATAACTTCTACGTCGACTTCTTGGAGAACTGATGGTACTGTCGCCTGTCCGTGCCTGGTTCTACCCCAACCAGCTACGGTCGCCATTTTGCCTGGCAGTTTAAGCTGGAAAATGTCAGAATTAAAACGAAAAACATAACGAGAACTGCAAATTGTGTTTGTATTAGTTTGGTGCAAACTAATACCGGAGTCTGGAGTCTACAAGGTGTACCAAGAAGTTTGAAACAAATGTGAAATTAATTTATTAATGAATTTATCTAAATACAGCGTGTCCAGAATCTGAACAAATGGGAAACTTTTTTATTTTTAGAAAAAGCTCCGCTTGTTAAAAACATAACACTTACATCAAAAATCTTTTCCCAGCATATATAGGGTGCCAAAAGAAAGTGAAAACGATAAATACCGTAGACGAAAATCTATCTGAGGGGAAAATAATAAGATTTATCCAGAATGAAAAGACTTACCGCAGGTGATGGAAGACACACAGGGATAATATGCTGTTTAAATCTTACTTTTCTGTCCAGTTTTACCAGGGCAACGTCATTTTTGAAATCGGATGGAGAGTAAGCAGGATGCACTTCCTTTCTTTCAACCTAAAAAATGGTGATAGTAGTGATGGCGATAGTGAAGTAGTAGAAGTGTACGGTGTGCATTAAATTCTAGGCTAGTTTGCCTAAATAGTCATTTATTTTTTATTCAAACCCATTTTTATCTGACTTTACAAGAAGAGGTTATCAATTCGATCCATAAGTACGTTTTTTATGTACGTTCGCGCAAAATGCTTACACCGATTTCAAAGAATTTTTGTTGTGTTTTAGATGAGCCCTCCCAGATGGTCCAATTTTAAGGGATTTTTTGCTAAAAAGAGGGGAATCAAAAAAAAAATATGAAAAACTACGAAAAACTCGTAAAGATCCAGAATTTTTGCATGTATATTTCGGAATGACGGAAAGGGAGAATAAAAATTAAGTAACTTTCTTTTCAAAAAATAAATCGAGTTCACAAAAAGAACAGCACTAAAAAGTATGGAATAATATTTTTGTTAAGGTAGTTTCATACTATATGCAAAGTTTACAAAATTATTCGGCAAACTTTAGTATAAGGATCAGTAATTATAATTCACAAGCAGCTAATAAGGAGTTGCGCTTACTTTAACGTTTACAAATGGTGTATAAATTACTTGAAGTTGAATACAATTAGGCTCAGTTATAAATAACTAAAAATATTACTTTCCAATAGTATTGTAGTATTGTATTATCATTCAGGCTTCCTATTATGCTTTAAAATTACGCCGACTTCAAATTTTAAAACTTTGGTGTACTAGTTACCTATATCTGAACAAAATTAGACTTACCATTAACCTCAGTAGTTATTACATCTGAGAATTTTCCACAGTATTCTAATCCCTATATTTGTGAATAACTATAGAAAAAAACTCTGTCTCAAAGTTTATTTTTAGTCAATTGAATACTAGTACTGAAAATCCCAACAAAATATAAAATTATAAAAAAATCGCAATCGGTTACCCGAGCCAAAAGTTATGATTATTGAAATGTTAAATTTGTTATAGGTACGTTATTTCTTGCAATACAAGAATATCTATAAAAATTTCTTTTTATTGAAATTTCCTTTACTAACGTATTTTTCCACTGGCGTTCTTGAAATTGAGTTGCGTGAAAAGAATATTTTTATTGCGAAGTTTCTTTCTTAACGGCGCCGTGGACATATTTTCATGAACTCAGTGTAAATTTAATTTTTTATTGTAAAACTATAAGAAGTTCTGATACATTTTTGCATTAATCCAGCTGCGCAATATGTTTTTGAAAACAAAAAAATATTTACTTATGTAACCAGCTAGAAAAATGCGTTATTTTGTTGAATAAGTGAGATGTTCACAAGACGAGCGAAGCAAGGTTCATGTTTTCTAGCAAACCCAAGCACCGGAAAATGGCAAGTAGTTGTTTGAATTTTTTTAGGTCCAAAAATGCCATTTGCTTGGGAACCCTCTTTGGTACCAAATAACTCTAAAACGAAACGTCGCGTCGGGTCGAAAAACGGATTGATAAGTAAATCTTTAAAATCTTAAAAAATACTTCCTTTTTACAATGCATTTACCTAAACCTAAAACCACTGGAAAATTGATAAGTATATTTGAGAAAAATTCTTCATGGTTTTTATTTTTTCTTGGGTCAAAATGGATCCAAATTTAAATCCAATTACCTCATCGGAAAGAGCTCGTCGAAATACCTGATATCCATATTTTTTAGTTTCTTCATTCTTTATAGGAAGGGATTCCCAATTTTTCAACGCTATCTTATAAAGGGATAATCAGACTTTAAAATTAATACAGAATGGGTCATCCAGGAGCGTAATCACAATTTTTCCTATTTAGTAATTCTTTTTGGGTTCATTTTATCCGTTAATTATCTAAGAATATCTCCCATTCATTTAATCTGCTTAATTTTTCGTTTGAGTTTCGATAGGTTTATTTGCATCGGGGACATGCAAATTTTGAAACTTTTAAATTATCGAATTTTTGACCAGTGTCATGAAGACAAAGAATTACAGTTTATTTACGTCGAAATTATTAAAACATGATGTGTTAAAATTTCGCAAAAATGACAGTTTTTGTTGCAAGATTGGATCCTGGATCGATTTCGGCTTGAAATATACATGAATAAAATTTTAGCGACCTTCTACCTTAAGTGCAGGGATATTTCATTTAATGAGTTACATATTAAATGCCATTTTTATTGATTTTTCGATGACCCTACAATACTGGAATTCGTCATGTACTTATTATAGCACTTTCGATGTCACAACCAATGAGATTACGTTTTACAAGTTTCGAAATTCGCATGAAAATTTGCAGTAGAAAATCCTTTTTTTTTGTTAATAATATGTAGATTGAATCATTATTTTAAACTTCAAAAATTAATTAACTAAAGTAAATACAGGGTTCAATAACTGAAGATCGAAAACTCGATTGAACCGAATTGATTTGCTGATGGGAGACTAAAAATATCTTTATTTCTTCCTAAATATTTATTCTTACCGAGTATTCCTCAAAGTTGTATTTCTCATTTTGGTCGCGTACGTCCCACTCGCCCAGTCGAATGCGGATGTTCCCGTTCGCAGTGCTAAAAATAAAGAAAATTCAATTTGAGCTCAGCTTTAGTTTTAAAAGAAAACTTTCATGGGGAAATTCAAAGAAAATTGAGTTTCTAAAAGGACTGCGGCAGATTAAAACAACCTAATATTGTTTCGTTTGTAGTTAGGGTGGATTAACTTTTTTAGTTACTGTGGAAGTGGGCTGTAGCAATAACTAACCTTATATAGCGCAATGAAATGGTAGTATTAAACATTTTGTGTGGGCAGCAATTTTTTTGGGGATGTGTAGCGGGGTCATTGGTGAGCGTGTGATAAAACGAGAACATATATTACAATATTAGGGATAACTTTTGAGACTAACATATATTTTGAGAAAAGCCATAAAATTAAGGGTAAAAGGCTTACTTTAAAATCATTTTGGGTCTAGATTACATTTTAATTTACGAGGGGAGGGAGATTAGTTAAACGCTCTTTCTCAAGAACTTTGCACATATGTTTGTCATCACAGAAACCATAAAAGTAAAAAAGGGCAGAAAGGCCGAGTATTGAAACTGGGAACCAATCTTTGTAATCATAAAATTGACGGAAAAACAAAAACGAGATAATAAACCCTAATTTCACGACCAGTTAAAGGAATATACTAGTAGAACAGGGACGTATCTAGAAACGTTTTGGCGATTTACTAATTATCGCGAGATAACGAATATTCTTCTTTATAGAAAAGGATGGAATGACAATACGGATATAAGTAACTGCTAGATTTATAAAAATTCGAAGTCTACATGGAAAGACATTTTTGGATGTGATTTTTCACCTTTGGAAAGTGACCATAAAGGATCTTTTCGACAATAATATAACTAAATTTATTAGAGCAACACATTCCAAGATGAAAATCATTTAAAAACCAAGCAAATCGCTGAAATATCAAAATAATTCATAAGTTTTTAATGGCGACTTGTTAACAATGACAGGACAAAAGCCTGTCAAAACATAACTGATGAATTATTATAAGATATTAATTTAAACCAGTACTAAATCTTAAACCTCCTTAGTGAATCTGAACGTTTATGACTATATATCTGGCTGTATATTGCATTTCATAATATGTTAAAATTTTCCTTGTCATCGCAAATATGAATATAAACTATTCACTTTTAAGAAACTTACGTGGCAACACAGTGAGCAGCGGTAACGATCCACCTCTCGTTGAGCAACGCACCACCACAAGCCAACTTCTTGCTCAAGAAGCCAGTTTTGATCAGAGCTACCTGCCAGGGGTGTGAGCCGAACCCAGTGGAGTGACCACCTACTATCCTGTTTGATCTAGTGTGAAGTTCTCCGCAGCCTGCAAGTGAAAAAGACAGTGTTAGAAGAAAGAGTCAAAGACATTTTCCTTCCCAGTGAATCTAGAAGATTGGACTTTAGTTGAGAATGCAGGATTTGCTCTCTACTCTACCGACGGCTATACAGGTGATTCTTAGGATTAAAAACAGGAAAAAGTTGCTATGAATATGGGTCCAGAAAATCTCCGTTTCCGAGATACGAGGTGATTACAACCCTTTAAACTTTTAGGCCATCCCCAAATTTTTTTGCGTCATCACTGAGTATCCTTTTATAACAAGACAACACCCTTTAACTTTTGTAGTATATTCTGCTCCTGATATGCAATGCTGCCAGATGCCTCAAAATGTTCTCATTTTTGGGAATTTTATATTTGGATCTCAAAATTCCGACAAGGTAGTTCCCCAATAATTCGGAAATTTAGCAAAATCTGGAAACGCTGCATAACAGGAGCAAAAGATTGTGGATCTGTCTTAAGAACTTTTTTCTTATTATTGGCCAAATCACTTGTCAAATTTTGTCGGTAGATTTTTGCAATACCCTATATAAAAAAACTACAGTATACAATTATTATTTTTATTGTGAATATAAAATAATTACGAAAGTGCACAGAATGGTGAAGGTTTCCGGCGGAACAGAAATAAATGTGTGTATGAATACAGTTTAGTGCTAGCTCAAACTATATATAGTTATACACTTTGTGGTGCTAGTATCAACTTTATAGGTGTGTAAGAAAATAATTCATTATTTTCTTTACTTTTTGGCAATTTAATCCATTTTATATGTCTACACAGTGGCAAATGTCACTAAAGTTTAGCGACCTTGACTTGTTGCTCCAGAAAATCACTAAAATTGTATTAAAACCGTCACTTAACTAAAGATTTTCGATGTTTTCATAGAAACGCTATACTATGGCATTATGGCGAGCCCTCTGAAAAAACTTAAGGTTAGTACAAAACTCGCTTTTTTGATGTTTAATTGTTTTTTTCAGTTACGTTTCCTGATGGATCTTGCACAAATCTACAATTATTCTAATTTAAAGATTTTTCTATCTCTTCACATAAAAAAGTTATCTATTGATCCAAATATAATCAAATCAATAGCCCTGTACACGTAAAAAAAAGGTTGGGCAATATTTTACTTAAACAAAACTTAACTACTTACTTAAAAAAACATGGACGAGTTGAGTAGGGTGCAAAATTGGAAGCAAGCTCGTATTTTATTTTTATAAATATCTCAAACTCAAAGCAAATCTGTTTATGATTGATCAAAACGGAGCGATTAGAAACTATATTAAGTTTCACCCAGGCGTTTAATTGGATAAACTGGTAAGTTGATCTTGAAGTTGCGCTGCGGAAGTTTGGAAGTTTCCACTTTGGTTTAACTAATGGGACGCCTTCGAACTTCGCTTGTCTAACTTTTGTTGATTTATATCAGCAATAAATTATACTTACATAAATGAACTGTAAAATTTCGTAGCTCCAGATACAGTATTTTATCATTTTATCATTACAGGGTGTCTATAAAAGTTTTCTAAAAATGGAAAACTTTTATTATTAAGAAAGCAAAAGAAAGCAAAAGGTTGGTTAGGGCGTCAGCGTTATAAGCCGCGTTTCGATTGCCGTCGTGGGTTCAAGTCCCACCGGACCCGTAAAAAGTTCTACCGTGCGGTAGTTGAAAAAGCGTAGGGAAGAGTCTAAAATGATTCGACCTCTGACCTCAATAACCCCAAAAATGACATAGGTACCTATTAGTCAACATCTTTAAAGAATAATGCCAATCACTCCATTTTTATGCCCCCCCCCCCCCCCCCTCCATGTTAATTTTTATTTACCATCTATTAGACAAAATTAGATTTTCGGACCTCATAAACCCCATATTTTTGTGAAAAATATTTTTAATACTTTCTGTGTACATTATCTTTCCAACGGAGTCCGTTCCTGAAATGTAATATTTGAATCCGGTGTCTACTAACTGATATCTAATATTGAATTTGGTTTTAAATTACATTCTAATTACAACTAATAAATTACATTCTAAAATATAATTGAAACCTTCTTCTTCCTCCTTGCATATGAAATTGTAAAAAATTTTAACCTCTGAATATTTATAGCCCTTCTTCTTTCTGTTGGTGGTACATTGTAAAAACTCGCCGCAATTTGATTTTATTATGAATTTATGAATATACTTTAAGAGACGATCACTAAATATGTGCTACAAATAACCTAGGTTATCAAATCAACTAAAGTTAGTGCACAAAAGAAACCACCGTGTAAAATGATCCCACCACAAAAAGGTTAGTTACCAATGCTCCCATAAGGTTCGATAAACCCCAGGGCTGTCCCCTGCTGGTGATATTCATCTTCCTCCTGGTCGAAAGGTTTGCTATTATGACTTGTTGGTCTGCTATAAACACTGACTGGGTAATGGTTGCCGTTTGGGTTAGGTTGTGGTCTACCTAAACCAGGGGTATAATCTGTTTCGTGGTGGTGGTGGCTGATTAGGGGTGGTTTGCTGTATTGGGATAAGAGTATTAGTGACTGTGTAAAGTGTTACAAATATATGGTTAGGCTTTTATATTAAAATTAGATTAGAAAGATATAAATAGAAAGTGGTCCAATAAATACAGGGCTTTCGATTAAAAAATGAGCCTGTTTCACAATTTCTTTTATTTACTTAAAATACAGTGCCGTTAAAATTATACACAATTTTTTTAAGAGACGACTGAACACTGATGTGGAAATTATTTTACGTACCATCTACCGTTGGTTGCAGTATTAGGTTATCCAGTATATGGTGCGATTCATATTAATTACTAGATAAACCGTTTAAGTTGAATTCGGTTGATTAAAACAGACCCATTACTCGTTCTTAATGAAATTTCTTGTATTTTTACCTAATAAATCACCTGTACAGGATTTTCCGACTCATACTGCAACACCCTGTATATTATTGGATCACTTTTCGACAAAATTTTTACATAAATAAATCTAGTATACCAAAAGTTTCGTTGGGTTTGGGTTAGTCTTCAAGTAAGCATTTAGTCTTAATAAGTTATGTTCTGAGTCATGTCATCAAATCCAGTTTTAAGTTTAGTCAGATGTCGGTCTCTTTTAATCTTCTTGTCAACTTCCTCTAATTGCTAAACGTCTCATATGTATTTTCCAATATCTTTTTATCATACCTGCCTTGGTGGCTGGAAAATGGCGGCCTGTCAACGTTGTTGGACTCTGGATGGTGGTCTTCGTGGCTGTCATCGGAAGGGAAGACACTAACTAGATGGTAAACGTCTGAATCTTTGTGGTTAGTGATTGGTTAGAGGAACAAAATGGTTTAATTAGTTTTTGTATGGAAAACGTTTAATAGTTAGTATTATTAATGCTAATAAATTGTTTGTTTTATCATCGACCAATCAACGGAAGATTTTTTGTAAAATGAATGCGAAAAGAGCCCTTTACGTGTTGCCCAACGAGGCGAAGCCGAGTTTTCACGTCGCGTGTGAATATCACCTACTTTTCCCACCATAGGTTTTTATATCAAATAAGCAACAACAGTGTTTGAAAATAAATGGGGACTGAATACACTTAAGTTTAATCCTATGTTGTCACTGTGATGCAATATCTTCTCTCCGTGATTATACAAAGCTCTTGACTCTGTTAGGCAACAAAAGCGCCCAAAATTTGCGTGTCATCCAGCCAGAGCAACTCGACTAACCAGATCATAAACTACGTACTTGCATAAGGTAAATTTAATTAGAAGTTGCATTATTCATGTCCCCGGGCACACGTTACGCTTTTATCTCGCAAAATTTACTCTCCTCTGGCACATCTGCAATGCAAAGTCGCCGGTCACACGTAGACGTTTTAATCAAAAGGAGAGATACACAGACAAAAGAGGAAAATTAAGGAAAAATACTTTAAAATAAGTACATCTTGTTTTTTATGTAATTCAATGAAACATTTCTCTAAAGTGGGATGTCCATGTCTTTGACGACTTCCTCCCAATAAGAGAACAATATAATATTTAAAATAAAACCCTTTTATTTTTTTTTAATAAATATTTTTTTATTTGAGACAGCCCAAGTAAACTTCAAGCCTAAGCACTACCGTGGGCATCTAAGGAGAAGGGAAATGTAATCTATTGACACGGGATTTACAGGACTGGCGGTTGGGAGAGGCAGGGAAAACATCTGCAGGCAATTTTTTCCATAATCTATAGTCCCTAGGTATGAATGAGCGAGAGAAGTGGGATGTTCTAGGGTTTTGTTGCTGGACAGTAAAGGGATGCATACGTAACGCGCCTCTTGTTCTGTTAGGAACAGTTAAGGGGAAATTATTGCGGCTACTTCTTCAGAAAATCCGTGTAAATATCGGTAGAAAAAGGGCAAATCCCCAAAAAGCGCGGCGATAAGGGAGTTTTCTTGTGAGGACCGGGTCATTGATGAGTGGAATGGCCAGTGTTGCCAACTTGAGGGATATTTTCTCTGGATATATCTTGATTCGAGACATTTTTTAGGTCCCCAAGGTATAAAGGGATATTCACGTATTTTCCAGGGATTTTTTGAAAAATCAATGTTTCTCTTGTATTTCGACAGTGATTTTGTTTTATTATATTGATCCCCAATCCCCGCCATTTTGTGGTTATAATGCGAATTAACAAATATTCGGGTTTTGGATAAGCAACTTTAAAACTTCACGGGCCGCGCCTAGTAATTACCCCCCCCCCCCTGTAAATCAGCCCTTGGAAGCAATAAATATATTTCCTTTGTTTTGGTTTGTTTTTTTAATTTATCTTTTGCTCAAGCACGTTTGATTTAAAGGAACATTTATGTACGTCCTATATTTTTATTTTTAAAAGTTGGCAATCTTTCATAATTCCGTATTATTGGTTGTTAAGTTTAATTTTGTATTTTTTTATCAAATAATCCTTTGTTTATGTTTTAAAGTTTTATTAGTACATGTATTTTGTGTATACTTTGTATTATGATGGACAAAACAAATCGCTTTTTCGATATAATATACGTTACAAAAATGTTATAATTTTGTTTCTTATATTGCCGTCTCTTTTTTAATCACATCATATCAAATTATTCAAATTCAAGGCGACCAACCGTCCCGGATTCTGCGGGAGAGTCCCGTAATAGCAGTTTTAATCCCGCATTGTAAAGTCCAGCATTCCTTACAATATTGCAAAAATTCAGCATTGCCGCAAACAGGTCAATACTGTTCGTACTTTTATCACAATTCCAGTAACTGGAAAAGTATAATTATCAATACGAATACGATTTTCAAACATTTGCTTGGATTAAATTAAATCAGTGTCTCAAATGGGCTGACGTGCAGCCGACATACCAAAAGTGCAGCGTGCGTAATCGTTTTCGCCCAACGCGTGTGAACGTTATCGCACGCTGTTTGAAATTACTGAATTTCAGTTGTAGTTTGTTAACAGTTATAGAAAAAAGTAATTACCTTTTAAAACTCGGTGTTAAAAGTCAACTGGTGCTGCAAAATAACTTTTTTGAGAATGACAGCACGTATTAAAAGGCTTACTTTTAATAGTGTTTGTAAAATAAAGTTATTATAATATTATTATTATTTGCAGCATTCTAGGTACATGCATTACATGTCAGAAATGTCTATTTTTAATATATGTTCATTTTTTTTGCGAAAAGACGGTATCATACAGACGCAAATATCCTTTATTACAAGGGTCACATTAGTTAAATTTAGCAATATTCTCTATCTCTCACTCTACCTACACAGAAAATTTTCTTGTGGTTACCTAATCGCATTTGCCGTTTTTCCCACAGAGTTAAACGAAATGAAAATTCCCTGGCATCGTCCTACACAATTATGTTTACTTTAACCTTTAAATAATATTTTATTACAAAGTTGTTTGTGTAGAAGTTTGATATAAATATTTATACCGTAGTAACATAATAATTATTATAAGAGAAATTACAACAAACTTTGTTGTCGAAAACTATTTCTATGTGCGTGGGTAATGGAAATGTGTCTAAAATGGAATGTTTAATTATTATTAACGGATCCAGTTAACGTCACCTGACAAAATCTGGCTGACAAATAATATTCCCCGCGGTGTGCCTCAACTACTCAAAAGTTTAACCCAAACTAACCCACTTCCATTTTTTAATTTTTTTTTTATTAAACCCAGTGAGCTTTTTATTCCTAGAAGGGAAATGCATCATTGGCGACGTCGCTGTTAAAAAAACTGTCAAAATGCACACAAAATATGAAGTGACGTCACAATCCCTTTGCAGTTTTGCACTAAAAAGGAATTGTGTGTTCTTTTACACGATGTAGGAATTGCATTCACACACAAGGCATTGTTACATAAGTTAATTTGAGGCGTAACGTGCTGTAGGAATTGTGTTAAAGAAATGTCGGCACTGGCAAGCCTACCAAAGACACAAATACGTACCTTTGGCATGTGTGGTGTGATACATTCTAGGTACTGTGTTCTTGAAATTTTATAGTCGATGTGTTTGTGAAACAAAGTAGGAATTTTAATAATTTTTTAATTAATATTTAAATTAGAAACAATGTCAACACATCCGCGTTGTCACTTGAACTGTTATAACGTGAAAAACAAGAAAAGAATTGTTGATGCACTTAGCCGACCTATCTACTTCACTCTTCAATTTTAGTTGAATCACCTTGTATAAATCCTGCTTGCGTTTTTTGGTATTTTTTCTTTCTAAAACTTACTAGCATTATGAAGGACACCTACGTCAGAATGGTGAGTAGGTGTTGACACGGGCGACTCTGATTGATCTCCGTCAACGCAGCAGGCCCAGATCATGCCTCCGGAGCAGAGGTCTAGGGGTCGTCCGCCACCCAGGACGCAGGATATGCTTAGGCCACATTCGTACTTGACTCCTCGGTAGCGGCATGATTGTGGAATCACTGAAAAAAAAAACGAAAATTGATTTGTACTATCTGTACACGGAGAAAACCATTCTATTTTAAATGGATTATTCAAGAAGTCTTATTTTTTGTTACTTGTCCTAACGCTATAAATTTGTCTCCAAATCTTCATAATCTCAAATAATGATAAAAAATGCGCTGTTGCTATTTAAAAAATATTGTTTAAGTGACTACTGTGAAATCTGGCAACGCCGAAAAAAAATTATTGATATTTTTTAGTTAGGTTAATTCATACAACTTTGCTTTTGGAAGTACTAGTCTATCTTTTCAAATAAATAAGTTAGCCTGTCAGGTTTTAAAAAAAATTACACTATTTCCAAAAATAGGGCAAAATCGAAAAAAAGAAAGTTGTTTGAAACTAAAAGTTGTGTTTTTTTGGTGAAAATTCGAAGTACCGAAAATGGCATATTAGTTAAAATTTTCGGAAAAATACTCAGTCGCTCGGGTTTTATCCCCTCTCACCCCCTCCCCTTTATTATTTTTTAAAAGTTAAATATTAAAACCACCGGGCCATCATGGTAACACAGCGGAGAAAAAATTATTAAAATCGGTGCCCCCATTCCGAAATTTATACACAAAAGTTGTCGACCTTCGCGAGTTTTACTAGTTCTTCATAATTTTTTTAGGTTTCTTCTTACATTAGCAAAATAATCTTAAAATCCGACCATTCTGGAGAAATTATCTACCAAACGATCTAAGAACAATCGCGCATACGGGCCGAATTGATAACCTCCTCTTATAAAGTCGAGTAATAATAATAAAATAAGCAAAATAATCCATGTCGATAAGAGTATGACAGGCAAACAAGTGAGTAACCCCAGTAAACTAGTAATGGCAACATACATAGATAGAGACCTAGACCTTGCAAGGCTAAGCAAATCTATTATATTTGTATAAATAAACTTTCATTCGTAAATAATATTATTAGAGAAAGTATAATGAGTTATTTTTAAACAGGTAATAATAAACCAAAAACTATTACACATTCACGGACATGCTAATTATGCATTTCAAGTCAGTCGAAAAGTGATATATGAGGGGGTACTGATATCTGGTCACCCTAGAAAGCTTCTAGTAGACAAAATTGAATATGGTAAATTGAAAAATAGATCGAATTTAAGCGGTTTTAGAATTTTTTTTGGCCGAAACAGTCAATGTTGGATATGTTATAGAATAACTTTTTCTCTATTAAATGTAGAAAATCGCATTTTGCTAAATGTTTCCGTTATTATGTTTATCTGTAACTTAACTTGTTCACTTTTAAAGATAATGGACCGGTTTGGACCTTATTACATAGTATGTATGAAAAATTTGCGAACAATGGCCAAAATTGTGACTATTGTGACTGACTATAAAGGCTTACTTCTTCCAATCATATCCAAAAAGGTGTTCTGATCCGTTGTTACCGCTCCACCTCTTTTTCCTAAGGTGTCCAATAGTAAGAGTTCTTGAGCTTGCTTCTCATTGGGTAACGTCCTAACACTACTTATCACTGATAGAAAACTCACTAGCACTATAATCAGTAAATTCACTACTGTTGTTAAATTATTGTCTGTTATAAAAGAAAATGTTTTTAGTGTAAGCTTCATGATTTTAAAGTTTTTGAAACGTGTTTTCTAACTCCTAACGTTGTTACCCTGGACCATAAAGAAACAAAGCTCTTAGTTCTTTTTTGTATTCGAAAAGGGACACTGGATATCTCAAATGTCGAGCGTCGTAGTTGGGATAGTAAAACTATGAGAAATTTTAAGAAAGTGTGAAAATGAGTGACCTTAAAACATTAAACGAAACGTAAGTATAAGCTATTTTTTGAAAAAATAATTTTTTTTTGTTAAAATTCGCGAATAATATTTCCTACGTCACAAACCATGTTTACACAGTGACAATGTTGTCACTACTTTTAAAAGTAGGTAATTTTGCTACGTTTTTTTCCACACTGTATCTCTGATGGTTTGCGAGCTCCCAACGATGAAACTCAAATTTGGAACGTATTTACAAGATAAATAGTTATACAGGGTGTCCGAAAAGTCTTAATATGGGCAAATATCTTAGCTATTAGTAAAGATATAGACACACCAAACTTTAGGTGTATCTTATTGGTTAATAAGTCTACTTTTTTTATGTTATTTAACTTTTCCACCCCCCTTGAGAGGAGACGCTAGGAAGTTGAGATCAAAAATGTTAAATGCAACCCTATGCCGTGTGGTACCTCACTTTAAAGGTCTTCAAAAAAGAAACGTTTTACCGTAAACCCGAGGTACGTATATTAATTCGTTTTTAAAAGCCTTTCAAAATTAAAAATCGTGAAAAAAATGTATTACGTTTATTTCTGATATTATTTTTAAATGAACCACCATGAACTTCTTGGCAATATTATAGTCGATTTTGAAACTCTCTTCTCGCATTTTTGGGAATGGCGGGTATTACTTCTTGGCAGAGTTCCAAATTCGACTTTAATACTGCCAAGAAGTTTATGGTGGTCGTTTTGAATAATTTTCAAAGTAATAAGAGAAGTAAAGGTACTTAAAGTAAAATTTGTTTTTCACGATTTTTATTTATTTTTGCCATTCTAAAACGAATTAAGATACGGACTTCGAGTTTGCGGTAAAATGTTTCTTTTTTTGGAGACCTTTAAAATGAGAGCTGTAACACGGTATAGGGTTGCATTAAAAAATTTTGACCTCAACTCCTTAGCGTCATCCCTTAAAGGGGTTGAAAAAGTTAAATTAAATAAAAATGTAGATTTATTTACTAATAAAATACACCTTAATTCGGTATCTTTACTAATAGCAGAGATATTTGCCCATATTATGACTTTTCGGATACCCTGTATGTTAATTCTTAATTTTTTTCGTACACTGTGTGTAGAAGTCTCGGACCGGCTGACTATGTTAATAACGAGAGAAGGTAGCGAAAAATCTTTCAGATAAAAGTTCTAGGACTTTAAAAAATCTCTAATGTGAAAATTAGTTGGTTCCCAAAAAGTTGTGACGGCTCAAAGTTATTTTTTTTAATGAAATACCCAATTTTTTTATTTAAATGCTGATTCTCCTTAAGATTGTAGACTAACACCTAAACCTATTAGTTCTACCTCGTGAGTTTTTTAAAGTGTTATAAGGCGATCCCTTGAAAACGACTTAAAATATTTTCATGAAATTTTGGTGAGTTATTTAAACATATTTTTCACATTTACCCCCCCTTTAACCATTTTAAGGGATGAAGGGCTTTCGAATTTTAAATTGGATGATGTACTTTTGTTTATAAAAATCAAATCTACGTAAAAACTACGTATCTAATAAAAATTATAAATAAATTTTACCAATAAATCAAATTTACTTATTTCAGAATTTCGTTTTCATGGAAATGCGTAATTTTTACTTAAGTCAGTTGAGAATTTTTAAGTTTTAACGATTATTTCTCAGTTTATTGCTTAACTAAACATGTGGTTCTAACAGGACGGTGCCCCACAAATGCAACGAAATAACAGGTTCCTAATGAATGTTACTTTTTCTGACGAACCTACTTTCCATAATGGTGGGCAGGAAGGATTTTAACTTAGGTATCCCTTATCAGTAAAAATTCCTTTTTTAATTTGGTTGTTTTCTTTAGGTAAATAGACACAATATGCAATACTGAGCGTCGAAAAATCACCACTAGATAAGAACTCTGCCAAACCAACATCCCTGGTCAATTAATGTCCGGTGTGGTATAATCGGGGATGGAGATTGGTCCGCATTTCTTTGAAGAACATTTAAATGAAGAAATATACATAAATTTTAAGGAAACCAATTACCCCAATTATTAAATCAAATCAGAAATCCTGATATGTGGTTTCAACTGGAAGGAGCGCCACCCCATTATGCAATACAGGGCCGGTACACATTTTAATGAAATATTTGAAAACAAGTGGATTGGACGAGCTGGTCCTGTCAACCGACCTGCTAGGTCCCCTCTTGACATTTTCTTGTGGGGTTTTATAAAGGACAAAGTGATGGCGACTGCACCTACAACACCCGAAATGCTACAGATGGTATGAAATTCATTTAGAAAAAGAGTGATAAAGTGTCTATCAGTTGAAGGGGGACATTTAGAACAACTTCTTAAGCATAATAGACGGAAAATAAGTTGAAATTAAATATCAAATATTTTTTTTAAATTTTATAACCTAATAAATCATAATTCCGTAACAGAAAGAGCACATCAAAAAAAAATTGTGCATATATGCAGTTTTTCTATATAGATTCGAATTTTATAAACAAAAGTACATTATCCCATTTAAAATTCCAAAGTTACCCCCCACTCCTCAAAATAAATGTCAAAAATATGTTTAAATATGTCCGCCCTACTCACATAAATTTCATAAAAATATTTTAAACCGTTTTAGAGATATCGCCTTGGAACACTTTAAGAAACTCACCCTGTAGAAGTGCTACATAAAATGAGCCTATAATTTTAACAGCAATCAGAAATTAAAGCAACAAACAGGGTATTCCATTTAAGAAAATATAACTTAGATCCGTCACAACTTAAACGACCCTCTATATTCCAGCTAGTTTTCAAATTATAGATTTTTGAAAGCCCTGGAACTTTTATCTAAAACATTTGTCACTAACTTGTCTAGTTTTTAAAATTTTCTGCTGGTCCGGGGCTTTTTACACACACTGTATAAATGATATTTTCTAATATTTTCCAATACCCGACAAACAGCTACAAAAAACACCACAAAATACTAGAAATCACTATAAATCACCCCCACCAAGCGCACCAGTCACTACACTACATGATTTCCTGCGGGCGAACAATTGCCGTCTCACAACGTCACTTTTTCCCCTACTGAAAAAGAAAACGCTACCGAAGAAGTCGAAGACTTTCCATCGAGAGTGCCATGACGGTATCTATAGGAAACCAAAACAAATGAAGACGATTCGAGTGGCGTTTGTTATGGTTCGGTGGATGGCGGCAAGTGAAAGCGGAGAATTTGTATCTGGTACTAGTCGGAGAGCAAATGGAAAAGTTTTAGGACTGGTTTAAATTAAGATCTAGTTGGTCAGTTAGGGTTTGACAGGTTTTTCCCCTGTCACTGTTACCTAATAAGACTTAAACACTCATAAGTTATACTTGTATATTCAAGCGATTTGAAAAACTACAAATGCTTGCCTGTCTGGGTATCACGGGCGCAATAAAAACCTGCCCATCCATAGCTCTGGAGGCAATGCTAGATTTCCTTCCACTGCACTTATGTATAAGGTGGGAAGAACTGACAAGTGCCTTAAAAGTAACAACAAAACTTATGTCAGGACATCTGACTGGTCACCTCAAAATACTAAAAGACATCCAGTTAGAGGACATGACCAAACCAACTGATTCGATGCCAAAAGTGTGTGACTTTCAACGCTTTTTTAAAGTGTTTATAGGACCGTCGAAGTGTGAGCGAAAAAGTGCCGCAATTTACAAAAGGTTTAGTAGTGTGGTACACAGATTGCAGAGGAGGTGGAAGCGGGGTTCTTTGGGTCAAAATGCCGAATTTCAAAGCCTTTGGGTAAAGCACCTTCCTTCCTTCGGAGAGTCAGGCAGCTATAAAGGCACTAGTCTCATGTACCTTCTCCTCTAAACTGGCGCAAGATTGCCAACAATCCCTCAATCTACTGGCAAAAAACAATAGTATAACTCTAATTTGGGTGCCGGGTCACAAAGGTGTGGAAGGAAATAATATTGCTCCTCTGAAAAGACAGTTATGGATGAAAAGAATCCATTTTTCCACGCAGCTGTCAGTGACGCACCATTCCGCATTGTGTATGGATAAAGTTCTATTAGGAAAAAATAAAAATTACATAAAATATCACTACACACGTACATTCCGACTTGCCGGGAAAGTACAAACACAAAATTACGTCTTTTAGATTCATCAGATTTTTCAGTGAACCAGACGATGCCACGTGAAGCGACGTTGGCACTCTGACTCTAAATTTTGTAAAAAATTATTATTGCGAAAAATAATGGTATATCGGTATATATATTTTATTAATCCTTAGTCATATATACATAGCTTGTGGTACTTATAATAGTTGAAGATAAATATTAACTCACAGTAGTTGCAAATATTCTACATAACTGAAAAACTGGCAACAGCCGTTCTCAAAGAGTAGGTGGGGAACCCATATCGTTTGACGAGTTATAGATAACTTGGGCATCCCTGATTGCTCTAAAATGTCAATAGTCAAAAATGTCAATACCTGATTCGAAATCAATGATATGTACTATTACATAAGTGAGCGTAACTTTCTGGGAACACTGACGCGCGTACTATAAGAAATCTCGCCATTCTACTGGAAACAAAAAATGGCACGGTGGATTGCTCTAATTGACAATGTATGTAAGAACTGCTAATGCGCTGGTAACAAGTGTTTTTGTACAGCTTACAAATCCTTTAACAATTTTGCAAATTTTACTTTTCAAATTAAAAACTTTCGCTTTTCTGTTAATTTTATGTATATGTTTCTTGAAAGTCATTATGGTGAATGGCTTGCTGAAAATCTCATTTTTCAGTTTCTAGTTTTTCTAGTTTTTTTAGAATATTCACTCTTGTAAACTGTATTTTGTCAGTATTGTACAGTCGGGAGATTTATTATTCGTCCACTTGTAATTTTTCAAAGATATAGATAAAACTTCTACATTAAATTTAGTAAAATTTTAAAAATAAGTTAACAGATATCTCTTTTCCCGAGAAATGAAAATAATGATAACTCTTCATATTTATCAGGATCTGTTAGGTAAAAAAGACAAAAGAAAGATAATTTGATAAAATATCGGCGAGCAAAATTATTCGTCCACTTCAAAAAAAAATTAAAGATGTACATAGAATGTATTTATCTGTTCCTATAGTGATAAAAATTCCTAAATATAGATTCAAAGTTATTTTTAATAGCAGTTTGAGACTCTGTGGTCTAAAGAATACAGCAAATTTTAAAATTTGTCGCAAATCATCAGAAGTGCCTCAAGAAATCAGACATTAATTGATAATAAAATTATATCAAGAAGGAAGACCTCAAAGAAGCATAAGAATAATTGTTGGAAGAAGCCGGTCAACAGTTGAATATATTATAAAAAAATATTAAATAATCCATACAACAAAAACCTTGTCAGGGAGAGGAAGAAAAAGTACTGACTTTTCGAGAGAACCAAGAAATACTAAGGAAAGTTAGTGAAAACCGCAAACTGCGGCGACAGATGCAGTGAAAATTTAAACCAGTGCATGCAAAAAGGTTATCCATCTAACAATAAGAAAATTTTTAAGAAGCCAGGGTATACAGGCACGAGTTGGTCGAAAGATACTATTAGTAAATAAGAAAAATATGAAGAAGCATCTCAAGTTTGCTCAGAGACATTTTGACAAAAATGCTAAGTACTGTAAAAACATCATATATACTGACGAAATAAAAATTGAGTCGTTTGGTAAAATAAAAAAAGGTTTTGGTGTACAGAAAGCGCGGGGAAGCCTACAAACCTAAAAAATTAATTCCAACGGTAAAGCACGAAATGGTTCCGTTCTAATCTGGGGGTGTATGTCATGGCATGGAGTGGGCCAGCTCCATTTCATTGACGAAACTATGGATCGGTTCGTCTACATGGACATTTTAAAAAAGAATTTAAGACAAAGCGCGGAGAAAATGTGAATTGGAGACAATTTCTTATTTCAGCAAGACAACATCCAAAGCGTACAGCGCGGATCGTTAAAGAGTGAATACTGTATATCGTATTATACTAAGAGTGTTGGAAACGCCACAGCAATCCCTAGACGTTAACCTGAATGAACATCTATGGTGGGAACCCAAAGAAAGGATGAAAGAACATAAAATTTCCAACAAAGAGGCGTTAAAAGCAAGATGTCAAGAAGAATGGTCAAAATTGAAGTAGGTTTTATTATAAAACTGGTAGAATCAATGCCTAACAGGTTACAACAAATTATAAAATCAAAAGGGTACCCCACACGTTATTAGTTTTGGCATGTTTGGACAACGAATTCACCCAAAAACCACTCTTGAACTGTATCAACGTCCCAATTTTAACACCATCTTATTATTTTTACTAAAAAATATCCAGAGATGTTATCAGAGTACAAGCATTAAATATTTTGCTATTTTCAAAAATGCCCTTATGTAGAAACCAAATTTTTTGAAAAATTATCAAAAATACATTCTTCCGAACATCTTTCAAAAATTTTGACATTTTTGACAAAATTTCTTGTAGGAAAAGTCAATATTATCTAGTCATTGCTAGGCAACAAAAAATAACTATTAGGAAATATTGATTTCTGCACTGTAATATACTATTTTCGAAAATTGAATTTTAAACTGGAATGGGTTAAACATGAAAAAAAACGTTAAAAATAAAGAAATTAAAAAAAAACTAAGTTGATAAAAAGAATATACGTATTTTTGCCTATAAGTGTAAAATAATAAAACATTGGCACATATCCCAGCTCTAATCAATATAATTTTATTTGCTCTTGACCAATATTTTAAACATAAATAATATATTATTATCAAAACGGAAACGGTTGAGTAACTTCTGAATGTCAAAACTAAATTGAACTATTTTCGGAAGTGCAATCTCCGCAAGTACAAGTGAAAGTCGAGAAAAAAATAATTTAAAACCAATACAAATTATCGAAATGAGTGTTTTGTAAATTGAAAAACTTTCACTAAAAATGACTAAGGCAGTAAAGTTCCAAGACATTTTTCGATAGTGATTTATAAACTCATTATTAATTATGTTTTATTAAATTGCTTCTGTGCTTTCTCGTATTTGTTTTATACTTTCATCAGACCTTGATTGATAGTTGAGGTCTAGGTTAAGTCATGGATGATTGTTTCCATATAATATGTAGTTTATTAGCGATGTCAAACATGCAGCTATGTAATTAAGAGATAAGAGAGAAATAAAACTGATCATTGAGGCGAATTTATTTTAGCGATATTTTCTTTGGATTGAGCGCTACGTGGACGCATTGGGACCTTTAACGAATTGCGTTGTTCATTTGAATCAATAATGCTTCTTTTTTAGTTGCCGTATTACCGATTGCAGTAAAAATACGCCACGTAGTTGAATTTTCAGTATTGAATTTTTCCTATTAAATTTTTTACTATCCAATTTTATTTTCACCTACTGTGCAATTTTCGGGGGTAAGTGCACAAGTGCATCAAAATTACCGATAATTTTTGAATGAAATGTGTTTTTTTATAATTGCAAGAGTTTGTTTTCATATTTTCGCGGAAAAGCCCGACTCCGCAGGAGGAGGGCATTTTCGTAAAATATGAAAACAAACGATTGCAATTTGTAAAAAAAACACATTGAATAAAAAAATTATCTGGTTATTTTGATGCACGAGTGTAATTTATTTGAATATTTCCCAAATTAATTAAGAACTCGAATCAAGTAAATTTAAATATTTTATTTAACAGAAAATACTAACAATAACATTAAAATGCTTAAAAATCACAAGAATTGCAATGAAAAGTACAATTATTGTAATTAACAATATTTTGCTTTGAATTCGTAGACATGGTGGTTGATGCAGTCAACGAGCGAGAGCTTATTTCGGCGGGGGACTCTATTGAGCTTGACGGTTGGTCATTGTCCCGCATTTTTTCAATCAAAAGCATATGGTGGTTCTCATCCATCTGAATGTAAGGCGTCAGTGACTTGGTATTTGAGTGTCCACTTAGTTTGATTAACTGTTGTTCTTCAACACCTTTTTTGGCAAGTTTTGATATGGCGGTTGCTGGTAAGCTATGATTCGTCAGTTTGATATTTTTATTGGTGAGGCCTGACTTTTCCGCTTGTGTAGAGGTCCATTTATTCATCAAATTTCGTCCAACCGGTATGCTTTTATACCATTTTCCTGATTGCCAGAAAGGATTCACGGTGAGAAAAAGTCGCTCGCATTTTATTGCTTGCCTTTTCTGCATGTATTTCTTATATAGTCGGATAGGGCAGATGTTCGGGTTTACTTTATTCCTGACCACCCATTTCGAGGATGCGCAGGGCTTATCTCCTCCTTGAGTAGTCTTGGTAAAAAGCGGATTGTACTCTATTCGTCCCGTCTTCTGACCCGCGTGATCCAGCTCTTCTTTAAGATAGTTTGTTAAACACCTTGGGCCTTCTCCTCCACGCCAGACCAGCTCGTAGGATAAAACAAAAAACATCTTTTTTTGCAAACCGTCGGGGGTTTCCTCCTCGCAAGTCTCTATTATTTTGATGAATTCGTCGTGCTTTAGAAAAACTGAGCTTTGTTTTCTTTTTTCCGGCTCCTGCTGTAGTTGTTTCCGCTTAGCATTTTTGGCATCACGGGATGATTTGAACTGAATGTCACTGAATGGTTTGAAAATAATATTGTAATCTCTGTGATACTTATTCATCAACAATTTAGCGGTAATATTCCATATAGTTTTTACAGTATAATCTTTATAGTCCTCACCATTTTGCTTTTTCATATTAAACGCCCAGTCCTTCAAGATATCTGCCAGTTTTGAAACATTAGTGTTTTCATCAAGAACGTGCCCCCTTTCCTTGCAAAAACACATGAACTGCCGCCAAATATAGTCGTGACTTGATGCAGTATTCTTTGGAATGGCTTCTGTTATTTTCTGCTCTATTTCGAGGATAGATTCTTCGCCAAAAAGAGACATTTTTGTAGTAAAATTACGTCTACGGAAAAGTTCAATGGCGTTGTTTACAAAAAAACAAAAAAATTTACGTTGCCACGGGTTATCCCAATGAAAAGAGATAGTTATTAACAATTCTTGACAAAATGAAAGGAAAACATTTGTTGACATTGACTTTTTTGTCTGCTGTCACTCAATAAGATGACGTTAATTGTCAGAATATTACATTTTTTGACGTTTGTTAACAATAAAATCCCGCTTTGACGTTTCGTCAACAATATAAACTTGCGATGCAATTTTCGATTTCTGGCAGTGCTGTTTTCGCTGTAATTTTGCGAAAATTGCATTTCTCTTATAGGAACTTTAACATATGAGGGAAATATTCAGTATAATTGTAAAATCCATAACTTCGGACTTTTTACGGAATATCGGCAGCAAAAAGACCACCATAGGCAATACGCATATTATCCAAATAAATCTGAAATAGTTGCTTTGTATTCTACACATAAATTAAATATTTATTCTACAATTAATAAATAATTTATGAAATTTCACTTTTACTTTGATTATACCATCGACGTGATTTTGACATTCAAAAATTACTCAACCGATACACTGCCGTCGTGATAATGATATAGCCGGTATATTGGTCAAGACCAAATTATGATATTCCTTGCATGCTACCATCAATTAATTTTTAAAAGTTCGCCAATTTTAAATAAAGGACTCTTAATGCAATAAAGGATAACGAGAAGTTGCAATAATTTTAGTTAAGAATAGACAATAGAAAAAACATTATTAAATGATAATTATTGGTTAAGGCTTCATTTGGCGACCACACCCATTTAATGCCAACTTAATTTTATTTTAGTAAAAGTTTCTGCTTTATTTTTCATTTATATGAATATTTTTGCAATATTAGCAGTAGATTTGGATTCTATAGATTTTTTAACGTATTAGTAAAAGTTTCAAGTAGCATTTTTAGACATAGGTACATTTTACTCGATGTTGAAGTCAGTTCGATTCGTTAAAGAAAATGTGGATATTTCCAAATTTCCAAAAGTTAAAGCTTTTTTAAAGAGGAAAAACAATGGGTATAAGCCTAAAAACGTCTTCACATGGGAACAAATATACGAATTTTTGACGAAGGCCGACGACATTGATTTCCTTTTGATGAAAGTTGTTGCGACTATGGGGATTGCAGGGGCATGTCGTTCGCAAGAGCTGTGTAATATAATGATATTAAATGTCCAAGAGATGGAGAATATTAACATACCCGACTCAAAAAATGGCATGTCATGAAGGTTTTCGAGGTTCACGAGATTTTCCTAAAGCTTTATATTTTTTACAATTTGCTGTTGATCCTACATATATTTGGTTTTCGATTCATTTAATTTCAGTTTATTCTGACATGACCAGTTATAAAGTAAAGTTAGCTGATTATTTGATTTAATACTTATTTCGTCAAAATCGACCCCTGATACAGATGTATCATTAGCAAATAAACTGACAAAGGAATCCTGTAAAGATCTATAAACATCATGTATTATGTAAATAATAAATAATCGCTACTCGCGAACCTGTAATTTTGGTCTGTACTCTACTTAATATGGTGTTACTCACTGACTTTCAGCAAGAGTAAACGACCTCATTCATACCTAGCCTTCTATTTTCTTTCATATATTGTGCATGTTTAGGACAAAGGAAGAAAATAGAGAGAACGCTATGACTTTCCGAGTCACCTGTATTTCAACCAGTAAACCAGTGAAAAGACAGTTCCTGATGAAGAGAATCCGTTTTTCACATACTTGGCACTGACAAGCCTTTTTAAAGTTTATCGATAAACTCATTTTAGGAAAAACCAAAAATCTCTTAAAATTTTACAACGACACGTATAATACGCCCTGTCAAAAACTTTATACACAAAATACTAGGCTTTGACAAATGTTTAAGCCATGAATGAATGGGAGTAAGGCACAGGCTGTGCAGAAAAAGCGACGTTGCCACTCGCCACTGTGCAATGAAAGCCGTTTTCAAAAAGTAGGTGGGTGACCGTATAGTTGGCTAGATTAACAGTAACTTTGGAATCTCTGATTGTTCTAAAATATAAACAATGATATCTCCCACTTATTTAGGTCTAAATCTATGGCGGTGTTTCAATTCGTTTAGAAGATTCACAATAAGAAAAGATTAAAAAAGTCCTTACTTACGTCCAAGTTCATCGAAAAACCTCATTTTCGGTGGTGGGTAGTACAGTTTAACCTTAGAATCTTTGTGTGCATCATCTGAAAGGAAAAACTTTATTAAGTAATGTTTTTATCTCTATCTAATAGATACTAAACCTATTCAATTATTTCGCCTTTTTACTAACTATGTTCATATTATTGCACAATCAGTCAATTGAAACACGCGCAAAAATATTACGTCAGTTGGATGGATAACAAAAATATTATTACGGCCAGATTCTCCAACGCTGTCCGGTCTAACTTGACAATTAAAAGTTTTAATCTGTCAAGTGTAAGAGTAAGACAACTAAGTCTTATAATATGACTTTGTTTCTGAGATTTTTCTGCTGCAGACCCCCCCCCCCCCCCAGCCACAATTTTAGTCACACAAAAATGAAAAAAATGCACTACTAATTGAAGAAATCCACCGGATTGCATTATTCAGCCCCCCCCCCACCGACAAATCAGCCCCCCAAGATAAAATCCTGGGTGCGCCTATGGGATTGACACCCCTAGTGCCAACGCTTAATAAATTTCTTAAATTTTGGGACTACGTCACCAGAGGCCATCTACCCGTTTTATACTAAGCGATGTTTGATCGCTATTGTGAGGGTGAATTTGATTTGAATTTTTTGGCGACAAGCTTTTCGAATGAAGCACTTCCGTATTATGAAAAAAAAATTGCCGGATAAGCCCATTATTATCGCCAAATATTCACTTCCTTTAAATCACTCAGCGAAATTTCTCAAACCATTACTTTCAAATTAATAAATTAATTTTGTAATAACACGACTATTAGACGCTTTAAAAGTGAAAACAAACTTATATTGTTTTCAATAACAGATGAATGTTACGTTTTTATTTGCAAAACTATTGTTTAAAAAAATAAAGTGTAAAATTTCATAAAAAAAGAGTAAAAGTACGTGAACGATATGCTTGACGGGCACAATGCGACAATTTCAGCTGCATGTTGACATTTTTCAACCAATTCGCTGCGATTTTCATAATGCTCCTTTTATAACATGAGTGTCATTACATGTTTGCCTATTCTGAGTTACATTGTTTCTATTTATTGCTATATTAAAATTAACCAGCCATCAAAGTATGTTGACAATGGGTTACGATGGTGTAAGAATAAAAAATCTGCTAGTCATAGCACGGACCTTCCCTCGGAAAATGAAATTAAGAACACTGACTAGCAATATTAAAACACCACCAGATATTTGCCACAAATTTCATGTCCTCTATTTTTTTAAACATGTGGTTTGAATGAACTTCTTTTGCATTCAAGTTAATTTCCCAAAAACGTCATTGTGATAGTATTTTTGTTAAAAAGCTCATTTTCATTTTATTCTGTACGTGATAAGAAGTTGACTTTTTTGTCTGAAGTTTCGTAAGAGCCTGCAGGGTATATGTAGGTATTATTAATCGTAATTGTCTATTATTGTCGAAAGAACGTACTAAAATTGCAATTTTCTTTATAAATTTGCGAAAAAGCTCAAAAATAAATTCATAGTATAAAACTTAGTTGTCTTATTCTTACACTTTCCAGATTAAAAACTTTTGTTTGTCAAATTAGACCGGTCCAGCGTTGGAGAATCTGGCTGTAAATGTTTAATTGTTTTTTCAGTTACGTTTCCTGATGGTTCTTACAAATCTACAATTTTTTTTAATTTCAACATTTTTCTACCTCTTTAAATAAAAAAGTTATCAATAGGTCCGAATCTAATCAATCAATCAGTGATACAGTTTGTAATATTAAACTTTATTATGTAGGCATCTTTTCATAAATTTTATTACACCTCTAATATTATCCCAGAGAAATAGAATGACTCTTAAACAACATGTTTCTAATAAAACTAACCTTTAATCTCATTCGTTTCCGTATTCTCCCCGTGCTCCACTAAAAATCCGAACAAAATCACTAAAGCACAAATCACACCCACATTTTTTGTCACTAAAATATTAACGGCGTCACACACCACACGCATTTTCCGAAACAAAAGGAAAAGTAACTAGAGCATGGATAATTAAATGATGATTTCACTTACTGTTACCTCGCATTCTTATAATTTTATACTTAACACTATTTTTTCGGTTATCCTAATTAGTTATTCTTAAATTCAAAATTTCTTAAGATTATTCTTCTATTTTAACGCCTTTTCTCGATTTTTAACTTTCTTTAATACAAACACAGATAAAATTCTTTATTTAACGACTGATTAATTGACTTTAAACCAGCCTCTCTTAGGAAAAAAAATATGATTGATTGTTGAAAAGTTGATTTTAGACTCTTCGTGCGCGTGGTTCAAACGAGAGTAAAATTAATCGAGAGAGAAATTTTAGTTCAGGTCTAAAAATTGACCAGTATCTCAAATCAGTGTGGTTATTTTCGTTTTTTAACATTTCTCTTTCACTTGCTCGTTGGTACCTTCATGATCAGTGGTGTACCACTAAATCAAGCAGAACGAATTCTCGATCGTATTCTTAGTAAATAATATAAACATGGTGGATTCATATTTTTTTATCTCAGTCCACCTAGACTTCAAGTCTAAGTACTAACGTACCGTGGGCGTCTGAAGAGAAGGAAAATGTAATATCTCGTATAATCTCTAATGTAGTCACTTAAGCTGGTCAATGGTAATATACCCGAAGACCCTAGTATAGGTGATAATAGTGTAGTTTTGATGTCATGATTATTAATACATGAAACATGAGTCCTCCCCCCCTCCACCTGCCGTTAATTTTTATAACATCCATTACACAAAATTAGCTTTTCTGACCTCAATAACCCTAGAATGTCACATTAGTTAACATTGTTGGAGAAATTGCAAATCCCCCGTTCATTTTCTTAACATCAGATACACAAAATTGTATTTTTTGACCTTAATCACCCGGAAAATTTCCACTCGCTCTATTATTTTCACATTTTTTAAAGGACAAAACTAGTGTAAAAATGACACATGTAAGAAATTTCTTGTGTTTTTCTACCCACATATACCCACCGCTGTATCTATCATGTGCATAACATTGACCTTCAAGTTTCTCTTTGATATAGTCTTGGTACATAATCATAAAAAAGCTAACAATCGATGACGGATGAAATAACTTTCTTTAAGAAGTGGTAACTTAAAAATAATTAATTTGGACAGCAGTGTTGAAGATTAAAAGGTGTTCGACTCGCTGTTACACAATTAATGGGATCCTTATGCTTGGTTTGGTTTCAACACTCAAATAACAATTATTAAAGCAAATTTTATTAAATACTGGTGTACCGAAGACCAATTGATGGATCTAACAGAAATTTTCGAAAACTAATTTATCGAATTTTTTTTAACTGCACTTTCGGGAGCACATCTTTATCATGCGGAATGGGTCTTAAATATATTGTAGTAGTAAATATTCCTATGGTTAAAACGAGAGAAATAGGTATACTGAGAATTTCACCTATCTACAAAATAGTCATTCTAATATTTAAATGACAAATTTTAATTGTTGATTTAAACTAATCAGAAAACGATTACGCAATAATCATGCACTTGTGCGATTATCTGATAATCGCACTCGTGCATGATTATCAGCCTTTTTTTTGTCAATTGGTAGAAATTAACTTTAATTAATGTTTTTTATATTATTTTTATCGTATCGCTTCACCCTTTATAATTGTCACAGCACGCCACTGGCTAACTCTGCCAATATTGAAACTAAATGACATGATGACATAATGCAATTTATCAATACCAACTTTTCTGGTAAAAAAAATATCTAAGTTATTCATAACATCATAACTTACCAGATTTCTATGGGAATATTTTACTTTTAACTTTTAATCTGGGACAGATTATGGTTATAATAATAATAATTAATAATAAATTATTGTTTATAACAAACACAACTGAACTGGAGTGCACTATGAATGAATTAGAATGTTCGTAAGTGAGAAAAAACTGTGGATTAATCATAATAATGTCATTGAAGTGTGCAAATTATTGTAATCATTGTACAGGATGTTAATGTTTTTGGGTGAAAAGTTATCGTCTTTAAACGTATATTAAATTCATAAAAAAATAAACTCCGTTATTCTTTGAGTATTTTTTTTAAATATAATTTAATTGTTATGTTTTAGTGTACAACGTCTTGAATCACACGTTTTTAAAAACATTGTTGTTAACGGACTGCAGAAACATGATTTTTAGAAGATTTTATCTTTGAATACAGCTCTAGAAAGCATGCCACTTCAAAGTTTTCGGAGAAAGAACTCGTATTTTTGCAATAGATAAAATCATTGTATGCGTATTCATATCTTTTTGTTCATTTTTTTTTGGCTTCTTTGATTTTAACGTTTTTTCCTATTAGATACTCAATTTACCATTACTTTTCATCCTTTCTTGTTAATTTGTTTTTTGTTGATATCAATTTAAAATATCATCTACTTTCCCACAGCATTCTTCAACTTCAACAAGCAAATTTTAATAATAATTTTCTGTGGTATTTAAACCACAATCACAAGAAGCGTACTTTCATGTTTTGGCCTATCTAGATCGCTATTATTAAAAATTTGTTGATTGATGAGCAAAAACGTCATGGTAGCATTAAGGAAGCAATTAAGACCCCATATCCGGTGCACTTTTTGTTATAATCTTAAAATAGGAGAGAGTGGTGAATAGTTCAATAACGATTTAAGTTTTAAACCTGTGTTGCGGCTCATATATATATATATATATATATATATATATATATATATATATATATATATATATATATATATATATATATATATATATATATATATATATATATATATATATATTATGAGCAATCTCAAGAACTTCTACCTTTCAAAACTTTCAGGTTGTCTTTTATAGGCAAGAACTGTGGAATTATATGGGAGCAGAAATGCTCATGCTACTGTAAGGCCTCTGATGAGTCGATGTGGTGTCTTTTAACAACTTAGACACCGAGGAAGACGAAACAGTAGTTCTCCAGATAATTCCAAACATACTTAACTATGTTCATAAATGAGAATGTCTCAGGTAGTGTGGAGAGGTCGCGAGACTCCCACATCCAAGCTACCATGGGAGATCCGATAAGGATCCCTATGACATTTCTCAGAGAGCAATCTCAAGAACTTCTACCTTTCAAAACTTTCAGGTTGTCTTTTATAGGCAAGAACTGTGGAATTATATGGGAGCAGAAATGCTCATGCTACTGTAAGGCCTCTGATGAGTCGATGTGGTGTCTTTTAACAACTTAGACACCGAGGAAGACGAAACAGTAGTTCTCCAGATAATTCCAAACATACTTAACTATGTTCATAAATGAGAATGTCTCAGGTAGTGTGGAGAGGTCGCGAGACTCCCACATCCAAGCTACCATGGGAGATCCGATAAGGATCCCTATGACATTTCTCAGAGAGCAATCTCAAGAACTTCTACCTTTCAAAACTTTCAGGTTGTCTTTTATAGGCAAGAACTGTGGAATTATATGGAGCAGAAATGCTCATGCTACTGTAAGGCCTCTGATGAGTCGATGTGGTGTCTTTTAACAACTTAGACACCGAGGAAGACGAAACAGTAGTTCTCCAGATAATTCCAAACATACTTAACTATATATATATATATATATATATATATATATATATATATATATATATATATATATATATATGTAATTATAAATAAATCTAGTTTGTCTGCATGGGGTGTCGGTCCTAGTAAAGTATTTTTAATAAAACGAATTTTAGCTACGCCAAGGTCGAAAATCTTTATTGCCTTCTTCAGGATGCTTGGGTATGATATACATCTTTTCAAGATAGCTTATACGAATAACAATCATTGTTTCAATTATTTCGAATTGTGTAGTGTTACATTATTAATTTTCAGAGCTATTTTAACGCATTGCGAAGATGATCTCTATCATTTCCATCATCAAGGAATCATTTTTATCATCCATTAAAGTAGGTCTGATATTTAATAATAATGTACAATTTAAAACAATACAATGCCTGTTATCTGTAGAAGCTATCTTAGAAAGACGTATTAGGACACTACTAGGACCAATACCCCAAGACAAACTAAGTTTAACTGTTCGGCCAAAACTACCTTTCTCCTTTAAAAAAAATAATTATATATATATATATATATATATATATAAAGATTAATATAAATGATCCTTTAAATTTTGTACTTAAGCACTCCAATCTCCCCTGATTTACTTAAAATCGCGGTAAAATTGCTTTCTCCTCAGCATGCCTATATCATGTCACTGACTAAGACCTTTCTCGGTGAAAGTATGCCACTAATGTAACCTTAACCTGTTGACAAAGTGCCAAAGTCACATAATTTCTGTGGTTTTATTATTGCTGCTTGTCGGTATTTGCATATTATTCTATATTCATTGGTTAACCATGAAATTGTCTTTATTGATAAAGATATGCGATATGTAATTTGCTCTTTCTAATCGACTAAAGAGTAACTAAAGCCTAAACGTCCATATTCACTATTGGTAATACCGTTCTAATTTGACAGTCAAGGTTTCAACTTGACAAGTATTAAAATTAGACCACTAAATTTTTTTTCTAAAGTTTGTCTTTTTTGTAGGTTTATAAAGAAAAACTCAATTTATGTATCTATGTTCCACCATAACAGGAACAAATTCATTTTAGGAATAAGTTCCAAGATAAAGTTCATTTGGAAACAAAGCAAGTCGCGGAAATAATTGAAGAACTGCTTACTAATTATGGACATACTATTTGGAGTCCGTTCAATAAAAATATTTTTCCTATTTTGACATATAAAGTGACACTTTTCAAAAGCTATGACAGTTTTGAAACATTTTACTTTTCGTAACTAGTTACGAAAAGTAAAATATTTCCCAACCGGTGATGAAATATTAATTTGATAACTAGTTACGGAAAAATAAAACACAAAACATCAATATTTTGCATTTCTCTTTAGACTTCTCGGGTACAACAGAAGATAACGCGTTTTGAGCTGCCTCTTCAATATTATTTGGAGTCTCGGAATCGGACATTTTCAGTATTTGACGCGACACTTCTTTACAAACAAAACTTCAAAACGACATCATGATGACCCAGACAACTAGATACCTATTATATTGTATCCAATTTTATGTGAAAGTGATGACAGAAAAAACAATTCAACAAGAATTCACCCTATTGGTCAGTTCCATGGACAGTTTACACCAGAACATATTTTAGTGATCACAATATTCATCTTTTCTTTCCTGATAATCGCGGAGGAATCAGATTTCTTTCTATCCGTATTGACGAACGTACATTAGACAAAGGCAAATAAAAAAGAATTTGTTCAAATTTTATCGCACCTTCTATGCTTGTGGAAGTATTGCTGGTTATAGACGTCGAAAGATTAGTCATCGCAAAATTCTTTTTTTTTCCTGATAAAATCCCAACGGAATCCGATTTCTTTCTATCCTTGTTAGCAAAAGGGGCATTAGTAAAAGACAAATAAAAACGATGTTGTTGCCAATAAAAAGGAATAATCAAACATTTTACCACAGTCTGCTTTCTTTGTGCAAGTGTTTCTGGTTGTCTATTGGGGGTCTACGGGATAAGAGAAAAAATTACACGCGGAATGGCAATTTCTTGAAGAAAGAGATAACAGCTGTTAGACGTTACTGGGATGAAAAATAGATGTAAAATGGTCCAGAAATGTCACTTTACAATATTTGAATGAAAAGTGAACCAGATGGTTTAATTTTTCGGTTTTTAACACTGTTTTGGAAACAACCCTTATAGGGGTCTCTGGTGGCCGAGTTGGTGCGGCGTCAGCTTTGCAACCGAGAGGTTGCGGGTTCGAATCCCGCTTTGATCATGGATATTTTGTGATTATTAATTGTTGGAATTGGAATTGTGGTAGAAGAATTCTTCCTCGGCCAAAGTGGTACCACCCCACACATCCTTTAAAGGGCTGGTGAAATCCCTACGAATGTTTTCAGCTCTGGATGTGTGAGTCGGATTTCCCCAGTACACCCACGGTACAAAGTACCTAGATTTCGGCCTTAGTGGGCTGTCAGAAGACAAAAGAAATATTATCCCCTCATACTAGATGTAGTTTATTGGCTGTGTTTTACGGAGTTGGCTTTTGGTTTTTTTTTGTCTTTTGCCCTCTTTACTATCTTTTTTGGGTTTTAATGACAATTTCACCACTGAAAAATGAATAAAGTAAACAAACTATTGAAAGAATAATTCATTAAATAAAAAACATTTAAAAATAAGTACATTCTCCCTTAAGTATTATATTATCACACATCGACACTATTACTATATATAACACTTTTTATCCAGTCCACACTCATTGGTACTTTGTGATATATTCCAGGTTGATGAGCTTCGCCACACCCAAAGCCAGCGCTAGTTATCCCTACTAGAGTCCATCTACCTAAAAATTAACAAAAATTATTTTAAATACAAACTTGAGCCAACAATCATGAATAACAAAAGCCTAAAAATGTTTGAAATATGCCTTAAAAATCCGATCTACACGTAACGTTTTGTCTGGCAGTTCTGCATGATGATGCAAAGCTGTCATACAAATCGTTGTGTATGGATTTGGACAGTAAGCTTGACATTTGCACGAACTAAAAGATGTTTGACGATCTCTCAAAAGACTGATGAACTGAAGCTTTGTGTTCAAGCAAAACGGCAGACAAGTCGGTGTATGTAGACGAAGATCAGTCTAGGCTCTAGGCTCTATTTTTCATATTATAGTTTGTCGTTAATTTTTGCCTTCACAGTGGCAAAAAATGACAAGAGACTTGCAACAGTGGTCACTGTGGATGGAATTGGTAGTTGTAGAGAGCCGATCATTAATAGGAAGACGAAAGGAATGTTAATTTGAATTTTTTACAGAGTTTATAGAATTACATCGAAGTCTCTGGCGAATAAAATCGAAACATTACAGCAACAGGGAGAAAAAAATCTTGCATATGCGTCCTTAGTCAAAAAGTGTCAAGAGGTGGATCGTGGCATACAAAGATTCTGTACTCAAAAAAATTACACTCATTATTAATCTCCTCTTCATGCAAGACTGGGACAAAACGTAACATGTAGACCGGGCTTTTACCGTTTTCTAGCAAAATAAGGGGTCCACCAGAATCTCCAAGACAGGCATCGTGTTTTCCATTTTTGTGTCCTGCACACATCATTTCTGGATGCAGTTCCACTGTTATTTGTTTTATTTTATGCCATGCCATGCATTCTCTTCTATCTAAAATATAAAAAGCAAATAGTTCAATTCTTATTTAAATTAATATAAAATAGTTTTTTTTATCTCAGATGGCTTTCTTTTGGATAGAATTAGGGATTTTACGTGTCGAAGGTGATGCCCGCTCCCAAGATTTAGGAACAGTACTCTAGGTTAGGTCTTACCCAAGAAACATTGAATGTGTGTAAGTTTGTAGGGGAGAAGTATGTTTTAGGGATGCTCCCAATGATACTTATTTGATGATGAAGGTGCGTTTATAGTATATTATACAAAATATGTCTAGAACTTCTCCTAGAATCCAAAAATATGATAAAACATACCATCCAATTTAAAATAAGCGAGAAAATCGATGCTTTATACTATATTTTTTTTATTCGATGCTCAATTATTTTGCTGATAAGATATATGAATGATCCATAAAAATCCCCAAAACTTTCATATTTAACATTTTTTCCCATCTTTAAAAATAAAAAAGTTATGAAGGGCTGTTCAGTTTTATTTGGATATAACTGTACATTTATCTTTAATTTAGATAAATCAATTCTATGTTATGTGTTCCTTTTTTAGTCAATTTTGTGCTGCAGATATAAGCACGACTTCAATTACTGCACTTGTGCGGTAAGTTGCACTTACCGGCCTAGATGTTGGACCCTGCTAGGAAAAATATTAATCGTTCAGTAAAACAAACTTCCTATTTCTGCGAAAAAAACGTAAAAAAAGATCCTTATTTTTTGAAAGCAATGTTCTTTCAATATTTATCGTCAAGCATTTTTGCAACAAAATTAGGAGCAAGAAAAAGAAATTATTGTTTTATTTCTAAGCAATACTTAATTGTAAGCAATATATATACAGTAAAGTGCATGGTTTAGGTCGGTGACAGGTAAATAAGTTTGACCTTTTATAAACTAAATTATTTAATTATGTTATCCGAGCTAAACTTGACCTTTTAAAATAGTTCTTGACCTTAGCTTTAAAAACGCAACATGAATAAATTTGACCTCTATCCGTATCGATTACGAGTAATAATTGTAAATATTAATTATTAACAGTAATGGTCTGTCGTATTTCTTAAAATAAGTTAGATTTAACTAAAACTATGAATTAGACATATGCTTATACCTATGTATATATGAAAGTAGGTCACGGAAATTTTTTATTCGCGCGTAATTCTTGATTTTTCGACTCGATGATTTTTCTTGTTTTATACATGAGTTCTCCCGCATTTTAAGGGTTTTTAGCTAGAGTCAGCGGAAACCTAAAAAAATTATGAAAAACAGAAACTAAAAAATCATCAAGATCGACAATTTTTGCGGGTGTACAGGGTTATTAATTATATTTGGACCAACCAAAAATTATGGTATGATGTTAAGAATTATGCACTACTAATGTATAAAAATATACATACAAACGGTAAATTACCTAGAATAGGAACTGTAACACTTCTCAATACATTCGTACCCATCATCTTATTCAATGGGTTCAACTTTCCCCACCCAGCCACTACAGCAGTCCTTCCTGTTAACTGGACAGACTCTTCTGGCAAGCAAATAGGTGAAATGTGAAAGTTGTAACCGGCTTCAGTGATTAGTTCCAATAAACCTAAGTCGTACCTATCTGGTTGTGTAGCCCTGAATCGAAATTTTGGATGGATTATTCGCCGTTTTACCTAAAAACCCACGGATTTGTATTAGTTTAAAAGGCCGCAATCGTTACCCAGTGAAAACTATTTTACTTTGACTATTCTACTGAGATTTTTTACAGCCAATCAAAATATAGCATCAACTGAGGTTTACGTATTCTAACAAATTGTTTGTGACTCTTGTGGCCAGTTCCACAATTTTTTGGCGGAGTTAAATTCTCAGTTTCACTGCCACTATTACACATTTTCCCGGGTAGATTTTTCAAATCGCCTTTATAATTGGTTATTTTCTTGTTCTAATCAGTTTATTTATAAAATATTGCTACATTTTAAACCCGCCAAATGCCCCAGGCGTAATTAATTCTGGTATGGATTTATTTCATTATTATATTGTCATAATGATTTGTATTTTTTAGTATATCTCTATTGCTTTATGATTATTATTATTTGATGGGGAGAAAATAAATCAAAATTTCTTTAACGTAATATCTGAGAATTTTTCAATCATGAAATACTATCTGTGGCAGTATAGATAAATTATTGTTGGATGATTTTCTTGTGAGAAAATAATACAGGGTTTAAGATATAACGTGAGAGCTAATTTATTTTCTCAATACTTCCCATGAGACATTCGTCATACATGATATACATATGCAAAGAGCAAGCATTTGGGAAATTCACTTCTACATGACTGTTGCCAGCATAAACACCTCTAGAACTTCTCCTAGAACCCAAAAATATGATAAAAATCATACCATCCATTTTAAAATAAACGAGAAAATCGATTTCTTGTGCTATATTTTTTTTATTCGATGCTCAATTGTTTTGCTGATAAGATATATGAATGATCCATGAAAATCCCCAAAACTTTCATATTAAATATTTTTCCACATCTTTAAAAATAAAAAAGTTATAAGGCCTGTTCACTTTTATTTGGATATCCCTGTTCACCAAATAATCATTTGCGTTTGCGTTTTAAAGCATTACCCTATGAAGTTCGGCAGGAGCTAACTCTTCCACTTTTCCGGTGTCTTGTGTATCTAATTCTCCCAAGTACACCAAAATGTCCGTCAATTTGGCGGTCAGGATACAGTGAGCAGCAGTAGCCACAAATTTTTTTGACACTGAAAGAAAAAACGGTTATTTTGTAATTTTTAAAATACCCTCTCCAAAGCCATAGGCGTGCAGTACATGTTTTATGTATAAAAATCTAGTGCCATCTTGTTTATAATGAAAAAAATTCTAGTTATTTTATGTATAACAAATAAAAATAGAAGTTTTTGCATAAACAGAAAATCCAGGCCTTAAAATTTAAATTAAGGCAAAAGTATTTGCCCAATCTTTGCTTATTCTTTAAAGTAGTTATTTTTTGGCAATGTATTTTTTATAACGGTTGCCTTTAATCGTAATTGCGGTGTTGCCACATCAAAATTCGTTAAAAATGGGGAAATTCTCTGCCTTAATTACCCTCAGAATAAAACTTAACATTAAAACGCGTGTAAGTAAAATGACGTAAAATAGTATAAAAAAAATGGTGGGGGCTGGTTACCAGCAACTATTCCTAAGGCTTAGGTGTCCTTGTTTTGTACATATAAGGATTACAGTTTATTGCACATAATAAATTATAAAAATTAATATTTGTTACTAAAAATAGATTATTATTAATGTATTTATTAACCTTGTAATGTTTAAGAACCTCAAAATATTTACCTATGACTCCTCCACACTGGTAAGTAGCTATTTTAATATAAACTTGCCAAGGAAATTGTCCGAAAACAGCTTCTTTTCCTCCGACAATCCGTTTTTGGAGGATTCTCTCATTTGAAATGCCGCATGCTTCGTCGAAGTCGTCCAAAATGTCGTTTCTTCTTTGGATAAATTGAGAAAGAACATTTTCTCTGGTTCTAAAATAAAATATCTATTAATTTAGTATATTCAGTTATATTTTAATATTGAATAATAACAATAATTATAAAGTTCAAGGTACAATATATTATATATTAACCAAGAATACGCAGCCAGGCCAACGACTTCAAAATTGAAATGAACCATTCATCCATTCATAAATATATAGGTTGCCCGCAACATTTGATCCTAGTTTTTAAACTAAGGATGATTTTCTCATAGTTGAATACATTGTAAGATTATATTCTGTGATTGAGTTAGATTTTGGCTGCCGATTGTTGCCCACAGTATCTAGATACCTTTTGGCGATTTGCTAATTATCGCGATATAACGAATATTCTTCTTTATAGAAGGGATGGAATGACAATACAGATATAAGTAACTGCCATAGTTACAAATTCAAATTCTATATGTAAAGACTATTGAATGTATTTTTTTTACCTTTGGAAAGTAACCAATAAGGGTCTTTTTTTCGATCGCGTATTCAAAGTGAACCTTAGCGTAAGATAATATAGTATTTATCCTTTATATAATGCATAAACAGTCCATTCGAGTTCTCTTGTGTAGTAAACGCTTGTCAAGATCATTGAACAGTTATTTCTTTTACACTCTCCTTAGATTGTCCTTTATTTTTTTTTTTGTCTATTGTTATATCATTGTTTGTACAGTATATTTTCATTTATTTCGTTAATAATATATCTAATTGTTATACAAAAGTCAGGGGTTTTATTTAATGGCAAGATAGACATATTAATTATTAAGTTCGAACTCCGTTGGCCCGTCGTTAACAAGAGAGAGACGACGCGGCAGGCGAGTTCTGCAAATGGCGACTACTACAAGTTCTTCGATCTTCAAGATCTTCGCAAGAGACGTCCAGATTGACTGCAAGATTGAGGTTTGGGTAACATAGAGCTTTGTACTAATATTCACCAACTTTGGCTTCCTTTCATTTGAATATTACTGTGACTGCAAGAAGGCGTTTTTGTCAAATGTATAGCTTAATCTAGATAATTTACGAGTATAAGAACCCGTGTAGCGGAATATTGTCACAGGACATAGATGCACTTGGCTCAATCTGATATAGGTATAAAATGATTCAATCTGTGGCATCCTGAAGAAACAAAATGTGGGCAACCAGCCAACCAAGTATCATTTTTTAAAGAAATAATATAGAAGAATTTCTACAAAACGCACCAAAGGAATTTTTTCATTTTAAGGTAAGAAGTTTTACAATTTATTTGAAAAAAAACATGTTATTTTTAAAAAATCATTTTTTTCTTAAATTATCATTTTTATTTATTCCTTCTTCTGTTGTTGCTATTTCTTGATTGATAGAAAATGTAAATAATGGTATTTGTACTTGATTCTAAATAATTAATGGGTATTTCGATGTATGGGTTACCTGTCTACCTGACTGTTGCACTTTGATAACACTGATTTTATGTTATTAGTTAATTATACCTTTGGTCACTATTTTAAATACGTAATAAAAGATTCTTTGCTTTTCTCTGACAGGGGAGGAATTATTAATATACAGTGTGTTACAAAAAGAAGTTAAGAAATTTTTACATCTAAAAATATGTGAATAGAAAGGAAGGCAGTGGGAGACCCGAAGTTCGCACTACACAAATGAAGAAGCATTGAGGCAAATTGTTAATGGACACCCACAAAACACCATTCGGCGTTTAAGCCAGCAAGTAAATGTATCCTACGGAGCCTGTTTAATTATTTTAAGCATAAGGTTGGCTAAGTATGGTTGTTTAAATTTTTAAATTAAAATTAACATTTGGTTTTAATGCAAGTAGTTTTAATTGGCTGGCCAATAACACGGGTACAGTGCATGTGATTACAAATTATCATTGGTTTTTTTAATTGTCCTATTGTTTTTATAATTATTAGTTTAAATAAATTAGTTTTAAATAATATAAAAAATATAATAAAGTAAACAATTACGATTTTGTAACAATAACCACTTTTAGGGTTTAGATTTTCAACAAAAGGAAATTTTAAATACCAGTCTAGAAACAGACACAATGTTAGTACATTTATTGAATGTGCAGTATTTCAAAATTTTTTAATTGTCCTACCAACGTATGTTAAATCTGTTCTGTTGACAACAATAAGACACATACATACCTGTAATAATCGTTTATTATAAAATTATAATTGCTTTTCTACTATGTAAACTAAGATTTTGTTTAAAACTGTCAAACGATTTTTGAGTTTTTACCGGAAAGTTCGGAACTATGAGCGATTTTTTCATTAATGATATTGAGAGAGATGCTGCAGAGGCTACGTCTAGCTTATTGCCGCCCAAAATCAAGAAAAATATATGAAAAACCTTACGAAGATTTTGCAACCGGGTACCATTCCAAGAAAATAACTGGATAATAATATTTTAGCATATTTTCTTGAAAAATCGAGGACACTGCAAAGCTTGACCTTATGGTCCCAGTATTCAATGGTCAAAGCGATGCAAGTATTCAGTAGGTTGTCAATGTTTTAATATAATAAATATTGTGGTTCTAGCGATACTTTTTGGTATTTTTATTGTTATTACAGGGATTAAAAATTTTTAATCCCTTGGGGATTAAATCTAACACTTTAGTCCCCAAAAATAGGGACTAAAATAGCCTTTGCACGGATTGCAAATCAAAAATTTTTAACCAATATTTTGCTGTTTTCTTTGTTTGGACGAAAACTTTATCCCACCTCGTGTGCTGTTCTTGTGGGCCTCTACATTCCTAAGAAATTTCACGCAAATCGGTAACCCGGACGCCTTACAGAAAAAGAACTTTAAAAAAACTTAAGTGGAGTGTTATTTGAAAGAATATATATTCAAAGAGACGTTTTTGGAAGAAAAAATTTGAAAAATTTTTGTAGGCCACTGAAAATAAATTAGCGTTATCCTAAGATCGTAAGCTTGAAAACATCTTCACAAAATTATCCTGCAATAATACTGTTGTTGATATTATGTTGATAAAGGTCAAGTTCAATATCGTTTTTGTTTATATTGTATTAATGTATTACATCGGTCGACTGATTACCTTTAATTAAATCAAAACAACTGCTTTTATAAAACAACGTATGCGTGTTATACTAAATAGGCTTATGTGATCCAATTTGACAATCAATGGTTTAAATTGACAGTTTCAAAATAAGACAACTAATTTTTGTATTGTGAATAGTTAAAACATAACTGATCAACTAGAAGAACTAATTTTATACCATATATCGTAAACCATTTTTGTGAATTACGGATATACTTTATATAATAATAATAATAATAATAATAATAAAGATGTTTATTTATGCCAATAAAACAATTAAAAATATAAATATAAAAATGATAAACGTAAAAAAGAAAACCAAAAAATGACAGTAGTATACTAGTTGGCATAAATAGGTAGGGTTTTGATTTATAAAAAATCATTCTTCCAATCCTACCCTTACTAAATAATTTTTTATATTTTTTTTGAAAGTTATATAGCTTAAGCCCCTCAGACTAGAAGGAATATTATTATAAATTACAGAAGAGGTATATTTAAACGAAGACTTATATTTTTCAGTATGATGTTTAGGTATTTCTATTGCGTTCTGATTTCTAGTATTAACATTATGAATATTATTCCTGAATTCAATTTTTTCAAATAAATATCTTGGTTTCTGAGTTAAAATTATTTTATAAATAAAACAGGATATGTGGATTTCGCGTCTTTTTTCTAATTTAATTAAATTATGTTGGTCAAAACTAGGTGATACGTGATCATACTTTTTTAGCCCTATTGAAAAACGAACACAGTTATTTTGAAGAATTTGTAATTTCTGTTTATCTTCGTTACTGATATTTTTGTGATAAATGATATCACAGTAATCTAATCCACTTAGAATAATTGAATCAACCAGTCTAAGTTTAGTATCGGTGTTTAAGTAGTCCTTAAAGTTATATAAAATTCTTAGTTTGTAGTATGCTTTTTTAATTATATTTTTTATATGTTCATGAAAATTAAGATGCTGATCAAAAATTACGCCAAGATTTTTGCCAAATTCGATTGAAGGTATCTTAAAACTATTGTTAAGAACAATTTTGAAATCAGAATTATTTTTTATTTTAGTGATTAGTGTTTTAGGACCAGTTAAAATTAAGTTAGTTTTATTTTCATTTATTTTTAATCCGTGATCAGTTATAGTTTTTGAAATATTTAAAATATCCTTATTGATTAAGGAAATACTATTTTTTGGAAGGTATATGAGAGGCAAGGTAATAATATATTGTACAAGTTTTTAACATGACTCTTTTCTCAGAAGATCGCAGTTTATTGATCTAGGCGATAGCCGAGATAGGCCAGTAAAAATTATTTACTTACTCTAACGGCGAACTTAACATATCACTCTCTTTATACTCCAAATCTTGATACTGTTCCACAGGTCCCTGGTGATGAGCTTTTTTTGTCACGCAACAAGCTACCAACCAAGGTGTGGTTCCACATCCTGATTGGCTGGATCCACCAACCCACCAACATGCAACTGACAGTGTGCAAGCGTGGGAAGTGCCTTTTCGTTCGCAATTTGACGGATAGCCAAATAGTGTAATAAAAACTCGTCCTAAAATATCAAAATTGCAACATTGTAGGTCTAACACAATCTGATTATGTCTTATAACGTAATCACTCAAATGGAACTGTATTTTTACTGATTTTTCAGTGTGCAGTTTTAGAGTGCATAAATTTAACCTCAAATACATTACAGTCTATTGAAATAGATTTGGAAATCGCCAAAACAATGTTAAATTCTAGTTTACCTTCTATTAGAAACCTTCGTGATAGTTTTGAGAACATTAGCGCCGGCGCGGCGAGTGCTTTGGCTAGAAAATGGAAAGTCACTCCAGAATTTAAGAAAAAGAGACACAGAAGGGTTAAGAGATTTTCGAGGAACTTTGCACAATACTGAACGGCAATTTGAGGTTCATGTATAAAAAGCCAGTATTGATATTATTATAACTCAATTAAAGAATCGTTTTGAGGGCATGAATTGGACATACGAAAAATTCAATTTTCTTTCCCCAAAAAATATTTCAACTGCTGCTGATGATGTGCTCTTCAACAAAGCTATAGTAATGACTTATCCCCTGAATTTCCAGCTGAAATTAGTATTTATGCAAGACTTTTGTGAGTTGAATTCAGTAAATGAGCTGGGTAATTTGTAATTATTAAAAACACGTGCGCAGAGATGTCAAATATTTTTGCCCATATTAAAACTTTTCGGATACCCTATATATAGGTACAGTGTGTGGGCGTATAAATAATTAAAAGGGGCCTTATACTTACCAGTGACTTTTTCAAAATATCCACCAAAATTAACATCTCGGATTTCGTTTTTCCTTTTCCAAAGAATCCTTAAACGTTCCAGATTCCAAAACTTCCACGCTCCCAGAGCTTCTTGGCATATTACGAACAGAAAAAGAATGTACACCATAGAAAATTTCATTTTTTTGGCACATTTTTGGGGCGAAAGAAATCGCTTTAAATTAGGCTAAAAGACACTGAATAGAATTACGTTATATGGATTGTGTTACCTATTATAATGCACTTTTATTTTAAAATAAACTGAAAGAACAGTACTAAGCTAAATAATAATAAATAGAAAAAATCGTGAAATATTCTTTTAGATAAGTCCCACCCTCCCTAGGGGGTTAAAGTTACAGTGTGGAAAATGGTAACAAAAGGCCTCCCCTTGAGAAATCTAATTACGTGTATGAGCGATCTAAAAAAAATAAACGTGGTCTGTTTCGTTTTCGTTGGCCAACCCTGTATTTATTTCTTAGGCAATTTTCAAATTTTTGCCTCTCCCCTGTACCTATGTACTATACTGGTTGATTACTTTATTTTAAAAACTAGCTGTAAAAACGAAGAAACAACGAAGACCTTTCTTTTACTGAATTAACAAACTTGCCGTTGTTAGAAGTCAAAAGAATATTCCAAATAATCAAGAAATCATATCGAAATAGTAAAATATAATAATATGAAAAAAAAGTATCAATTATTTTAATATTATTATTGTTTCTTAGTCCCAAGAAAGATCTTTTCTTAAGGAAAAAGCTCCCTTTTCTTTAGATTTTAGAATTAAAAATAATATGCTTAATAATGCTATTTCAAAAAACTAGACTTTTTGAATCACAAATGTTACTGGCACTGATAAATAAAATTAGTTTGAATCCTTCAACTCCCACGCTGTCAGAAGTAACTTAAGGCGAGGTCCTTTCTAGGACTTAAATTTCTCGCAAAAATAACGCTTTTATCACACCGAAAAGAAGGCAGAGGATAATATATTGCTTTCTTGGTGAGGACCTCACCTAGTATTTCTAACACAGATCTACATTTTGTCAAATATAACGAAAAACACTAATTTGTAAACAATTATAATGCACTTATTTCTTTTTCTTGTACTTGACAAATACTCAAAACACACGTCCAAGTGTGATGAAAAATATTTCGAAACTAAAACACTGTTGTTTACCGACTGGAAATAACAGTACTGCAGTGAAAAGATGGTCTTCAGCTAACGGCTTCTGCTTGATGAAGAATGCTGTTCCACTTAGATGATGAAGAAGAATGAATGGTACCTATGTGTATGTTATAAAGATCGCATAGTTGAAAAAGTATTGCCAAAAAAAGACAAGAATAATGATTCTTGTCTTTTTTTGGCAATACTTTTTCAAAGAAACTGGTTAGTTCTTCACGGTGGTATGTTATTGTTAAAAATTTTAAAGCCTAAAAACCATGTCTAAATAAATGAAATTAAGTTAGCCACCATAGACGTGATTTTAAAATGCCACCTTAAGGAAAATTATTTTATTTTTTGGATATCTTTCGGTCCAGTGGCAGCACAAAACCGTGTATGACGGCCTTTCGGGTTAGGCGCTCAGGAGCAGAACGGAACTCCGTATCCTTTCGCGAACGCCAATCACTTTGTTCTAAAACAATTATTAATTTTAGAAAAATGAAAAGGTGTTAATTAAAATAAAGCAATATTACCTATTAATATCATGAAAATTACTGTTAAAAATATTTTTTTAGTTAAGTAATAGAATATTTAGTAAAATATTTTTTGTCATGTATACGCTCGGAGGGGCTGCAGCACGGCATCCCCCCTTCGGTGCGCCACTGTTTCGGCCTGCGCATTTTTAAATGCTGCTAAATTATGTGTTGCCGTTTAAAATATTTACCTATTTTTACAGGCTTTTATTATCTTCACTTGTTAATTTTTTTGTATGTATGAATGTACATATGTATGTGTATGTTTAGGTCAAATATTGCAATCAAAATTTCGACTAATTCTAATTAAGGCAGAGCTTTCAAATTTTACACACATGTATAAGTGCGATGACAACGCAATGTAGTATATTTAATATTGTTCTAAATTCAATATGGCGGACTCCCCAAGATGGCGGATTACCTTTTTTTTTCGCAATCCCTTTGACATGGGTATCAAATGAAAGGGTTTGATGAATAAAATACGATATGTTATGTGAGGTCATTCTAAACTTAATATGGCGGACGCCACAAGATGGCGGACTACCGTTTTCTTCACAATCCCCTTGATATGGGCACCTAATGAAAGGGTTTGCCGAGTAAAATACGATAATCTATGTGACGTCATTCTAAACCTAATATGGCGGACGCCACAAGATGGTGGATTACCTTTTTCTTCACAACCCCCTTGACATTTGTATCAAATGAAAGGGTTTGACGAGTAGAATACGATAAGCTGTGTGACGTCATTCTAAACTCAATATGGCGTATAATCGGTTTGTTCACACTCCCCTTGATATGGTTGTATCAAAGTATCAAATGAAATGGTTTGAAGAGTAGAATACTATAACAGGTAAAATGTCTTGTAATAATAATTCATTATCAGAAATCCATAGGTTAAGACGTAACTAAAAATCTTAAAATGCTTTTTAAAAACAAGCTTTTATTATTTAGATGTACTAAAACGAAAAAAATAAGTATAGTTTTTCATTGCGGCAATGCTGAATGCTATTTATAAGTGGACGTAGTTCGCGTGGGTGGATCCTAATAAAAGTAGTATCAGAGTTATCACAGAAACAGATATATTATGTTAAATGTATTGTCTTAAAAGCTTGTCGCGTGAATAGAAAAGAAAAAAATTCATACTTAGGTACTTACAAATTCTGCCCAACAAAATTAATGCATGTACGAACTTTTCGCGCGCGACGAGCTTTTAAGACAATAAATTTAACATAATATATTATATCTGTTTCAATGATAACTTTGATACTACTTTTATTAGGATTCACCCACGCGAACTACGTCCACTATAATAAAATTAGAAATGAGATACCTATAAATATGTCTAATCCTATAGAAACCTACGATTTGGTTGAATCTTTTTTTTAAACAAAAATTTTTGGAGTTACTTTTTTTGTTATCTTTCAAAACTTGATCCAATTGTCCTCTTCTAAAATCCATTTGCGGATCTTTGGACATAGTGTATACCCTTTAAAATTGCTTGTGAAATTATGCCAAATATAAATGCCCACTTTTGATTGTCAGGTGGCCCCCTGTGCCTCTCCAAAAATGTAGGTCTAGTTACGTGACAGATAACAGCTTGTTTTTAAAGAGTATTTTTTACAAGATTTTATTTTAAATACATTATCTTTCATAAAGTTCTTTAACAGCACATTTAGACTGAGCTGCACACCCCATTCAAGATATATAAGGATGTTTCCTATTGATAATATGCTAAGCAGCTTTCATTACAATTGTGTAAAAAAGCCATATTTATTCAAAATGTGTTTAGGAAAAAAATTAGTCCTTTTAAACGAAATTTAACCATACTTTGGAAGATAGGGACAGTCACAGACGCTTGAATTTTTGCTTGTGGGTCGTGATGAAATTCTAATTAACAATGTGAACTTTTATAAACTGATAATGTTCTTAGATAAGTCAACCTTCAGCACAAACGGCACTGTAGCTTCTCAGCATATGAGATATTGGGGTAGGGAAAATCTAGAGTTTAGAATTGCAAACCGCCGTTAATATTTTGAAAAAGTCAATGTTTGGTGCGCCATTTCCCATTATGGGATTATAACATATTTTTTTGATAATAAATGTAACAGATATTCTTATTTAGCTGGAATCATTTTTGTTAGAGAAGTTAGAAGAATTGCCTCTTCAATATCGCCGAAATATGTATTTTCAGCTCGTGTCCCTGCACATTATGCTGCAGAAGTAAGGGATTGGCTCAATCGCATATTTGGAAATCTATGGATGGGCCGAAATGGTCCAATTTTGTGGCCCCCCGAAGAATCTCGATTTGACAAACCAATAGCGTCTGAAACCTTTTTTTGTGAATCCAGAGGTAAAATTTAACACCCTGTGAGAAGCAAACATTTCCACACTTGTATTAATACCAACTATTTTTCATATTTTCGGTCAAAAAATTACTGGTAAAAGTTTTTTGACAAGATATTGCAATTACCCTGTATACAGACTTTGATTTATGCATAAATTAAAAAAAGAATGTCGTACAAATATACCTTGGTTTTAACAGCCTCCTAAACAATTTCAATACGTCGCTTTATATTATAAGAAAAATATATCATATTCCTAAAAATTTGGTAATGCGAATAGACTTTGCTTAAATAAGTATCAATTAGATTAAGAACTATTGTCAAAAAGGCTAATAAGTGTAGGCACATGGTACGACACGGTACCACTATACACGCACTCAAAGTCAGGAAACCCCAAACACAGACTACCTCAGTACTATTTAATAACAAAAAATATTTAAAACGCTTCCTGCATTTTGATAATCAAAAAACATCACGTATTGCATCTCTTACCGGGAAATAAAAATTCTGTAATAGTTTCTTATTCGATAATACGGGTATAAAAAGCGGATTTTTCATGAAGTTTTTATCACACTCAATTCGACTGAGTAAAAGACAAAACCAAAAAAATGGCATTCAAGTTTATTGTTGCAGTATTCAGCGTTCTCGCTGTCGCTTCCCAGGTAAGAAAAATTTTCTACAGCTAAATTTAATTGTTTTTTATTTATTCATAAAAATGTAAAACAAAAGAAAATTATTTATACAAACCCAGAATATTCCTCCCATTAAAAATCTGCCAACTTATCCTACAAAATATAATTTCTTTTAATTCTTTATAATATACTGATTTCAAACCGATAACATATTCATATTTTATGATTATGATTTCATATTATAGTGCACTTAATGTGAAAACACTACTTGTATCATTATTGTCATTAAAAGAAAGCGATTAAAAAAGGCGTAATTTTCATGACTAATCGGTTTAAACAATTTCAATAATTAAGGTTCCAAATTTCATATTTATTTCAATTATGCAGAAAGTACATGTCTTCTTTTAAAAGCCAGTAACATTTTTACTCATGTTTTTCCCTAAAAAAGACTTTTCAAACCACGCTTCGCAATCATTATACAGATTTCAACTCTATTCATTTATCAACTCAGTAATAAAGTTAAATATTTATGGTCCTGACCACGGTTCTTTCATCTTCTATCTTCTATCTTCTATCTTTCAATATAAAACAGAAACATAATGGTATTTGGTTCAATTATTATGGAAACGTAAAGATTTATTGATTGAAGAAGATATTACTTAATTTATATAACAATATATTTTGTTTTCAATTCTAGGCTAATGGATCATGCCTGCCGCTAGCACCACCATGTGCATTTGGAGTACCTCCACCAGCATTAGCAGGATTATGGCCATCTCTCTTAGGAGGATGTGCAGGACCACTTCCAGCACCACTAGCAGGATTATGGCCCAATCTCGCAGGACTACCTCCATCAGCATTAGCAGGAGTATGGCCCAAACTCTTAGGAGGACTACCAGGACCACTTCCAGCACCACTAGCAGGATTATTGCCCAATCTCTTAGGAGCCCTTGGACCAGCAAAACTTGGACTTCTTGGACTTCCTGCAGGTCCCCTTCCTTGCCTACCTACACCAACTTCAGTTGCCAACAAACCTGATGTCAACATCCCTCTTCCATTGCCAGCTGAAATTCCAGTAGGAAGATTCTGCGCTTGCCAGAAATTCGCTATCAAACCAACTCTTCTTCCATGTGCTCCAGTTGTACCACCCCTACCTTTCCGCCTTCCAGGAGCATGCGCATGTCTTTAAATTGGAACTATTTAGCTGTTTGAAAAAAATAAACTAAATTTTTCATTAATAATTTTGTTTCATTTGTAGATACTTACTCATATTTAGACAAGTTCTAAAGGATGCTATATAAGAAAGAGTCAAACATACATAAAAAATACACAGGGTGTCCGAAAAGTCCTGGTATGAGCAACTATCTTTGCTATTAATAAAGATAGAGACACTAAATTTTAGGTGTATCTTGTTTGTTATTAAATCTACTTTTTCATGTAATTTAACTTTTTTAACTCCCTTGATGGGCGACGCTAGGAAGTTAAGGTCAACAATTTTAAATACAGTCCTATGTCGTGTTGTACCTCATTTTAAAGGTCTTTAAAAAATAAATATTTTAACATACCACTTAACATTAACATTACAATTTAACATTAAAAACGATTGTTATCGTAATTCGTTTTTAAATGGCAACCCTTTAAAAATTAAAAATCGTGAAAAAGAGCACAAAGTATTATTTCTATTACTTTAAAAGTTGTTCAACGTGACCACCATGAACTTCTTGAATGTCGATTTTGAAACTCACTTCTCACATTTGTGGGAAAATGTGACAAAAAAATTAGTACTTTAAAGTAATAATAATAATTGTTTAATAACATTAAAAAAACGTTTTCAAGATTTTAAATTTTTAAAGGTTTGCCATTTAAAAACGAATATACGGACCTCGGGTTTGCGTCAGAATGTTTGTTCTTTAAAGACCTTTAACCTCTCAAAAAGGAGTTGAGTAAGTTAAATAACATGAAAAAAAGTACATTTATTAGCCAATAAGATACACCTAAAATTTGGTGTCTTTATCTTTACTAATAGCAAAGATGTTTGCCCATACTAAGACTTTTCAGACACCCTGTATCAAGCATAGAATAAGTCATTAAAAAAAATCAATGGAATATCGAATATGCGGTTGACAACGACTTAATTTGTTTTTTAATGCGCCCCCGTATAATATTGAAAAGTACGTAGTTAAATTATTATAATATAATTAATTTGACTCTCTCCCTTCCAAAAAAAAAGTGCGTCATTTTAAGTAAAAGCATTTTTTAAGTTATTGCCATGTTGCATTTTTTAAATGGTTCACACTATAACCTGTAAAAGTTAAAATTTTCGTAAATTTAGCAATTGAAGCAAAATTTAACAAAATACAATATTTTTTTTATTTGTATTACATATAATGAAACATAGTACTATTATTAAAATTATCATTTTTCTCAAGCTTGCCATCTACAGTTACTGGAACAATAAAGGCATTATTTTTCCTTAAAGTTATTGAGGCTGTATACCGTTAACAGTAACAAGAAATAAATCAAACTTAAGGCTGCATTTTCCGACCACGCCCATTTATTCCCAACTTAATTCTGTTTTAGTATAATTTTTTGCTTTATGTTATTTAATTTGTGTGAATATTTTCACAATATTAACCATAGATTCATATTCTATGGGTATTTTTTAACGTATTAATAAAAGTTTTATGATATTTTATAAGCTATTTTAAGAAAACAATATTTAAAAAGAATATTGTGGTCCTAATGACAGAAAAAATGACACCATAGATCTCCTAAAATGTTAATCTTCTGAATGAAATCATTATACACGTTGAAACTTTAAATAATTGACAAAAAATTGCTTGCAGGATATGAATCTATACTAAATATACTCATAATGTTCTTATTAAAAATTTTAGACGAAATGACGTGTCAAAATGAAATTAAGTAGACCACCATAAACATCACCATAAAACCTAAGCAAACCGACTCAGTTTTGTTTTCAAAAACAGCAACTTCTCTTGATTGCTGTTTTTGGAAACACACAGCAACTTTTTTTACCAAACCGACAAACAATTACCCAGTTTTGGTTGAGTTTTCCGCAGCATTTCCTCTAAAGCGACAGTTTTTTAAAATGTCATTGACCAACGACGACATGTTTGATGTTCCAAACGAAAATGAATAAAGGTATAAGTAATTATTGTACACTTATATTTTGAAAAATCCCAGAACACATTTTATTTATGTAAAAGTAACGAATTTCTACTTAAAAATATTTCAGCATCTTCGTCAAAAAAAGGGGATTTGTTTTGAGCCAATCTTCAGATTACATCTTCAAGGTTTCTTTTGTGAATTATCTGTAACCTGTAGCAAAAGAAAACAGCAGATAATAAAAAGAAAAAAAGTTATAGTAATCTTAATAAAACAACCAGATGCTCTACAAACCAGGAAATTAATTTGTTCATGGATATTTTATTCTAAATAGTGAAACCATGTGGTGTACATAAAATATTTGCATAAGTATGATAAAAATGATAGTTTCGTGACAAAAAATTGCATGCTAAAATCAAATTTTTGAATCTGTAATCACGTGCAAAACTACTTACCTTAGAAATATATGTTAAGAAGTATATATATTTTCTTCTATGTTTGTGTAATTTTTCTATTCGCTTTGCCTACTCACTTTAATTTTTCCATACCAAACAACTTCGATTTGCAAGGAATACAAAATAATACACTCTATACATATATATATATATATATATATATATATATATATATATATATATATATATATATATATATATATATATATATAGTAAAGGTATATAAAATCTAGGAGAGTCTAAGTTATATTTTAATTTTATGAAGCAAACATAAGAAAATTATATGTAATGTAAAACAACAAAACCAGAAAAAGCACAAAACAAAATTTTGAATTCTTTAACGAGTTTTATGCTTTCTTTAAGTGTCTATACATCGGTCATTGGTTTTCTTGTAGCACTGGATATAACTGAACTTCAATAACACAAAAAAAGTCCGGAATTGTAGCAACGCCATGAGCCAATCTTGATACCACTGCACGCATTCGGTGGCTTTATCTCGATTTTATTTAATGAAGAACAATGAGTTAAGATACTTCCTACATTGAGATAATGAAAAATCACGTATGGTTTTTGTGGATTTTTCTTATCTGGTAATATAAAAAGCGAATTTGGTACGGAAGGTACAGTTTTAGTTAATCTAACTAGAAAGAAGAACCGAAAGATGGCTTTCAGGTTTGCTTTTGCTGTCCTCAGCGTGTTCGCTGTTGCAGCCACTCAGGTAAATTTATTTTCATTTATATATATTTTTTTATTAAGTAATATTTCTATTACACCTATTTATAGTAGTGTATTGAAAGTATTGAAATTAATGTATGTAATAATAATTCAAATATAACATAGCAATGTTAATTGTCTCTATTATTGATATTTTTATTAACAAATGAGTAACTAACCTTTATTAAAAACAAAAACACTTATTTTAAAGTGCTTATTGTTAATCATTACCAAAATATTTTTCATTAAATTTACTTGGGTTTTAATGTACTTTTCTGTTTCAGGCTAATGCAGGTGGTCTTCCACTACCACCACCACCACCATGTGCTCCCCTACCTCCACTGCCTCCACCATTGGCAGCTTTATTACCAGCTCTCTTAGGAAACCTTCCACCACTAGCAGCATCACCAGTAGCACTTGCAGAATTATTATCAGCTTTGCTTCCACCACCACCAGCAGCATTATTACCAGCTCCACCAGCACCAGCAGCACCAGCAGTTCCTGCACCGAAACCTTTACCACCCGTCTTTCCCTGCCTACCTACACCAACTTCAGTTGCCAACAAACCTGATGTCGACATCCCTCTTCCATTTCCAGCTGAAATTCCAGTAGGAAGATTCTGCACTTGCCAGAGGTTCGCTATCAAACCAGCTCTTCTTCCCATTGCTCCACATCTACCAGCACCTCCACCAGCTCTAGGTCTACCACTTCCATCACAACTAGCTGCACTTCCTCCAGCAGTTTTGGAAGCTCTTTTAGGTGCTCTTGCTCCACACAAACTACCAGTGCCATCACCATGTGCCCGTGTTTAAACTGACACTCATTTTGAACGAAATAATAAACTGCCTTTTTCATCAAATGTTTTGGTTTTATTTATACTCGTATAGAGAGAAATTAGCATCCAGTGAAATAATTTGATTATCCTTAAATCTGGTAAAATATGTCTTAAAAATGAGATTTGTGTTATAGGAAATCCCATCAGTTGACAATAGAATAAAGACAAAAATGTAAGATTAAAGTTAATTTAAGTATCATAAGAAAACATAAAAAAATAAGCATATGTATTATAACAACCACAGAATAGTCTGGAAAACCAAAACACTGACTACTTCAACAAAAATACACTTCTATTTAAACCACCTTCCTAGTAAGGAAAAGTCACGTACTACATACCTTACTGTGGCGTTTAACTAAGTCGAATTTTCTTATGTGTTAATATAAAAAGGAAGAAGAGGTTGGTACAGCCGCAGATTTAGTTAACCTAACTAAAAAGACAAACAAAGAAATGGCATTTAGATTTGTCGTTGCTGTACATAGCTTCTCAGGTAACTTTTTTTACCAATACCTTCTACCAAATTATCGTCTCTCCAAACTTCTCCTGCTGATTCTTTTTCATCTCCTTTCTGTATTCATTTTTTCCACATTTTAGTTTAGTTCAAAAGGCTTGGTCCACTTATATAAAATAAATTTATATAAATATTGACCTCAAAGGTTTCTTTTTCGAGATTCAGGGTGTTTAGTATTTTCTTTTTTAAATGTTTTTTTTTGAATTTATATTTAGATTTGGAGCACAGAGACACCATTTTCAGCATCTACTATAAACTTAAATCAAAAAGCACTGTCTCCTGAACAACAAATATATAAAAAATATTTCATTATTTGTTTTTATTGTAAGAAATAAATTAGTTTTTATCTCGAAAACGGAGCTTCAGAGCGAAAAAGTTTAAGAGACAAAAAATCAGTGACTTGCCATTTTTTCCGCTAAAAAGCAGACTTACCAGCACGCCCGCTACCGATGCAAGTACATTAGGAAATAAATTTTTGCACGTAAATATTCTTTTTGATTACACACTAACGTGTACCATAATTTATGTCAATATCTTAACGCTGTTTCGAGAATTAAAGAAAAAATTTTTAAAAAATTAAAAAAAAGGAAAATACCCTGTATCTCGACAAAGAAGCGTTTAAGGATCCATGTTTATATAAACTATTTTCACATTTTTAGATGTAGAATCTTCCTTTAAAATTTCTTAACATATTTTTCCAACACCCTGTATAGAGAATAAGGCTAATAATAATCTTCACAAAGCCTGCGTCTCATAGAACATTTTTGACTATCCACCTATTTCTACTTCGGTCTTCCTCTACCTCTTCTTCTATACATTTCCATTATCATTCTCTTTCAGGCAATATAGGTACCTAATCAATATCTCTTTTTATCTGATCTTACCGTCACAAAGTACATCAAAGACTTTCTTCAAATTCCTCCACCCCACTTTTGCTCTCTATGTATTATTTCCATATCCTACGTACCTTTTGTAATAGAAGGACGTAAATATTTAAAATTATGTGCATTCTTTAGTTTTATTCTTGCATTGTTATCCCACCTCCTAAATCTTCTTTAACACCCTGCATGTAAGTATTATTTATTCAACAGTGAGAAAATGCATTTAAAATTTTTTGTTTAATTAAAACCATATGGCTAAAACAAAACACTCAGTTTGAAAGGCCAGAAATCGAGAAAAAAAAACAAATAAAAATAAATTCATTTTCAGATTTCCATCTCCCCGAAGTATAAAATTGAATCACTTAATTTTTTCCCTAGATACATTTACTTCTAACACCCTTCATTTATAAAATATTATGGCTAATATTATAAACTGTTTATCTTTTGGACAATTTTAAATAATAAATAAAAAGATAATTGAACTTTTTTATACTTAAACAACAACATATGCTTTTAAATGTTTAGCAACGAAGCGCAAGCTAAATTATAATAATATTATTTATTGTTACGAAATAGTTAAAAATATTTTTTTACTATAATGAAAATGTTACTGAAGGTTTTTTGAGTATCAAAATGTTTTTTTTTTATTTTATGCTAATGCAGCTTGCCATTTGCCCCCACCACCACCATCTGCTTGTGGAGCACCATCTCCACTGCCACCACCATTAGCAGCATTATTACCAACTCTCTTAGGAGCCCTTGCACCACCACCACCATCCCCACCTCCAGCACCACTAGCAGCATTATTACCAGGTTTGCCTCCACTTCCAGCACTGCCAGCTCTTCCACTGCCAGCCCTACCATCACCCACTTCCATTACCAACAAACCTGATGACAATATTCCTCTTCCACTGCCAGCTGAAATTCCAGTGGGAAAATTCTTCACTTGACAGAAATTCGCTATTAGACCAGCTCTTCTTCCATGTGCTCCACCTCCACCACCTGGTGTAGCTCTACCATTCCTATCTCCACTACCACCACCACCATCAGCAGCATTTTCTCCAGCAGTTTTGCAAGCCCTTTAGGGTGCACTTGATCCACTCCCACCACCACCATGTGCATGCGCTTAAACTAAGACATCTAGTGAAAAATAAATACAATTTGACTTTAAATATTTTTGTTCATTTTTTTACATTTATAACCTGTTAGTTATAGTTTAAAACAAAGATACTTCGTATTAAAATAAGAAAGTAGTATATTACTTAACGAGCTTGTAATGGTACGAGTTACTCACTGCATGGAACAAAGTTTGTTTCGCAACGAATCTTTTTCTCTACTTATAAAAAGTAAAACAATTTAAATACACTGTACTGACACAACCAGGGTCGGCCTCACTGATTAGGGATACGGTGAAAATTTTCATATTGTTAATTAATTTATATTTGCCGAATGCGAGCCGTAGATGGCGCTATTAAAGTCATTTTTGGTGCGATTAGGGTTCAAAAAGGTTTTAAAATATTTAATTTCCTTGTTATACAGTGACGACATATACAGGGTGTCCGATAAGTCTTAGTATGGGCAAATATATTTGCTATTAGTAAAGATGGAGACACCAAATTTTAGGTGTATATTATTGGTTAATTTTTTTTATGTAATTTAACTTTTTCAACCCCCTTGAGGGACGGCGCTAGGGAGTTAACGTCAGAAATTTTAAATGCAACTCTATGCCATGTGATACCTCATTTTTAAGATATTCAAAAAAGGAACATTTTGCCGCAAGCCCGAGGTCCGTATTTTAATTCGTTTTTTAATATACAAATTAAAAATCGTCAGAAGAAATTAAAAATTTAAGTACTTTTATTTCTTTTACTACTTTAAAAGTTGTTCAAAATGACTATCATGAATTTATTGGTAGTAATATAGACGATTTTGGATCTCTGCCAAGTAGTAACACCTGCCATTCTCGAAAATGTGGGAAGAGAGTTCCAAAATTGACTTTATTACTGTTAAGAAGTTCATGGTGGTCATTTTGAACAACTTTTAAAGTAATAAGAGAAATAAAGGTACTTAAATTTTTATTTTTTCACGATTTTTAATTTTTAAAGCGTCCCAAAATATTTAAATTATTAAGAATTGCGTGAATTGCTGTTACGAAGTAGCCTTTTTTTATCCAAGACATCCCGCGTAGACTTCAAGCCTAAGTAGTAAGTACTAACATACCGTTGGCGTCTGAAGAGTAGGGAAATATATTTAAGTATAAATAAAACGGAAATTTGTAAGTTTTAACCTAGTACTTTTGTTTTGCATTACTATTAAACCCTTCTGCGTACCACCCCCAATGCTCTCGCGTATTACTAGTGGTACGCGTACCACCAGTTGGGAACCAGTGAACTAGAAGATCCAATTTTAAACCATTACTGTCTTAAACCTTTTTAGTGAATCTCGGGTATAATTTGTATAGTACAGAACCACTTTTCTCGGAATAGGTGATCATCGACTACCGGAATGTTATTTAATACAATATTTCCTTTGTTGATTACTACTTGTACTTCCGATTTTTATTTTTATTAAATAGTCACGTACCGACCAACTCTTTTAAGCGTGACGTATGTTCCGAATTTTCATTTAGCAGTATAACAGCGAAATTTTAAAAAGCCGGGGCAGCTTATGTTAAACTGACTTGACCAAAGACAAAGGCCAAAAAGAATGGCATTCAGATTTATTATTGTTACTCTTAGTATTTTGGCTGTCGTAAGCCAGGTAAGTTTTATTTAATTGACCTTTAGTCCTTTTACTATTTATTATTCTATTCCTTCTCCTCCCCCTTCTCCTTCTTATTCTTATTGATTTTTCTCCCCGTTAGGACTGTTAGTAGTGATGGTTTATTTTTTAACTTTTACTACGTTTAGTGTAATTTTTCACTGAAAGTTTATTTTTTTATTTCAGTCCAAGGCCGCCTGCCTCTTCCCACCACCACCATGTGCACTTCCTGCTGCACCATTTCTTCCACCATCAGCTCTCACAGCAGCAGCAACAGCAGCTCTGGCTGGACCACTCGCCGCGGCTGAGAAAGCGGCAGCTGAGATACCAGCTATAGCAGCTGCATCAATCGCACCCACCTTACCATCAGAAATTGCAGCACTCCTTCCAGCTCTTGGAATTGCTCCACCTTGTGCCCTACCAGCAGTTGCCTTCCCAGGATTTCCATCACCACCACCAGCTCTTTGGTAGCCACCTCTACCAGCTTCTCCTCTTTGCCCAGTAGCACCATCCAAAGTAACCAACAAGCCTGATGTCGACATTCCTCTTCCATTGCCAGCTGAAATTCCAGTAGGCAGGTTCTGCACGTGCCAGAAATTCGCTATTAAACCAGCACTTCTTCCATTCCCTGCACCTTGCACATGTCTTTAAAATGTAGGTTTTTCTGATAATAAATTTGTTTGTGCCGTATTTCTTTTTGTTTTATTTTATGTGCAGAAAAAATTTAGGAAAATGAAAACATTGAGTAATTTGCCGAGACAATTACACAAAAACAAAAAAAAAATAAAAGGCCAAGAATATTTTTGGTAAGCTACGAAAAAAAACGAAAGGTTGCCCCAAGATGAACGCACATTTTAATTTATAAACAAAATACATTTATTTTTTGGAAAAAAGTGATATTCCACTATTATAACAAACTAGACAAATACAACATCGGACAAATACCCACTGTGGCTTTGCTGGCACGCTTTTGCTCTTGTGACGAAATTTTTGATAACCTTTTCACATAATTGCGGCAGACTTTCATCAACGGCGCGTCGAATTTCGTTTTTCACATTCGGAATTGTTGCAGATTTATTGGCATAGACAGGAGATTTCAGAAACCCCATAGACAAAAACCGCGGGTGTCACACCGCAAGATCTTTGGACCAGGAAATTTCGACTCTAACAAGTCCATAGTTTCATGTGCAGTGTGACAAGTGAGTCATTCTTTTACAAAGCGTACGGATTTGGGCGAAAATTTAAAAAAACAATTTTAGCATCTTTTCATTATTTCAGTCGACACGTGAATCGGGATTTTTTTTTTAAATTATCTTCTAATTTATGTTATTTATAAATTTTAATAGTTTGTTTGTTTTTGTCACATTGTAAATTCTTTGTGGCAAAACGAGTACATGTATTAAAATATTAGGGATAACTTTTGAGTCTAAAATATATTTTAAGAAAATCCATAAATTTAAGGGCAAAAGGTCTACTTTAAACTCATTTTGGGTCTAGCTTACGTTCTAATATACGAGGGCCACATGTTTGCTTTAGATTATTTTAGAGAGATTAGTTAAAAGCTCTTTCCCAAGAACTTTGCCTATGTCTACTATCTATGTCATCATAGATACCATAAAGCTAAAAAGGGCACAAGGCCGAGCCTGAGAACTGAGAACGAATCTTTGAAAGCATAAAATTTACGCGAGAGAGAACTAACAGTACCTACTTTTATTTCTGTACGACTTAGAAAAAGACCGAAGTGATTAACGACTTCTGTCGTATCTAGAAAGTTTATAGAAAAGGATGCAATGACAATAAAGATATAAGTATCTGCAAGATTTGAAGATTCAAATTCCATATGTGAAGACTTTTGAATGTGATGTTTTGTACCTTTGAAAGTATCCAATAAAGGTATTTTTTTCGATCACGTATTCAAAGTGCCTTAGCGTAAGTTAATATAGTGTTTTAATCTTTATATAATGGATAAACCATCCATTAAACAAAGAAAAATTTAGATAATTTCATTTTGTTATGTTTCAAATTTCAAAGCTCTAGCTGGATTGGAAGTATCCTAGATTTATAAGGATCTATTAGTCAGTCAGTGAGTGCCGAAATTGTGATTTTTAGACACTCGTATCTTGGAAAATATTCAACCTAGACGATTGAAATTTGGAATACTGCTTCTTTTTGGTAACCTTAGCACCCCAGAAAAAATTTAGTCAATTTTTAGCTGCGGATATAAGCACAACTTCACTTACTGCACTAGTGAGGTAAATTGCACTTACCGGCCTAGATATGGATTGTGTTGGTAGGCAAAATAAAACCACTACTCAAGAAATTTAAACTTTTCTTTAGTAACATTGATAAAAAGTGCTGGTCCTAAAGGATTTTGATAGCATAAATTCAAAAATAATTAATACGCAAAAAGCTGTAACACGTACAGTATTTTTGTTACAGGGTGGAGGGGACGATTTTGTTTAATACAGCTAATACCATATTTTGGTACTGTAATTTTTATTGAAACAAAGTAAACGCATTTATATGTCGAACATTTTAAACGTTATTTAGGATGTTTTATACAAAAATCCAAAAAGTGTATCAAAAAGTGGCAAAATGATCCATTTTTAGTGTTCCGTGAAACGGAATACTTATGGAATCACATCCGTCCGTCGGTGTGTCTGTCAGGCGATTTTCTCTGAAACTATTCGGCGCAAAAATTTTAAATTTAGCACAGAGATATAGTGTGGTGGCCCAGTTATAGACGTGAAGTATAAAAAGTTTAATTCTGCTTCTGGGGGTAAATTGGGAAATGGAATTTTTTTAAGGGCATCGTGTAGGATGTCAGATGAAAGCATATTGAAGCACGAATTAAAAGATATATATATGATGTATTTTGTTATTGCATTTTTTTAAACATTTTTCGGGAAAAACGCTCAAAAATTGCTATCCCCTACCCTTATAACCAGAAGTATTGCTCAAAAAATTCACGAACATTGAGAATTATGTGAAGATCAAGCGAGAATTATCAGGATTTTAAAATTGTAGCGCTGTCAATTGTTATAAACAACTTAATTGCTTATTTCCTTATAACTGCTGAACCTTAGAGAAAAAGTTTATCGACAAAAAATATTTCTCACGATGCAAGAGACAACTTTTATCCTTACACGTTTTTCAAAATTTGTAACTTGGCCCACTCAGCTCCGCGCATACGCGATGTGATACGGCGTTGTGCCGTCGGCGGCGGATAGCGCGGCAAATGGATGGAGATCAGGCGGCCGAGGTTTGCTCAGGTTAAGTGGGAGGTTGATGGCACGGAACACTAATTGTTCAAATGCATTTGACTGATTTTTTCTCTTGCGCTGAACTCGAATCTTCTAGTTTCAAAAACCAGCAGTAGTCGCCCATCATGGCTGGGTCCCAGCACCTTTAATACCGTCGTTCTAATATCCTGATAAAATCTTTCCCCTTGTTCGTCACTGACTACGCCTAGATTTGTAGAAAAAAAGGGCAGATGTGCGTGAGAAAATTAATTTTTCAGGACATGAAACGTCTTAGTGACTGGCAGACTTTCAAAAGTTCTTTTACTAGAGTTTCGTAGTTTTCATATTTCTTGTTGCCCAAAAATCTTTTTACTATATTTAGAAAACAATTCCAAGTCACTACTTTTTTCTTATTTAGTCTTTCCGTTTATGAGATTCGTTATTTGAGGTCCAATATACCTTTTTTTAGATTTGCATCGCTTAAGAGTCACAGGTAAAAACTCAAATCAAAAATTTTATTAATAAGCAACAAATGTCCTGTTTTGAAAAGAACAAACATTTTTCCATAGAATGGAACTAAAAGAATACCCAAAAAATTCAAAAATATTTTTATATTATTAATGAAAGCGCTTCTTTTATTATTAATAAATAACACGTACTGTATTTCCTATTATGACGAAGCTTAATCGATGAATTTCCTTATGTTCCGGTATAAAAAGAGTGTTTGAAATTAGTAAAGACATAGTTTTCTTCAACTGGTCTCAGAAAAATATCGAAAAAATGGCTTTCAGATTTATGATTGTCGCAGTCTTTGCTCTCGTATGCCAGGTAATTATACTTTTATATAATATTTGAATACAAATTATATTAAATTTGAGGCAATAAATTTATTTCATATTTTCTGTATTTCAGATAATAAATTTTTCAAATCGCCTTCCGTCGGGCTTTCAGTCTTTCATCTTTCTAGATAAAGTTAATTTGTATTGCTTAAAAGTTGTCAAAAATTTTGCTTTCAAATTTTGCCGCAATTTTTAAAAACAAATTTAAATTACATTTTTTAAATGCAGGATGTTCGGTAAATATTAAATGTAAAGGACATACTTTGGTACATTTAATTTATCAGTATCAGTATTTTATTTTATTTTTTTCCTTATTTCAGGCTAATGCAGGTTGCATCGGCTTTCCACCACCACCTTGTGCATGTGGAGCACCAGCTCTACCATCATTGGAAGGATTATTGCCATCTCTTCTGGGAGCCCTGCCTGCACGATCACCACTAGCAGGTTTGTTACCATCTCTTGGACTGCCCGGCTGCCCAGCCGCCCTTCCATGCGCAGTACCACCCACTAAAGTTACCAACAAACCTGATGTCAACATCCCTCTTCCATTGCCATCTGAAATTCCAATAGGAAGATTCTGCAGTTGCCAGAAGTTCGCTATCAAACCAGCTCTTGTTCCATGTACTCCATGTGCTCCACCTCCACCACCATGTGCATTACCTCTGCCACTACCACCACCATGTGGTGGTGCTCTTCCTCCAGCGCTTTTGCAAAATCTTTTGGGTGCACTTGGTCCATCACCATGCACCTGTCTTTAATTTTTTTTTTTTTTTGGAAAATGATGAAAATAAAAACTGAATATAAATACTTTTGTTTTTTATTTGGGTGTAATTTGGTATTTTGCAGCAAGAAGAAGATAGAAAAACTACAGAAACTAATCAAATATAACAAGTTTTAAATAAAAGGGGTGCGCAAGATTAAGTACACAAATATATTTAACATTAGTTTTTTTTCTAAAATCAGCTTTATTTAATTTGTAATAATTACTATTACAATACCCTACAACCTACAATCAAGACAATTCTGCTTTTTCTTTATTTATAATAAGCCATTAAGAAATTCACAACATCGATATTGCTGGATTATTGCAAATCTTTCGATAGTGTCAACTTTAAGCCTCAGAGTATTTCATACAGTTTTGATGAAATGAAATATATTGTAAGCAATTTGCACTATGATCTATGTATGCATATAACAATGAAACATGCAATTATCTATGTATGGAAAGTGATCGAAATTTGCTTTAAAAAATATTTATTCTGTAATTAAAATTCTACTTAGCTTCGCATAAGATGTTAAAATAACACAACAATATTCTATATCTAATTCTCTATTATTATTTATACCTACAAGTAATACGTTAAATATAAAAGTTAAAGGTAAACCAAGTTCAAGTTTAAAGGTTGAACATATTACTTACATAACATTATCGCCGAACATCAACAAAGACTTATTAAACAAACAAAAAGGATCACCTTTACAATACGGTGGTATATAAATTTGTGACCTCTTTTAGAAGAAATATTTTATCGATGACAAAATGTTTCGAAAAATAAATTTATTGACAAGAGGACAAATGGACCAAAAAGTGAAAGATACGAAAAACGGTAATTCTTTACAAAAGTTATTTCTTGCTTTAGAAATGAGATCCACGATGCCAAAAATTTTGTTTTTTTGTACAGGGTATGCAACAAATACAAAAACGTAAAATTTGGTTAAGAGTAAAGATGCCTTTTTAAAAAATTTATTTCAAAACTGTAAATAAACAAGTTGTTTTAAATTTTAAAAGAAATCTTATTCCAGATTTTCAAGTAAAAATGTTCAATGGGTCTTTCATACGTTAGTTGTTTAGTGCGCCCCGGAGAAACATATGACAAATTGTCAAATCGGAACTCATAGGAAGCCACAAAATTGAACCATTTCGGCTCATCCATCGATTTCCAAATTTGCAACTGAGACAATTCCTTACTTCTGCAGCATAACGTGCAGGCAGGACACCCATCTTGCTGAAATTAATTGTTTTAATTATTTTCCTAATTATTTTAATCTTCGGTAATTGCTTTCAAAACTAAAACTTAACTTTTTAATAGTTAAATTATAATATATTTTATTATTCTAACACCACAATAATTTATTATCTTCTAACTTGTCTGGCAAAAATGACCCCAGCATAATAAGAATGACTGTTATATGTGTTATCAAAAAAATGTGTTATAATCCCATAATAGGAAATGGCGCACCAAACATTTACTTTTTTAAAATACTGACGGCGGTTCGCAATTCTAAAATCTGGATTTTCCCTACCCCAGTATCTCACATGCAGCTACAGTGCCTTTTGTACTGAAGGTTGACTCATTTGAGAATATTATCATCCTATGAAAGTTCCGTTGTTACTTAGAATTTCATCACCGACTCACAAACAAGAATCCAAGTGTTTTTAACTGTCACCATCTTCAAAAATTTGGTTGAAAATGGGTTTAAAAGGACGAATTTTATTTTCTTTAAACCCATTTTGAATAGGTATGTCTTTTTGTACACAACTGTAAACTTCGTGCTTGTTTTCTTAAAGAATATAGGATGTTCATCAACAGATTGCAAAATTAATACTGTAGAGGCATCGTTTTCATCTTATCTTTTCTTGGTCTTCTTTAAATCACTAACGGATCCGGTTTTTTTTTAGATTTAATTACTAACGTACGTTCTGAACTTTTGCATAATTATTGTATAATTCAAAACTTTTCATTAACGTTGCGATAACAATTCTTGCAATTTCTGTAATTCATGTAATTAATGTCAATAGACTACATTTCCCTTCTCTTCAGACACCCACGGTACGTTAGTACTTAGACTTGAAGTCTACTTGGGATGTCTTAGATAATAAAAAAAAATTGGTATTATAAATATTCGTTGCTCTAAAGACGTCAGAAGTTTTAAAGTTGTATATCTCTGTTGCTACTTATAGGATCCATGTCAAGTTCAGGTTTTTTAAGAGTAAGCCCACTAGGAATGTTTTGGTAAAGAAAAAAAATATTTTGTAATTTGCGAAAAAAAGTTGAATTTTTGAATTGACCCACCTGGAAAAAAAATTAACATGCTCAGGCATTTTATTTATTATTTTATCTAAACATATTTTGCATCATTTTGTCGACAATTCTTAAATTTCAAGAGGAAAAAAATGGGTAAGAAGAAAGTTAGTCATTTGAATTTTTATTAGATAAAGAACGTCGTTTTGCTACGAACACTGAAACAATATTTTTATATCTAATATTATATTATTATTTATACTTAGTGATACATACAATAATATAAAAGTTAAAGGTAAGCCAAGTTCAAGTTTAAAGGTTAAACATATTAATTATATAATATTATTAAACAAACAAAAAGGATCTCGTTTAAAATACAGTGGTGTATAAATTTCTGACTTTTTTTAGATGAAATATTTTATCGATTACAAGTTCTTGTGCACTTTAAGTATGTCGGAAATAACAAATTTTGGAACGGGCAAAGGAAATATTACCTTCTTTGGGGTACTTTATCAAAAACATTCGATGGATGAACCATTTTTTCCAATAAAATAGCCCTCAAAAAGGAAAAAAATTGGAACGTAGCACTGCACGGATTTTACGTGTAGACAGACGACAGACACCACAAATAATATGATATAATCATCACTAAGGATTTGTATCATATACTATACAAAGATTGAGTATTCACAGAAAATGGAAAATTTTAATTTTTACACGAAAATTAATTTATAATGGCTCGCAACTATTTGTTTACTTGTTTATATTGTTATAGTTCATTCATTGTCATTTAAGCTAACATTGCAAATGCAATGTTGCCAAATCTATTTACAGTTTTTTATTTTGGTATTTACTATTACATTAAAAGTTGTTCAAAATGACCACCATGAACTTCTTGGCAGTAAGAAAGTGGATTTTGGAACTCACTTCTCACATTTTCGAGAGTGACAGGTGTTACTTCTTGGCAGAGTGCCAAAATCGACATTATTACTACCTAGAACTTCGTGGTGGTCATTTGGAACTACTTTTAAAGTAATAAGCAGTGGCGGCGCTAAGGGTGGCAGGGTTGGACGCGCGAACAACTAAAATTCTGCTCGCCCAACTCGGCCCAACCATGAGTCTGAAATTAAAATACGACTTACGAGCACTGAATATAAAAGTAGCCAGGTACTGCCCAATCTTGAGATGCTACCGCTGACATTCGCCCAACCAAAAAATTAGGGCTAGCGCAGCCACTGGTAATACGAGAAATAAAAGTACCTCAATTTTTATTTTTTTTTACGATTTTTAATTTTTATAGTTTATAGGCTTGCCATTTAAAAACGAATTAAGATGCGGACCTCGGGTTTACGGTAAAATGTTTCTTTTTTAAAGACCTTTAAAATGAGATTCTACACGGCATAGGGTTGCATTTAAAATTTTAGCATCAACTCCCTAGCGTTACCCCTCAAGGGGGTTGAAAAAGTTAAATTACATAAAAAAGTAGATTTATGAACCAGTAAGATACACATAAAATTTGGTGTCCCTAACTTTACTAACTGTAAAGATATGTGCCCACACTTTTTCCTTGGTTTGTTTAAGGTCTTGTTATATAGAAAAAATATGTATTCTTTTACTACATATATGTATGTTTGATTTAATTCCATTTTGTGAGACTATATTTTACTGTTATGGTTGATATCAAATAAAACAAATTATAAAGAGTCGTTAACATTTTTTTGGTGTCCCCCCCCCCCAGAAAAGAGATTATCTACGCCCTTAAATATAGTGACATAATATTAAATTGTTTGAATATAATACCAAAACAAAATCAACTTTAGAAACATTTCCTATATTTTGCTGTAGTAAAAATTTATCACGTATGTTCACGTAGATGTTCAATAATTATAATACATACATCGTGTCGGTAACATCCTTCCCATTTTTTCTTATCAGTTTTCCAGGTCATCGTATAAAGGTAGATACCGGAATTGTTTGACGCACAGTTTAAAATTTCTTACAAGTCGAGGAGCGTAAGAAATGTCATTGGCATTCAGATTTATTATTTTTGCTTTTGGCGTTTTTGCTGTCACTACCGGGTAAGTTAATTTTTAGAAAAACAAGTAACAAATTTTTAAACCAAAATAGCAAAAACTTTCGCAAACCATTTAAACTTGCATTGTTTTTAATTTTTTTAAAAATGGACCGGTGTTATAAAAGCACTAAAAAGATAAATAGTACAGAATTATTATTAACCCAGAAAATGTTATTCTTAATAAAAGTTGCTGCATGTAAAAGACCGTCTACCAAAATGTAGTAAAAATTAGGATGTACGGGGGAGATACAAATTTTTAAAATTAGCGCAAAATAAAGTACATTAATTTATTTTTAAAACTTGTTTAGAATTAAAAACTATATCCCAATATGAAGTCATATTGTTTAACCGTAATACCAAAACAAATTAAACTTTATAAACATTTAATATATTTTGCTGTAGTTAAAATTTATCACGTATGTGGATGTTCAATAATATATAAGTATCGGTAACTTCCTTCCGATATTTTCTATTCAGTTTTCCATCGTATAAAGGTAGTTACCGGAATTGATTTGTGCGCAGTTTAAAATTTCTTACAAGCCACGGAGCGGAAGAAATGTCATTTTCATTCAAATTTTTTGTTTTTGCTGTCGGCGTTTTTGCTGTCATCTGCCGGGTAAGTTAATTTTTAGAAAAACAAGTAACACATTTTTAAACCAAAATAGCAAGAACTTTTAGAAACAATTTATAATTGCATTGTTTTTAATTTTTTTAAAAATTGACGGCCGTTAAAGAAGCACTAAAAAAATAAATAGTACATTGGCTCTGCGGAATTTGCCCTTTATTTGGTAAATCTTTTTATTAGTAATTTCTTAGAAAATGATATTATTGATAAAAGTTGCTGCATGTCCTTAAACTAAAAGACCGCCTACCAGAAATTGGAAAAAAATTAGTATATATGTACGAGGGAGATTCAAATTACCTTAATTTTTGAATTTACTTAAAATATTTATTTATAACACTTGTTTAGAATTAAAAGTTATGTCCCAATATGAAGTCATGGTCTTCTATTTAAAAAAAAACGAAGATAAAGCTTGTATTTTTATCTTACCCTGTATATAGACTGAATCCAGGAAAGTACATTTTTTTAAAAGGTTTCTTTGTATGAACTTTTGGAGAATGACTCAAAATTTAAGTTTCCAGAGGTTTCTATTGAACTACTCAAATACCATAAAATATTGTCTTTTTTGTAGCAATTAGGATGAAACTGAAATTATTTTTAGACAATATGTTCAATGTTGCTCTAGTTGACTTGAAAAATGTCAGATTTCTATATTTATTAAAAATAATTTGCTTTTCTGAATTTCATATTTATTAAGGGTTATATAAAAATATAAGTTTTATTTATTTTTTTTTAATAGAAGGCCCTGACTTCATATAGGATCATAACTTTTAATTCTAAACAAGTTTTACAAATAAATATTTTAGGGACATTAAATTTTCGGAGAAATTAGTAGTAAAGAAATTTACCATATGAAGCGTAAATTCTACCGGTCACTGTATATTGTTCATCTAGTAGGAAAAGCCTAACATTCCCGGAAGGCTGTGAAAATTGCTGTACGAAGCACTAGCCGAGACCATCAACAAGAGTCCGGTAGCCTTTCCCACGAGATACACATACTTTTTTTTTCGCCCATTTTTCAAAAATCAAAAGAAAATCGTTAAACTTTGTTTAATTTTGAAAAAGTTGACTAATTTTATGCAAAAATAACTTATACCTCAAAATTCCTAATAAAAATTGGTGCTGTAACCATGGACACATCAATTTTGTGTTTTCAAACTTGACGTACATTTAATTTGTTGACTCTTTCAAAAATTCGAAGAAGTAGTCCATTTCTCAAAGAGACCTGATTTAAATTGCAGATAAAAAATCTCAAAGTCAAAGTCTCAATATGTTTAATCCGTACAATCCTTACGATTGGTTACATCCCAGAATCCCAGAACAGATGTTTGGAGCTCTGGATGTTTGAGTCAGTACACTCACGGTACATGGTACTTAGACTTCGGTCTTTGCGGGCTGTAAGAAGATAAAAATCCCCCCCCCCCCCCCACGACAGTAAGCTAAATTCGCCTTGGTCTCCATCCTTCCTCGATTTCAATATCAACATTTCTCGCTTCACTAAACCTCAAACAAGATCACAGACCAAGAACCGTTGCATACTAACACACATGATGACTTCGCATAATCCATAATAATGTTACGAACTCTTTCATATCAATTAGACCAGTTGGGTCCAGTTTGTATGAATATTATTACAATGTACAAATTTGAAGAGCCGGTTTGTTTCTTTGGATGTGCGAATAAAAGCGGTCTGTGTTGAAAGTTGATCCCTAAATTTATAATAAACGATTATTACAGGTATGCATGTGTCCTGTTTTTGTGCAAAATGATTTTAAAAATAATACTACAAAAATATTTGTTAATTTTGTGTCCTATATTTTTTAAAGTGCAAAAAGTAGCCGATTACACCAAGGGACTAAAGGATATTTAATCCCTCGTGCAATTGGTGACCTAGCTTGCGGCTCGGGCACCAAATTTTGCCCTCGGGATTAAAAGACCTACTTTAGTCCCTTAATATATAATATACTATTTGTTTAATGCCAATTTCAATACAGTTATTTTTACTTTTAGGTTAACGCAAGCTGTTACTTTAAACCACCATTTAGATGCAAGTACACAGGCCTACCAACTCTACTATACAAATTAAAGTTGCCAAAACTACCCCCCTTCATCCCATGTCCCAAGCCAGCTACAAAAGTTATTAATAAACCAGATGTCGCCATACCTCTCCCTCTTCCCGCTGAGATTTCCCTGGGGAGGTTTTGCACTTGCCAGAAGCTTTCTATTAAACCCGGTTTAGTACCGTGTGCACCAGCTCCAACGCTCTGCCAACCTGTTGTAGCTCCACCTCCGTTATGTGCTGCTCCACCGCCACTTACTTTAAATCCTGATATTTTGAGGGCTATTTTGACTGGTGGTGCTTCTGTTCCCCCGGTAGCAACAGCGCCACCATGTGTGTGTACATGAACTTAAAGTATACGTACATATAGGTACTTATTTTTAATTGTGAGTCATTTTTGTAAATATTTTGTTTGTAAATAGATATATTTTTACCGCATTTTTTGTATTTTTGTATAAACTATTAAAATATTTTTAAAATAGACGGGTATTTGGTAGAACAATGGCTGAAAATAACACAATTACTGTGGGTTAATACAATCGAAAATATCACAGGCTTAAGCATATGTCTAAGGATTAATAAAGTATATCATTATTTTTCATGATAATAAATTGTTGGTTATTTATTTCCATTGCATGGTGATACTCGTGGCAACCTCGCTTCACGGGATGCCGCACAGTGTAACGAAATCGAAAATTCGTGGACACTGGTACTTTACTTCGCTGTTTTGCAAAAATTGTAGTATATAAAAACTTATATTGGAGTACGTTATTACTGTACTAAATTTAGACCTTCGTAGTACCTTACTAGGTACCGGTCGCTCAAAAAGTATAATTATTTTTTGACAAAATAAATAGAAAATACTGTTTTTGGTTTCAAGCAACTACGTTTAATAGACAAAATACTAATTATAGAAACATACTTTAATTAACCTAATTTTCACAATCTGAGCTGGAGACTAATCTATCAGAATTGTCTTCCTCAGTGTTTCTTTCTTTAAAAAGAGTTTCCTTTTCTGAGAACAGAAAGAAAAGACGCTCCTGCGGGACTAACTTTATTCCCAAGTCCTGCTCCGTAAATTTGCTCCTTTCCCAAGTATTATTTAATAATCTATAAATAATTTAATTTATTTTTTATCTAAACTCTAAAGAAGCGCCATTGTCAATGTCAATTGCAAACGTTTAAAAAGATGAGTTCAATGAAAATGTAACCACGACCTTGATTTTATTCATAAACAGAAATGAACTGATGTCTGTTTTATTTATAGTCGATTCGTCAATTGACACTTCTACGTTTTCTGAGATCAAAAATTTACGCATTTCGGTTAAGAAGACCCAATAATCTTAAGTTAGACTGCGGTGCTGTATACAACGGCCCATGGAAGCATGAAGATAAAAAATTAAATTTTTATATATTAAAAATGCATAATTTTATTTTTAGCATTATTCTATAGTATCTTCACGTTTAAATCTTATTTTTTGTGAATAATCTTAGAACGTATTGTTTGCCTTTTACGCATAAATTACACCATATACAGGGTGTTTCAAAAAACATCGCTTAAAAGGGGATTCTTTGAAAAAATCCAAGGCAAAAAGTTCATATGAACATGGGCCCGCAGATGTTTTCTTTCAAAGATACATAATGACTGAGTCAGACGATGGAACCCCGTCTGGAATATTTAAGCCATCAACTTTATCCTCTTCAAGCCACTTAACTTCTTCAGGACAATCTGGGCAATGAAAGGTGCATAATAATTCCTTATTGCGCCGTGCAACAATGCGAACAGGTTGTACCCTACTTACGCCCTTTTTAAGACCTTTTGCAGGATGTAGCATTTTATTATAGGCTTCCATGCTCTTCTTTGATGCGAAGTATTTGCCGCAATGCACGCACAATCTATCTTGAAGAAGAGCCTGAACGGTTGAGCAGTAGTAGTCAAAAAATACTTAAGAGAGAGAAAAATGTTACGTGACAAACCCACCTTGTAATGCCATGTATACATTAGTGGTTACCCCCGCCCCCTCAACAGCATTAAGTGGTTTATGGACGACCCCTTACATAGGGAATAACTTACATAGTCGAATAACTTTTTCTCTAAAATCAATGGTTTAGCAGTTATAAGGAAATAAACAATAAAATGGTTTATAACAATTGATCCCGCTAAAATTTTTCAATCCTGATAATTTTGGCTCAACCTTCTCAATGTTTATCATTTTTTTCAGATTTTTCTGAGCGATCCTCTTGGTGATGAGATGGGGGACAGCAATTTTTAAGCGTTCTACACTTCAAATTTTTACATCGAATAGTTTCAGAGAAAATCGCCTGTGACAGACGGACGGACGAACACCGGAATGATTCCATAAGTCTTCCGTTTTGCTAATTTTAGCATGAAACAATGAAAATGATTTTCTAATCGATACAATGTTTTTTTACTTATTTTATCGCATTATTTTGTCGCATCAGCTTTTCGTTTTATAATTGTCATAAACCAAAACAAAATTTTGAACTCGAATCTTTCATTTAGGAAATGATCACGTATACGTAAATACTAGGGATACATTTTATTTCCGTCAACGATAGGTTATAAAAGACAGATAACGAATATACCACGAAACAGTATAAACTTAAACGTAATTTAAAAAACATCAAATATGGCGCTTAGATTGGTTATTGTTGCACTTAGTATTTTTTCTGTAATTAAACAGGTATGTCGTTTTACATAGTATAACATGTCCAAGATACTTAAATGAATGCATACAAAATATTTTTTTTCAAAAACATTTATTTTATAAATACTCGAATTCTAATTAAGTGGCGATATAGGTATGTGATTGTTGATGTATTGTTTCCCGCGTCAGTATTGCGTTGTTGCTAAAAAAGACAAAAAAACGTCTGAGAAAAACCTAAGAAACGCGCATATTTATTTAGTTTTGCTCAGGATCGTTCTCTGATTTTTTTATTAGCATTTTTAAAAAATTTCTCACAAATTCACTTTAATCTTGGTAAATACCAGTGTTAAAATAATCCTCTTTGAATTTCAGATAAATGCCGCAACCTGCTTTATTCCTGCACCTGGACTGCCGCCAGAACTTGCTAAAGCTTTACTAGCTTATGCAAAACCTGTATCACCAGAAGATGCACCACCTGCACATGTAAAACCACCACCATTTTTTCCAAAGCGAACATTAAGTTTTCCTAATGCTTTCCGAAAGGTAAGTAGCAAACGCCATTTCTTTACAAGTTTCACCATTTCTCTTAAAATTCTTACAAAGAGGAAAAAATCATTAATTTTCATAGAAACCTAGGTAACACATATTTTTAAAAAATTTCAAGGCCAATAATTTAAGGTTACAAAAAATTCCAGCTAGGCTAGAACTCCAAGATATTACTGAAAGCCAAATTGCTGTAGATTCGCTTTCCAACACCATATTTACAAGGGTTAACTTGACATTGTCACGCCCTAAAGAACTGCGTCTAACTTAATTTTTTTTCTCAGATGACTGCTCCAGTACCAGTTCTTTCGCCTGCCCTAACACATGCAGCGCCAGCACCAATACCAGCACAAGCTCCAGCTATACCACCAGCTCTACTACATGCCTTGATATCATCTTTAATAAATCAGCAAGCACCGGTTGCCCCTCCAGCTCCAATATCACCAGTACCTGAAGTACCTGCTCCAATGCCAGCTCCTCCACCTCCACCTCCTCCAGCTCCAGCTGCAGCTCCCGCCTCTTCAGGTATTACTTTAGATCCTGCTCTCGTGCACGCTCTTTTAAAGAACCTGGCGATTTCGCCACCAGAGAGTTGTCCGTGTTCGGCTTGTGCTGCTTAATTTTTAGCTTAATTCTAGACTAAGTTTTTCAATAAATACTCTTTTTGCCATGTAAGTGTTTTTGTTGATGTTGATATATATATATATATATATATATATATATATATATATATATATATATATATATATATATATATATATATATATATACACCTATATATAAATCTGCCGCTTGGTGCAGGAAGTGCCAATGTCAAATTTTAACCAAAATGAGATATTATCGATAGGTACACAAGATATCAGAATCAAAGTCTAATCAGAACTGGACCTAATGACACTAACTAGTACCTATATCAATAATGTACATAATGCAAATTGCGTGCAAGAACTGCCAATGTCAGCATTGGTTGATTGCTTATTGATTTATAAACATTTTATTTAAATAGTTGCGATATATCCCAAATTTGAAACAACCAAGACTTTTGTGGTAGATTTTAATCAATACTTGTAACAATTTCTCTCCCCCAAATTATCTCAACTTGACGAAAACTAACCTTGGCACTTCTTGCACCAAGCAATCTCCTTGATATGGGTATGAAATGAAAGGGTTGAATACGATAAGCTATGTGACGTCATTCTAAACCCAATATGCCGGCCCCCACAAGATGATGGATTACCTTTTTACAACCCCCTTGACATGGGTATCAAGTGGAAGGGTTTGATGAGTAAAATACGATAAGCTATGTGACGTCATTCTAAACTCACTATGGCGGACGCTACAAGATGGCGGATTATCTTTTTCTTCACAACCCCCTTGACATTTGTACCAAATAAAAGGGTTTGACGAGTAGAATATGAATAGTGATGCATTATTCGAAAAGCATAGGTTAAGACGTAACTAAAAATTTAAAAATAATATGTTGATGTAAAAAATACTTTTATATACTGAAAAACAAGCTTTTATTAAATGTATATGTATAATGGTAATATATTATTCTATTCTAATAACAATAACAACATACATGAAGATGTAATAGGCGAACTGCAGTCAATGCGTAACGCGCTTCCAGGCCCAGGCCATGACGACGACCCGAGGGAAGCTGGTTGCGTCAACGTAGTAAAATTTTTACGTTTACTTAAAATTTGAAATAAATGACAAGATATGAATACATAGTTTTACAAAATTATAGTAAAATGTTAAAAATTATGCATTATTAATGTATAAAAATTTATTTTTTTAAAAAGTTTAGGGAAGCGGTGCTTCTACCGGTTCCATGGACCGTATTTCCCCAGGTGACCTACATACATTGAATTCTAATGTTTTAGGTTTCATTATTTCCATATTATTAAATTGGCAAGAATTCCGATAATACACCGGCACACAAAAAAAAGTTTTCTGTACATTTGACCAGACCCATCCACCTACATATATGTATTTTGATGCGCTGAATCCAAATCCGAAGTCCGTTTGGCCCGTACACCCTCAAAATTTTGAGTAAATTGCGAAGAAATGCTGAAAATGGCTAAAAATTGCAGAAATGAAGACAATTTTATTGAACTAGATCAAGTATGTTTCTTATGTATTTTGATGCGCTGAATCCAAATTCAGAATCTGTTAATCTCGATCATTCATCATCATCACAAACAAAACAAAACCAATGAGGACTTTTATTACGGATATGGGAGCGATTTCTTGTAACATTATACTCTACAGAAGCCAAGTTACCCACTAATGTAGAGCTGCAATCGCTTGATGACGACGCCTGCGGGCCTGCTTTCTCACCCTTAGCACTTATCGCTTGTGCCTGCCATGACGGCATACACGCCGTTAACCCAGGGACTCTGCCAGATGGTTCTGTAGCCCACCGTCACCACGTGGAGGTGCCCTGGTTACAAGCACAAGCAATCAGTCCTCCGAAGTTAAATTGAAATTTCTAGCTATTTTTAGCAGTTTTTCGCAATTTACTCAAAATTTGGAGGGTGTACGGTCCAAACGGACTTCGGCTTTGGATTCAGCGCATCAAAATACATATAGATAGGTCGGTCTGGTCAAATGTATAGACCACTTTTTTTTGTGTGCCGGTGTTATCGATTCAGTGGCAACTTGTACTTAGATTGATGGAATTATTAAACATTTTTATTTTGTTTTGTAAGCACTTCCTAGTTAGATCCTTATTAATAGAAAAACGACACGTATTTGTTATTAACTGTTAATAGTTATTTCTTTTTCTTCTATCGAATTAATCGGCCATGTCAGTTGTGGATTAAATGGTGTTGAATAGTTTAGCATAAGAATGGGATACTGGTCCATTGTTTTCATCAGTTTTTGTACTATATTTTCTCAGGTAGGCAGCGTTTTTTACAGGGTGTTACAAAACTCTACCGCCAAAATTTTACAGGTGAATCTTTAAACAAAAATAAAAAAATGTCATATAAAGTTAATAAAACAAACAAAGCATTTCAGGAATGCTTTGTTTCCTATACACAGCGTGATACAATTTTAATTATATTTCGGTTATCATAATTTGATTTACATGTTTTTAAAGATAATGTATTCATATTTCACTTTCATTCATATTTCATTTCGTCATACTAATATTTTGTGCAAAAGTATTTTTTGGTGTACCTATGGAATATGCTTGTTACCCGTCGAGATATCTCGATATTTTGAAAATTCTTTTTTCGGCAACACTTTAAGGCGGCATTTTCCACGTGGTGTCCATGTTTGCCAGCTTAATTTTATTTTAGTACAATTTTTTGCTTTATTTTTCCTTTGTATGAATATTGTGACAATATTAACCATAGATTTACATTCTATATATATTTTTCAACGTATTAATAGAAGTTTCAAGATATTTTATGATTTATTTTAGGAAAATAATATGTCAAAAGTATATTTAGTTCCTAGTGACAGAAAATATGTAACCATAGATCTTTTAATATATTAATCTTCTGAATGAAATCATTATACCCGTTGAAACTCTAAATAATTGACTGAAAATTGCTTGCAGGATAGGAATATATACTTAATATACTTATGTTATTGGTAAACATGTTAAAGCATAAAAAGCATGTCAAAATAAAATTAAGTTGGCCAACATGGACTCCAAGTGGAAAATGCCGTCTTAAGTAAGTGCTAACTGTTCTAATTTCCTTTTCAAAAAGTGATATTTTCGAAAGAATGGGCTTAAGACAATTTATTTTTTCAAACACAAATATTTTAGAAAGATCGTTTTAGGTAAATTTTCCGTAAATCGCCATTTTACTCAATCCTGCTTTATGTTTTATTAAACTATTTTATTTTCAGACGATAGCAGTTCCTCCGCCTGGACTTCCTCCAGAACTTACTGCTGCCCTTATGGCTTACGAGGGCATTCTTAACCGCTGCTTCAGAGGTATGAAATAATGCCGCTAAACTCTATTTTTACGCGGATGCCATTCCCAGTATAATATTTCACCCATCAGGTAAAATTCATAATAATGATTAACGTGCCAGCTCAGCACTTGCATACCTTTAACTGACGCACTTACTTAGCACCCTCAAATAATTCTTGTAGTAAACTTGCATGGCTCCTCTCCTTGATGGCAAAATGATTCATGTTTGAAAGTATTCGGGTGCTGAGTTAGCTGGTCTACATTTATTACCATACTAGCTTGCACCCGCGCTACTCCATTTTGAACTTTGAACCCCCATTTCACCCCCTTAGGGGTTGATTTAGTAAAAACTGTAACACAAATCTTTAAACATTTATTTTTTAGAACACTTCTGTGAAGTTTCAAGTAGCACCATCTAGTATTCGTTCTCCATACAAAGTTTGAACCCCTTAGGCGTTGAATTTTAAAAAACCCTTCCTTAGAGCCTGCCTACGTTATATAAGAAAACTCTGTGCAAAATTTCAAGTTTCTAGATCCAGCGGTGTGGACTGTACGTTGATACATCAGTCAGTCAGTTTCTTCTTTAATATATGGAGAAGATTACCTATGGGTTGAAGTGCTGAGATGGCTCTTTTTTTATTTATTTGACTTATCTATTGGACGCAAGCCTGTTTACATTACGTGCAAGTTGGTGCAATGCAAGAAAAATTGCCTGCAATCACGCGCGAAGCACCAACCATACATATAAAAAAAAGTAAACATAACCTCAAAAAATTAATATCGCTTTTGTTTTGCATGGCGGTTGAGTGGTTTATTTTGCGAATTTAATATATTTTTTATTGTTCTGTATAAAAAATTAAAGCCGATATTTCCCAAAAAGCAGCATGTGGCACTCAGTAAAACCCCATTTTTTAGTCAGCTGATTTAGATATATTTATAAAGTTGGCGACATTAATTTCTTGTCAGGATATTTGCATAAAACATTGCTTTATGTGTAAACGGTTATGCAATGCGATTAATTGCCTTGCTATAACTTGCATGCTATAACTTGCACGTAATGTAAACAGGCTTTAAGTAGATATATAGTATCGTTGCTATGTAATTAAGTTTGTGCTATTTACCTATTTGTTTATTGTCAGTATAGACGTCAAAGTGAAAATACAAAGGTTATTCGACTTTTATCCAACTTTTGAATAGAACATGGAAATTAAGGACGTTGAAGAGAATATGATTGATGGAGTACCGTAAGACATTCTCGAAGAAGCCAAGAAGGTGAACGTCGAACTGCTACCAGAAGAATCGAAATATCGTTATGCCAAAGAATTGAAAACATCCAGTACATGGTGTGCAAAAAAGAAAATAAACAATTTTAAGAAAGAATTGAATTTGAATTACCAAAACGGAAAATCTTTAGTCCTACGTGTTGTAATTAACAAAATCGGCAAGATGCCCACGGACGTGACTGGATACCTGAAAATGTCAAGCCTCGAGCTCTACACTGGGCATTGTTTTAGGCGGTCTTCAGCCAGGTTGTAGACTGGGGGGTAGACATTACGGATCTTAAGCGCCATGACGGTGGAAGTCCACAAAAGTTGCTGAAGGATATGTAGCCGAGTGTTTACAAAACAAAACGTACATCGGATGCAAGTAACTGTTCTTTTACCATTAATATAGTTAATAACAAATGAAAATAATATGTTTGAATTTTGAATTGTAATTTCACTTTGAAGTCTATACTGAAATAAAATGTTTAAAAAAAACGAAACTATATTGTATCCAATTTTGTGTGAGAATGATGACAGAAAAAACAATCGAACAAGAATTCACCCTATTGGTCAGTTCCGTGGACAGTTTAGACCAGAACATATTGTAGTGATCACAATATTCATCTTTTCTTTCCTAATAATCACGGAGGAATCAGATTTCTTTCTATCCGTGTTGGCGAAAGTGCATTAGACAAAGACAAATAAAAAAAAGAATTTGTTCAAATTTTTATCGTACCTTCTTTGCTTGTGGAAGTATTGCTGGTTATATACTTCGAAAGATTAGTCAGCGCAAGATTCTTTTTTTTTTCCTGATAAAATTCCCAACGGAATCCGATTTCTTTCTATCCTTGTTAGCAAAAGGGCATTAGTAAAAGAAAAATGAAAACGATGTTGTTGCCAATAAAAAAGAGTAATCAAACATTTTACCACAGTCTGCTTTGTTTGTGCAAGTATTTCTGGTTGTCTACTGTGAAAGTTTAGTCGGAATTGTCATAAAAAATAAATTCCTAACCTGACAAAATACTTACGGAAATTTTATGATTTTATAGTAAAACACCTTTGTTTTTATTGCCAACAGCAAACAGCATTAGCAAAAATCTCGTTTTTATTAAGCAAAAACAGTGTCAGCAGAGCCACATTAACCTTCTTATTTTATACTACTTAAAATTGTTTCCTACCCAAGTAACAATACTCCCTCTTACCGATAATTTGCAACAAAAGGATCGGAACAAAAGTTTTTAAATAAATAAAGAAAAAATAGCAAAAATGAGTAAATATTTTTATGAAGATAAACAATTTATAATAAGGTTAAAAAATATTCCCTATTCTCCAATATATAATAAAAATGGATCTATAATACAGCCTACCTGCGAACACCGAAGTTTGTGTAAGTTAAAATCGCGATAAAAATTGTTTAATCGAATATACCAAGTAGTTTCACAATTTTTAACTGTAATGTTGAGTCTTAGTTTCAGTGGCCTGTTACTGTTCCTGTGGCTTCAGCTTTAAACTGCAACCAAACGTTTCTAGGGCGCAATTTTCACTACTTTCTCAGTAACTAAAGACATCATAGAACACAGGAATTTAAGCTTCTAATACATTATATAAACTTCTTAAGTATATTTTTACACTGCAAAAACAACTTATATTATGGGACAGGCTTCAAATAATATGTCATGTTTATCATGTGTTTATCTTTCTCATAACCTAACTTTCCACCAGCTGTAAGAATTTTACGAGTATGAAAGAGAAAGAGGACGAGAGAAAAAAAATGAGAGAGAAAGAACATGAGAGGGAGACATAATTGATCTCTCCGTTGTAAAATGAGTTTCTGTCATCATTCTCAAAATAAATTGGATACGGTATAGATTGCACCCAACATGTGCGGAAAGTGTATTTTCCGCACTCGACTGCTACCGAACTCCGCTTTGCCTCATTCGGTCAACTGCAGTCGCATGCGGAAAGTATTACTTTTCACACTTATAAGGTAAATAGCTATTTGTGGTAAAATTGGGATACGACAGATCTTTGTATCCTCAAAAATCTTTATAAAAATAAATAAATATACACAGGATTCTATTTATGTAAAACCTAAATCACATTAAACAACTGCTGCACCACATAATTCTACTATTTCAGTTCTTGACAAACCTTTACCTGAGTCACCAACACCTCCACAGCAACCACCAGCTTTACCTGCTACCCACTGTTATCCTAGAGTAAGTAACTACAGATATCTTTCTTAAATTTTAGGCAAATTTTTACTAAACAAATTAATTTTATAAAAGTCAAAAATTTGCCCTTAACTCCATTTTTTCCAGGTTGTACCATGTGCAGCACCGATTCAAACACCAACTGCGCCAACTGCTACACCATCACCAGCACCACCCCTTAGTCTGCCTCCAGCATTGATTCAAGCTTTGATTTCAAGTTTAGCACGACAGGAATCATGTGCTGCATGTTCAGAAGCACCGCCAGCTCCAAAACCAACTACAGCACCAACACGAGCGCCTGCTCGTGCTACTGCAACACCACCATCATCCCTAGCCTTAAGCCTACCACCAGCTCTAATTCAAGCTTTGATTGCAAAATTTGAATCCCGAGCACCATCATTACCTGCTGCACCTTCAATGGCACCTCCACCTCAAGAAATAATAGTAGTTGAAGTACATTCTCCAGCCTTCGATAGTGCAGCTGATCCATCTGATCATTCAGATCTATTAGCACTTGCGGGTACATTTCCATGTTCACCTCGAGGTAGAGCTGCATTATCACCACCTAGAGTTGCAGCTGCACCTGCACCACCTCGAGTTACAGCTAAATTGCATCCTTCTTCCCAAGTTGCAGCTGCTTTACCCTCTGCCCCTCGAGCTGCAACTGCATTACCACCTCCATCTCCAGTTGGAACTAAGTCGTCACCTCAAGCTCCAGCTGAAACTGGCAATCCATCAGCTGATGAACCCCCTCCCCCGTTCGATCCAGTCCTTTTTAGGGCTCTGTTAAAGAGCATAGAAGCGCCTCCCACAGATTCTTGTGGATGTGGATGTGCATGTGGATGTTCAGGTCCTAAATAACCCGAAATTTATTCATATGCCCTTTTTTATTAAATACGCTTTTTGAATTATTCTGTGTGTTACTTGCCTGTTACTTAAGTTTATTCATATCGGTCCATGGACCGTGAACCAATTTCACATGTTTAATTATTGAAGGCGTTATCTCAACTGCCACCCAGATAATCAAAAAGATCCTAACTAAATAGAAAAAAATGCGAAACATTGTAAAAATAATGATTAAAATCTGTGAAAAATCTCGACTAAGATTATCTCGAACCTACTACTCCAGAGATAGGCCGCAGAAGTATTCCAAAATCTTATTCCTTAGATCTCAAGAAAAAGATTGTTTATACGTAAAAATTTAGCATCTGATGCGACCAGCGTTGCCACTATTTCAATTTCCACTTTGATGCAGGACACCTTAATATGTGGTACTTGACAGACTTGAAATAGTGGTGCACTTTAATCTGATCACTTTATTCGACAGAAAAAAATATCAATCAAATATTAGTAAGAAAAACTGAAACAAAAATTCTCGTAAGAAATAAAAACAAATATTTGAACAATATCACAGTATATAGACATACAGTAGTTCAACTCGAATTTTTTCTAATTATCATCAAAAATAAGAATTTAACGAATCTTCAGCATCACTATCTTTTTTATAGAAGTTTGTATAAAAGAGTCATAAATCTGCATTTATATTTAGGACAATGTCGAAAAAGGTGAGAATGGTAAAATAGTGGAGCTTGAAGTAAATTACGAAAAAGGGTGGAACCAAAGAGTCAATAGTGGGGTAAACACCACGTAAGTGGTATTGGCAACACTGGATGCGACGCGCAAAATATCACTGCTGCAAATGTAGAAAAAGTATAGTGTACAACACATTTGAAATAGTATATTACATAACCCGCGTAGGAAGTGACATTTTTACACGTGTGGGAATGTTGATGAACCCATGAGTATGCGAAAATTACTTTCAAATGAGTAATGCTCTATACCAGTTCGACCACAGAAATATTTACAAAAAAAACACATTTTCTGTCTTTATTTAATACCCTCACTTTCAACACTAATATTTTCAACACTTGTGCTAAAAAAACATTTCAACACAGATGATGAAAATAAAAAAAAACAGAAATATAATGGCTAAGCGTTTTTATTGGATTATTTCAAGAATACTGGAAAGAAACCTGTAACTAATAAATATTTTTAAATTGTTACTTTGTTTTACAATTTTTACTTCTTGTCTACTGTATGGTAAAAATTAAAGGGTAAGTTATTGTTACAGCAGCCTGTAAACTGTAGTAGTGTTTGTGAATTTGTGACTATTTTTCAATATTAGTGACTGTATATGTTGATGATTGCTCGGATGATTTTACAATTGAATTTTCTGCTGAAATGTTGTCCATAGTTCTTTTGATGGTGACTGATTTAATTTCCTGTATTTACTTTCTACATCACTTATGATTTTGTTGGCAATATTAAGTTTATTAGCAGCAGAGTCATCAATATAGCCCTCTGCAACTATTAAGGATTTCCACAATCCATGTCTTTTGAGGGTGGTAAGATCCAGCCGCGGCCAGTGAATTTTTTTACAGATGGGTCAAAATTTTGTGGGCAACTAGTGATATCAACGTTACAAGCAAAATAAACTTTTTTAATCAAGAAAGGTTTTTTAATAATGTGCCTAGTTCTGCCAAGAAATTATTTACCTACAAATAAACACTACAAAAAACATAAAATAGGTACTGTATTAATGAGACTTTTTTACTGTGTAGTAGGTAGTATTGGGACCGTTTAAGGTCAGAGAATTTGAGTACATGAAACATCAAAGAATCCGACAAAGCTTTCGTCTCTTGTTAAGTAATGAGTTACTCTTTGATTTAAGACCAATCGGGGATTTCTAAGTAAGTTTTTTTTATAATATGTCATTTTTCAAAAAATGTACAAGCGTAATTACGACCTACAACTGAATACTTCAATGACAAAATATTTTTTTTTTAATTATAAGCACTTCCTATTTTGTCGCTTATGTGTAAGAAAATGGCACGTACTTAATACAAATCAGTAAACTATATTTCTCTTTGTTCCGTTTAGTTTATTGCTCGTATTAGTTGTGGATTCAGTTGGTGACGACGTAGTTTAACAAAAGACCAGGAAGAAAAATAAAAATGGCATATAGATACGTTGTTGCCGTAATATTTTTCTTTGTAGTTTGTCAGGTAAGTAGATTCTGACATAATCAAGGAGGATGGGATATAAAACGTTTCCTGCTTAACAATATAGTACATTATACATTAAGGGAGAGAAATGCTTAGTTTCCCGAGGGGCTACAACGCACAGAAGGAGAAATATCATTCTCTCCCGAGGGGTACTTTGGGGCACTTTGTGTATACTTTTTCCAGATAGTTAATTACTTAAACTACAAAACGCCGTTTGGGTCATCCCGAAATCTTTTTCCGATCAAGAGATATTTGATTTTGTCTATTTCAGTCTCGGAATATATTACTGTACGCTTTTAGAGTTTTTGAATAACCTTATTATTACCATTAAATTTGAAAATGTATATTCTTTCGTGGTCTTTAGTGAGTAACACACTTTAGCTCTATTTATTCGTTCTTGGGAATCCGAAATGTTAAGGTTTTTCCACCTTATCAGGTGGAAAAATTAGCATCCCTGTCAAAGTTGGGAAGTCTGCTACATATTACTAAATCTTGCATTTTGTAGGCAAATGCTGGTTACATATTTTCTCCTCCACGTGAGCCGACACGTCCATATCAACCAGAGTCATCAAAGTTTCCCTCACTAACTTCACTGCTAATGGAAGAAGCCAAATCCATGTCGTTTCCTCTAGGTCCTCCAATCCCACCCCAACAGACAGATATCAACCTAACACGGCCACCACGAACACCTGTCCCTTTCATTGTTGATGGACCAGCACCGCCTCCACCTAACAATGTTCAAGAACCTGTGCCAAAGCCACATTATAAAGCTCCGGAACCTGTCCCAGGGCCACATTACGGTGTTTCAGAACCTGTTTTAGATACAGGATCTGTTTTACGTCCACCGGTATCCATCAAACCTTCTTTTATGCAAATTATTTTTGAAAGAATTGAAGTGTCGAGATTTTAATTTAAATGGTTTTATTTTATTTCTTTTTACAGTTTTTAATAAAAAAAATAGTTTTTATTTTCTTTTATTTCTTGTTTTATGTCCATTTGCATGCCTTCATTTATAACCGGAGAGCACAAAGTGGAAACCCCCTTTATTTCATTGAATAAAACTAACATTATTTCAACATAAAAGATATATTACAATAATTAAAAATAAAATAATTTACATTTACCACAGACAATCTTTTTAAACTGCAATACTGCAGGGTTTCGTATATTTCTGATAATTTATAGAAAATCTGGCAAGGTTCACTAAGTGTCCCACGAACTAGTACAATAACTTTTTTCTCTAAATATAAATTTTCTCGTCTTAGTTTCACCTTCGCGTTATGGATATTTGACCAGATTTTCGTTAATACTTTTTAGATAAATAATTATAGAAATAAATATTAATTTAAAGCACTTAACTTGATTGCAACGCTTAATATGGACCTACGATAGTTTTTAGCAAAGATTTTTCCAACAACACTTTCTAAAAAAATTGTTTTTGTTTGATAAACACACCAAACACACATTTTTTCGAAAATAAAACAGTTTGAAACTTTATTCTCCTAATTTTTTTTCATACATGGATTTTTTCTCGAAAAACATTTTTCTTAAAATATACAGTTTCTTGCTGACTACCTTTTCAAATATAGGTATTGGATTGTAATACTTTAGATCATAGATCTAGAAACAAGAGGGAGATTTTTTATGAGACGGCCAACGTAGACTTCAAGCCTATTGTATTGTATTGTATTGAATGGGGTCGTTCGGCTCTGTAGCCCTACATCACTTCGACCGAATTGGATCTTTTGTAAATACCCTACATTGTTTACCCATCAAATCCCAAACTTTGCGTTTAGGATGTTTCTGGGAGCGCACTTTAATATATCTTTGGGGGTGAGAAACGCTCCCTCAAGATATTGCAGCCTATGACGAGTTATTTACTCTGCATTCACAGAGCAAGTGTTCGGCAGTTTCATCCACTTCGTTACAGAATCTATAGTGTTCTTCATCAGTCTTTCCCATCTTTTTGAGGTGATACCTCCAAGGGCCGTGTCCAGTGAGAAGGCAAGTAACTAAGTTAATTCCTTTGAAGCTCGAGAAACTTTTTTGTGTAGTCAGGCCGATAACTAATCATTCTCTTTGCCTGTCTTTGTCCTGGAGCATTCCTCCAGTGGGTTGTTCTCTGTTCTGACTTCAAGCATAAGTACTAAAGTACCACGGGCGTCTGAATAGAAGGGAAATGTAATCTATTTACAGGGGATTTAAAGGATTAGAGGTTGTTAAGAGAAGGAAAAACACTGCAGACAACTTGTTCCATAATCTGGAGACCCTAGGTAGGAATCAGAGAGAGAAGTGGGATGTTCTTAGATTTTGCAGCTGGACGGTAAAGGGATGCATACGTAACGCGCCTCTTGTTGTTCTGGTGGAAGCAGTCAAGGGGGGACTTATAGCAAAATCCGTGGAAGTATCGGTAGAAACGGGACAGAAACGCGGCAATGAGCGAGAGAAGGAAGTTCTCTTGCGAAGACTGGGTCATTGATGAGTCCAAAGGCTCTTTGCATAGAATCGAAGATAAGTGCGAATATGATGCCGCTCCCCAGATGTGGGAACAGTACTCTAGGTTAGGTCTTATTTGGGAATCATAGAGAGTGTGTGAGTTGGAAGGGGAGAAGTATTTTCTGGCTCGCAAGAGAAAACCAAGCTTTTTAGCTGCTGATGTGGCTATTAAAGTAAAGTGTTTGTACCAGCTGAGATCATGTTTGAAAGCGATGCCAACAAGATCGAACGATTTACTGTTCTATAGGGCTTGGCCATTCACGTGGATGGTGTTCGTGTTGCCAGAGTTTTAGCGTGACAGGGAGCAAGACTGGGTTTTGAAGGCGTTGAACTGAACAATGTTCTTGGAACCTCAGATTAACCAAAGATCTTGGTAAAGGGGTAGATGCATAGATCTGCGTTTATTATCCAGCTCTTGATTAGAGACTTGACTGGAAAAATGAATGACGGAGTGAAGAGTACTATCGTCAGCATCAAGCATAACTATGTTGTGGATAGGGTTGGTAGTTGAAGAGAGTAGGTCATTAATGTGAAGAAGAAATAAGGTTGGTGCCATGACTGAACCTTTGGGTACATTAGCATTCATAGGATGAAAGTTAGATGAGTGACCGTCTACCACGACAGATATGCGTAGGTTAGAGAGAAAGCTACCGATCCAGGTACATACGTAGTTTGGAGGGAACACCGTAAGAAGATAGCTTGTTGAGGAGTGCGAGAAAAATATATCATTGGTTACATTTTAAAGCAATCAGGGATTCCAGGGCTACTCTTAATCTGGTCAACTACATGATCGCCCAGCTACTTTCTGAGAATGGCTGTTGCCAGGCTTTCAGTGAGGTGGCATATTTGCAGACTGATAATCGATATACTAAATAACAAGTAGTAATGGATTTCCACTCATAGTATCGAAATGTATAATGATAGTGGCAATGCCGCTTTCTTTCAGTCTTTTTTTTAAAAGATTGTATCCATGTGTTTTTGTCTCTTGTAGTGGCACCTGATATTGTGGCGTTGATTGAAAGATTTTAAAAGATTTTAATTCAGGGACCAATGATGGTGTCTCTAATAACTTGTTGAAAAAATGCAGATCCTATTTCTGTGATATTTTGGCTTTTCTTATAAATTTGTCCTTTCAGGGGGGCGTATTTCCTGTTTCGATGGAGCAGGCAACGGTTACTACAGTTTATAAGAAGGGCGATTCTAATAATTTTGCTAATTATCGCGCCATTAGAATGTTGTCAAGTTTCTCAAAAATATTTTAAATGAACCTTAAGAACCAAATATTATCATTTCTTGAAAGAATCAATTTTCTATTGGCGGCTCAGCATGGTTTTGCCAGATCGAAAAGCACGGAAACTGCCCTCTGATGCCCTATGATGTTTATATAAGTGAAATGTGCCTATTTGCCTACAAGAATAAGTCTTCGCTTGGGGCAACAAGATCAACGGGAGTTACTGTTGCCACACACTAAAGAGTCATCATTTCACATTCTTCCAGAGAAATCTATGCTACGATGCATGATTACAATGTACTATCAAAAGAAATAAAGGACTCTCCTAGTATTAACGCGTTTAAGAACAGGATTACAAGGTTTTTACTGCAGAAAAATTGTTATTCCCTTCAGGAGTTTTTCAGTGCTGTTGTGTTAGATGTTAATTTTTAACTGTATCGTGACGTCTTGCTCAATCATTGTATTGAATCTCGTACTTTTTAATTGAAGAAATAAAGTTTTATTAGTATTATTATTGCTATTATTTTTATTATCATAAACTTTCAAAATGGTGCATCTGTGGGTCAAAGTATGGAAAATTGGACTCTTTCCACCTAAAACTGTCTTTTCACGGGTTTGCTCTGTTGAAGACAAACGGCTCGGATGCCATAGGTGCACGAGGTCGGAAGTTTAAGGTTCTCTCTCTCCTCTTTCTTTGTCCTACACATAAGCAATGTATGAAACAACACAAAAGGCTAGTTACGAATGAATGGTCTCGTGTCCCCTGGCAGATCAGTCCATGGTATAGATAATGTTGATAAAAGAGACAGAAAAGGGCCTGAATAAACTTGACTAAACCCAAAAAAGGCGGTTTGCTTAATTTTCTTTAAAATTTTCTCAAGATCCTTGCCTGTTTTTTTTTCTTACTAACATTTTCAAAAAATTGTATTTTAGAAAAACGAATTGTCGAAAAATTGTGTTTTAAAAAAAGTATTTTTAAGAAATGTATTCATTTTTCTAGAAAATATTTCCAAAAAAATTGTTTTTCGCAAAACTTATCGTGGATTCGCTTAATATAAAAAATGGCGCGCCCAAATTTAAGAATAAGCATAGCACAATCTAGATCTAGTAGTGACAGCACATTTAATACAAGAAAAGCTTATTAGGGGACTAGGCAACACCTGGTATTGTGTAAATATTAAAATCAAATAAATACCTAAAAAATAAAAATTCTGGCTCAACCAACACGAATTTAAATTGCATTAAAGTTTAAATAATATCTTTGTGAAGTTCGAAAACATAAATAAAAGAAATAATATAAAAAGTTTTTAAATTTAAAAATACTTTGTTAAAAAGTTAATAAAACTTTTTTGAACTTATCAAAATTTTACAGGTGATTCTTTGGTAAAAAACAAGAAAAAAATCCCATTAACAAAGGCCATTCTTTTGACCGCCGCCCCCTCCCCCTCTCTCGCTGAATTTAATTTTGACTTTTTGGAAATAATCATTACCAATAATCATAACCTCTATATATTGGTGCCTAGAGTTTCAAAAAAAATACGAGCATTTAGAAAATCGCGAACTAAAAATGATATACTACAAAAGTATATCAAATATTATCATGGGAAAGCGCTAAAAGTTATATTATATTGCTGAAAGAGATGGAGAAGCTTACTTGACATGCTCGAGCGTTTTACACTATTAGAGAATTTTATAAAAAAAGATCTTATTGATCTAAACATAACACCCAATTTTGGATTCAGAAAGTGAGGTTGTCAAAAACGTTGTAAAAGTTCTCCAGCCAATAAAAATTATAGTTGAAGCCGTATGATGCCGTCGCGATGTGGATTTATGTAAAGCAGATGCGGAATTAAAGTTCATGTTGAAGGATTTTTTTTTATCTAAGACATCCCACGTAGACTTCAAGCCTAAGTACTAACGTACCGTGGGTGTCTGAAGAGAAGGGAAATGCAGTCCACTGACACGGGACTTGAAGGATTGAAGGTTGGGACGGGAAGGGAAAACATCTTCAGGAAATTTGTTCCATAATCTGGAGACCCCAGGTATGAATGAGCGAGAGAAGCGGTCTGTTCCAGGCTTTTGTAGCTGGACAGCAAAGGGATGCATACGCAACGCGCCTCTTGTTGTTCTGTTAGGGACATTCAAGGGGGAATAATATCGGTTAGTTCTTCATAGCAAAATCTGTGGAAGTAGCGGTAGAAAAGGGATAAATCCCCCACAGCGCGGCGATGAGCGAGAGAAGGGAGCCTTCTCGTGAGGGCTGGGTCATTGACAAGTCGAATGGCTCTCCTATGGATATTTGGAATATTCCAGAATTAAAACACCACTCCGTACGGAACCAGAAGAGTCATTGAGAACAAGGATTAAGCAACGCAGAACCATTTATTCCGACATTCTCTATTATCTCAAAAATCCCGACATTCAAAACTCCGAACAAGATGACTGCTGCGAGTTGGCTATTAGGGCTAGTTATAAGAAAAGGCGCCAGTTGTGCTCGGAGGGAAACTGCAAAAAAAGGTTGTCAATTTTGTATATTTATCTTTCCATAGCTGGATATCACAGTACTTTCGATACCCCCTGATCTATTAGATCCTGACCTATAGAAAATATGTCTGTATAGGTATTATTTAAAATGATAAAGTTATTTAAGACGTCATAGGACTGAGGCTTCGGCCTTCATGAATTTTCACAAGGTAAAAAAAGTGTTATACAATATAAAAATGTTATATAATAATTAAAATTATATAAACGGTACAATTTTCTCACACTGTATCAGGGAGACGAAGCGTTTCCAGACCTACGTCAATAGGAATTTTTTTTGATTGGTTTTGGTCTTTGTTTTGAAATCACCTGTAAAATTTTCTCGATAGAATTTTGCAACGACCTGTATATAGAAATATTTCAAATGCATAAATTTCTTCATTTCAAAATTATTTTTGCCTGACTGGCGAATCACTTATAGGAACTGTAGTGCATAGCTGGAATGTATTTTGTGAACAATTAAAAATCAATTTCGATCAAATCTTGTTAAAAAATATATTATTTTAATGGGAGTTTGCCAAAGTAGCCATTCACGAATTCAAATCATAAACGGGATAAAATCTTCAAAATGGTTTGTAATCAAAAGCAATAATAGGTTACCGGCAATATAACTATAGTTATATTGCCTAGGCTCTCGACCAAGGGCAAGTTCTATACCAGATGCATAATCTACTTTTGTAGAATATTACATGGCCTTTAGCATACTATAGCTCTTACTAACAGAGCTATTTCTTTCCCTATCTATTTAAACGAGTTTTAAATAGCCTTAGTCGCTAATAAATTATTATTATTATGACTAGTAGTCTAGCGCCTACAAAAATATTTACACTCGGAACTTAAATAAATTCTTACAAATAGAAAATATTTGTAAAAAATGTTTTATAAACATTTTTCACGTTGGTTTCACTGGCGTTATCGAAACGTTTCAAGTTTAAGGTTGCACAACGTTCTGATAATTACAATTAAAGCTACAAATTGCGGCAGTTTCTGTAGCATTTTAAGTTGATCCCTTAGTTACAAGTTCACATTTTGTTGCTGATAATGTTGAATAGCACATTCATACTAGTGCAATTTCGACGATTTTTTTTTTCAATTCTATCTAGCACCTACGGCCCTGGTGATCCAATCTACTGTATGTGACACCTAAAAAAAGAAAGTTCAATTCAATACAGTTCAATAAGGGTTATGAAAAAGCCTAATAAGGTATTCTCGTATGTCCGCCGACATCGGTACCTTGAAATCACTCCGTATTTTTTCCTATCCAATTTTTTAAATTTTTCTTATAGAGGAATAATCATACTTTAAAATGAATACGAAATGGGTCATTCAGGAGCGTATTTAAGGGGTCAAAATTGAATTTTATTGATTTTTTCAACAAATCCTGATTTTAACCGACAATATTCTTCACCATTTTTCCTGTTTAGTAATTCTTTTTGGGTTAATTTTATCCGTTAATTATCTAACAATACCTCCCAATAATTTAAATGGCTTATTTTTTCGTTTAAGTTATAAATAAATAGGTAAGAATAAAAGATACACTATCTCTTAGACCATTCGTTATTATGTCACAAAAAGACAAATTCTTGATTTGTATAGTCGTTTCCATGAAAAATAAATAAAGTAATACACACTAACAATTTTAAACGTCAGCGTCTTTTTTGAAATTTTGTGAAAAATGCCGCGATTTGGAGTAGCAACGCTAGATGAAATTAATCAAAACATTGAAATTCTTACCCCAAAAAAACACCAAAAGGTCCAAAACGTCTGTTTGGAGAAGACTTCAAGACTTTTATGCTGAGAAACAGTACTGTCTGGACAAGAATGCATCAACAGAGAAGCTCTTTTTAATTTTATAAGATTGGGGGTATAACATGTGAAAAAAAGATGGGTCGTTTTACAAACAAAATGTGAACGAAACTATATGGAATGTTACAGCTAAGCTGGTTCAAGGAGAGTTCAATCACCCAGGCCCTCCATAGCCAGCCCCCCAGGTCAGATGGCTAGTTACGCCACTGTCGATGTACCTATTGGGACGCCCTGTATATCCGTATTGGAAGGCACACTTACCCTATGGTATATTCCTGGTTGTCCAGGTTGAGCACAAGAATATCCCGCCGATACGATTCCTATTAGAAACCATCTTCCAGCTTTTTGGAACATTAGGGGCCCACCTGAGTCACCCTGACAACTGTCTCGACCGCCATTTTTGTACCCAGCACACAGCATTTCATCGTAGATGGTCACTTGAATGCCTTTTGATCTAAAAATATGGGAATTATTTATATCTCTTTATAATTTCGTACCTAGATCGCTTTATTGTTCTGTACTGTACTGAGCGACAGCCTTTAACCTGAACTGAAGTCAACTTCCTTACCTATGCCATCTTTCACATTGTCTGTTATCAATCACAGGTACTCTTACAGTCTGCAACGTCTGCGGCCTCAATCTGGAACCGGGACTAAGTGCTCCCCATCCTGCGGCATGGCCCACATCCCCAAGGAAACCTTCCCCTTTAGCAGGAAGACAAATTGGGGTAACATGAGGTAGGTTGTGAGCGGCTCTGTCGAGACGAAGGACTGCAACGTCGAACCGATCGGCTTGGGGCGTGAACTTGAAAAAGGGATGGACCTGGAGGAAATATATTATGTACAGTAACTGATAAAGAAGGGGAATAATCATCTATCATCCTTACTATGTTTGTTTTTTACTATGGAGATAAGATTTGTCGATATTAAGCTTCTGTGTTAAGGTGTGGTTGGATATTCTGCACATTTTAAAAATATTTTGAATTATACAGGTTAAAAAATCAAACTTTGTGACACCCTAATTTATACTTTTGAAATGCAGAATACCCAACCATACCTTAACATAAAAGCTTATGATCAACAAATTGAATCTTATCTTCAAGGCACAAAATAACTCCGCGCAAACGTTGACTCACCCGATACATGTATCTGGATTTGATGCCATTGCCATCGACCCACTGTCGTTATTTATGCTAATAATGACCTTAGGCTTTTACTTTAACCTTTACCTTCACCACCAAAACTATTTTCAAACAATCCGTGACCTTTCTGTTTCGTCAGACGATTAAAAAAAAACAAATCGATGGTAATTTTCTTATCGACCGTCACATCATCAAAACCGAAAGTGATGCCGAGTTTTGGTAGAAGAAAAAACATGTCTACTTTCTTTCAACTCACGTAATACCGAAAACTTTCACTCGTATGATATGAAAATTATCGAAGAAATCAGCAACGATGTGAAGTAACAATTGGTGTAATAAGAAAACAATTAAAATTAATTGCTGTGTCGTAGTTTGAATCATGATTTATGTATTTACAAGAAAAAAATGCAATGCAACAAAAATAGTACCATTGCATTGTTATGATATTGACTGCTACATTTTTTTAAATGTAATTTTCCATGCGGTTTTTAGATTAAAATTTTTATGAATTGTAACATACAGTAGTGGCCAAAATGATAGCAACATTTTTAAAATTGTGAAACATTAAGCTATACCCCTTCGAATCAGATAAGGTTCATAAGATCTTTACCGTTTGCGACTGTTCTTGTTTGCAGTATGTTAAATTATTTGATCGTGCCAAAAAACTGGACATATTTATTTATTTTATACTGGACAAACATATACCAACTTTTTCATTTCTACAGTTTCATTGCACACCGTGAATTCGAAGTGGATAGTTACTTACGGTATTTAAGTTCCAAAGCATTCCCTAAGCAAAGCCACAGGTAAAAGCTAGTTAGTATATAAATAAAATTTAATGTGTTCATGATGTTTATTCAAACCTCAACAATTTTTCCCAGGTAATTAATAACAATTTCTACTAGACAAATACCTTTTACCACCTAAGATTTAAAGCTAATACACTCTTCAACGAATAACAAAAAGAGAATTGGAAACCTATCTATTGATATTTAAAAAAAAATTCTTAGTATAGTATAGGTTAGTAATCTATTTTCTAAATGAAAAATCATCTCTAAACACCCTGCATATACATATAATTAAATTTACCAGTTAAAAATAGATTAAACAAATAAATACTCATTCATCTCATTCCAAACCTGTATGGTGGACACCCCGAAGGTGTACGCAGGAAGAGGTTCCACTGCAGAATTGATGACGTAGTCTCCCAGGGTCACGTGAACCTGTCGCGGCGTTGCCCTTGCAACACAATGACCAGCGGTTACCACATGGCGTCGGCTGATGAGAGAACCACCGCATCTGAAAAAAGTTGGTTGCATAAATCGATGGTAGTTCGGTACTTTGTTGTAGTACTGTAAAATGAAAGAGTTAATTGTACTACCGTCGACAATCTTGCATCTAAGAACAACCATATTTATCGTATTTATACAGTGTGTCTGCGGATGGGGTTTGGAAGAGGACAATTGGACCAACCAAAGATTCACATTATACAAAATTTAATTTTTTATGCAGAGAGTATAAAAAATACGCCAACGATATTTTGCATAAGAGTAAATATATCTTATTTGTCATTTTTTACTGAAAAAGAACAAGGTGATCTAGCATTACCGGTTAACCACATCAATAAAAACCTTTTAAAACTAAAATAATTAATCGATCTTAAAAATTAACAAATAAAAAGGTACAGGAGTATTTTACGTTTAATACAAGTTTGACAATCTAATCTAGTTTTATGCACTTTCACTCTTTTTTTTAAAGAAATTTTTATATCATGAGCAGTGTTTGAAGACAAGTTTTTTTCTGTATTTCAGTGATTTAGAACTGCTTCAATGTCTTGATGTGACTTAAAGGTTTTGCTGTTTGTCGGTGAACAGGTAGAGGACTATCTTCACGACATCTTCACTGTATTTTTTACTTTTCTTAAATTGTTCATCTTATCTTAGAAATAAATGATTACTTGAATGCTACATTATTCGATTTATTTGAAATAAAAGTGTGTCTTTCAGAATACGTATGTTTCATCTGTATATTAATTATTAATTACCATTTTAAAAGTTACCGGGGTACAAAGAAGTGTTCTCCTAATTTTTTTGAGCCCTGTATTTAAAAAAAAATACATAGATCCGCTGTGTGCACCGATCTGTTTTACCTCCGGACTTAATTTATCCCTGATAAATTTCCCATGCAATTAAAAAAATAATAACATACGCTACGCCACTGGCATGTCCATAATTAAAAAAATCCTGCTGTGCGCTGACCTCCAAGTGAAAGTGATGGCCAGCAGGCTTGAAGCCGAATTAAAATATTTACGTTGCGTAACGTTGCAATGCACATCAATTTATTTGTTTTTGAGATTAACGGTTTCCGAGATGTTGTTGACTCTGATGGGTTACCGTTAGGTTCACGCTCGTTAATAAAGGTTATATAACTTAGAGTTTAAGTGTTATCAATTACGGATATATTTTTATGTACTTATGAGTACTTATACAAAGTACTAATATGATTAATTAATATTTGTCGGAAGTAAACAGTGCTTCATTTAGATTAGATCAAGAACCAACGAAGTTAAAATTTATATATTTATACGTATACTGATCAGCATCAGTAGACCACTTGACTGCACCGTCTGCCAGATTCCAATAGGAATTTAACAAACGAACAGATGTACTCCCGGATCAACATTTCTTCACATCTCTCCATCCGTCAAAGTCTACGTTCAAACATATATATATATATATATATATATATATATATATATATATATATATATATATATATATATATATATATATATATATATAGGGTTAGACTGTGCTGATAACTCCGAAAAGGATGCTCCTCAACATTCTCCTTTTAATTCCCCATATCCCAGATCGAGGATGGGAAAATTTTAACTTCGTTGGTTTTTGCTCTAAATGAAGCACTATTTACTTCCAACAAATATTAATTAATTATATTAGTACTTTGTATAAGTACTCATAAGTACATGAAAATATATCCGTAATTGATAACACTTAAACTCCAAGTAGTAGTGACACTGGTAGTGAGTGTTCTATAATACGACAGTCAGTCGCTGAGAGACTGTTAAACAAGGTTATGATTAAAAATTGTAAATATTTTGTAAAATCAGTTTCAGTTTGTCCCCTTTCCTGACAGGTGGATTTGAGTGTTATTTTTTCAACAAGCAGAACTTTTTATGAAGAATAACTTTTTTTCGTAAAGTCAAAAATAAACATGTTTCCCATGTCAAGATGCTTTCTGGATACCCGGTATGTATGTATATATATATATATATATATATATATATATATATATATATATATATATATATATATATATACATACAGGGTATCCAGAAACCATCTTGACATGGGAAACTTGTTTATTTTTGACTTTACGAAAAAAAGTTATTCTTCATAAAAAGTTCTGCTGGTGGTCATTTTGAACAACTTTTAAATTCATAAGAGAATTAAAGGTACTTAAATTTTTAATTTTTAAAAATAGTCTTTTTCTTTTCACAAGAATGCGACATTAACTACTATGTTTCCCCATATATATCTAGACACTCGCAAGATTTTTGTCTGTAAAGGACACGCTGTATAAAGAAATGGTGTCTTTGAGATATCCTGCGAAGAAACAAAACTTCTAGGGTCCAAAATGCAGGTAAAAATTAAACCAAACAAGGTTTTTTGTAAGTAACTTTTTCATGAAACAGAATGTAATTCTATGAGAAATATTTTCTTCTTCATAAACTTACAATAAAACCCAAAAACCTATTACCGACAACACACTTAGTTGCCTTTTCTTTATACTGGGTATTTTAATTCTGTAACTGTTAACTTAGACCCATAATGGTCAAATTAGATCCGTTTTAAATGTTAATAACTCGGGTTGTTCAATTTTATGCAAGAAGACACTAACAGTCAAAAAAGACAGTAACCCTATTGCCAGTTTGGTTTCAAAATTTACCACAGAATATCGAGATCCCGATAAAACCAACCTCGACTGCCGTAAAAGGTATAAATAGCTCAAACTGAGGTCTTTATTGAGCAAGCTTGTGTAGTTGCAGCAATTTAGGTTTCATTTGAGCGTCGGCAATTATATATATATATATATATATATATATATATATATATATATATATATATATATATATATATATATATATATATAGATATATATATATATATATATATATATATATATATATATATATATATATATATATATATATATAGATATATATATATATATATATATATATATATATATATATATATATATATATTTAAATATATAATTTTCTTTGTTATTCTTGGGTGTAGGTTTATAATTTTTAGCATTATTAAGACAATTTTATTGGTTTGTGCCGTTTCGCCCAGTCAGTCCGGTCATAGTGGGCTTTATCAAATTTTGCATTGTTTAAACTAAAAGCAGCCTTGAAATGTGTAATATGAGTTGTTAGGCAGGATTTGATACTTTCAGAAGTACCAAATCACCAAAAAGTTTAGGGATGCGGTGCTTTCCCCGCTTCCATGGACCGCTGGCCCCTGTTGGTAATGTTATTACTATTGTTGCTGTAAATATCTGCTTCGATTCATTGCAAGGATTTCTAGAGTGTGTAAGTACAAAGTAGCTTTTCGTTTTTAACAATACAACATCCGCAATGTCTGCGAAATCTAGTTATTTCTTAAATAAAGTAAATGTAAGCTAATTTGTTTATTTAATTGAAGAAAAAAAATAACAATCATGAACCATTTATTTACTGTCAATTGTTGCAACAAAGGAAGCCTTTTTTATAGATAGTAAGATTGTTTTGCGTATTGCAGTATTTTTTTAAGTGGTGTACATTAGTAGCAATAATATTTGTTTTAATTAATTCCTTTGTTCGGTATTAAGGTCTGGGTTGAATTTTATAGAACAATTTGTGAAATTCTTGCTTTACAAATGTTGATTTCAATTGGCAAATGGGGAAGTTGCAATTGCAAAAGCTTTATTTTCGGATAATTTTTATTAGAATATGGAAATAAATATTTCATACCAAAAATTGTATCAAACAACCCGCACCAACGAGGCAATGTATCTGTTTTTTCTTTTCTATTCACGCGATGAGCTTTTAAGGCAATAAATTTAACATAATATATTATATCTGTTTCAGTGATAACGTTGATACTACTTTTATTAGGATCCGCCCATGCCACAATGAAAAAACTATACTTTTTCGTTTTAGTACATCTAAATAATAAAAGGTTGTTTTAAAAAGTATTTTTTTACATTTTATTTAATAATGTGCTTACTAGGAATGATTACCTATTTGGCAAAGAGAAAAAATATTTTGAATTTTAGGAATATTTTTACACTGCAAAAATAACTAATAGGACAAGGTTTAATATATGTCATATTTATGTTTCTCATAACTGTAATTTTTTTTAGTTGTAAAAATATCAGAGTATGAGAGAGAAAAAAGACGACGGAGAAAAAATGATAGAAAAAACCATGATAGAGAGACATAATCTCTCCGTTGTAAAATGGGTTTATGTCAACATTCTCAATTCAAATTGGATAGATCATAGACATAAACACGTATACCAATTAATTATTAATATTATTATAGTTAAGACTGACATATCATTTCTAGTTGTGACAATTTTTCAGATATATTACCTTATAACTCAGCTAAACTGTGGTCTTACCTTGAAGATCCTATCCTGATATAGGCTTGCCATGGAAACGTTCCAAATCCCGCTTCTTCTCCACCCACAATTCGCCTCTGTGCTTGCTGCTTTGCCGATATCCCACACCCTGAAACAAAAAAAACTCAATGAAAAATCGTTATGTGTATTTTTAAACAACTTTTTCTAACACCTTGAACAATTTTCATGTATCTAGTATTATTTCCAGCAACAGCTATATATAAATGCATGAGGAAACCATCCCCCCCCCCTCCTTACAGCCCAGACTTGTCGCATTGCGATTTCTATCTTTTTCGACTCCTTAAAGAAGCTGTAGGCGGCGTTAGATTTGAAGACAATGATGAAATTTTGTGCAAAACTGGCTGGCTGCGTACACGACCAGAAACATTTTATGCTGGAGGCATTCTATAGCTTCCAAGAAGATGGCAAAAGTGCACCAACTTAGGAGGGGAGTGCGTCGAAAACTAAAGTTGTTTTAAAATTTTGTTTTAATAAAGAGTTATAAGAATGGTCCGGATTATAGTCGAACCACCGTTGTAACAGAACTGTCAACATTATAACGGGTACATTGACGCTGGCTGCATCTGTTCCTGTAGTGTTTATTAAACAGTTTCTTTTTCAATAGAAAATGCCACTGTTCATAGTCATAAGTAGTCATAACTAAGATAAAATAAAACTGATTATAAAGGATTATCACTTGACACTTATCAAATCACAAAGGAGAAATCCAACTGTCCATGTACAAATTGATTTATGTATATTGAAGTCACGTGTCATTGTTACGCAGTTTGGCGTACGCTACTAACAATAAAATTATAATTAGCCTGGTGTCCAGCTTTGAGTTACGCAGTTGTAATGTTATGTGTTATAAAGTAAAAGTGTTCTACTTTTTTTCGTACATATTGATATTGTGTTTCTCAAAGCGTGAAATAATGTGTATGCTTTTAGAAGCTGATGTTTATCTTGAAGATTGATGTGTACAGAAAAGGAAACTACTGTAAAACATAAAGAATACGATGATGGGTTTGTTACAGAACTGTGGAAAATTACAGTAGGAACTGAGAACATGAAAGTTTTTGTCATATTTAGTGCGTGCGGCAGTAATTCTTTACTTTAATTTTTTCCAAAATATTACTCCCAGACTCTACAAAAAGATTTTACACAGCCACCTACGAAAAAAATTAAGAATTTTAATATAAAACAACTGTATAACTTATTAAGAAAGAATGAGTTTACAAAATTCAAACTTCAATATAGCCATCATTCTTTTCAATGCATTTTATTGTTAACTTAGAGAATTTTGAAACAGATTTTCTCAATACAACTTGACGAACTTCAAGAGAACATCGGGTTATTTATTACTCCTTCCAAGGTGTCGATATTTTCAAAAGGTTGGTGAGAATACACTTTTTCCTTTAAATATACCCAAAGAAAGTAATCGAGTGGGTTCAAATCCGGTGACCTCGCCGGCCAATGATTGCAGAAAATCTTCCTATCCAACGCCCCTTAAACATTTCCTGAAGAAACTCGTTAACTTCTCGGGAATGGTATCCGCATGATGGTGCGCCATGCCAATAGTTATTTCCAATATTAAGTGGAAGGCCATTAACAAAGTCAAACGGCTGATTTCTCAAAAATTTAAGGTAAATATTCGTTATATTGCCTCGAGTAAAAAATGGGTCTATCAGTAGGTTATCTAAAACACTGCAACACATTTATTGTCTTAAAATATGACTGATCTCGACACTGGATAACCAATCCCGGATTAGCTGTACTCCACCAACGACAATTTTGAGAGTTAACTACTCCATTTGATGTAAAACATCAGAAAATATGATTTTTTTGTAAAAAGACGGGTCATCTTCATGCTTACCTTGACACCAAGCCGAAAAATCAAACCGAATATTAAAAGTCTATAAAAATCAATAAATATAAATATCAATTAATATAATAAATCAACGTCAAAAGGCCGGATGAGATCGGATATTTCGTAGGATGAAGGCGTTGTTTCACACTCCCCAGTCGGTAGGTAGCAAAAGACAGACAGATAGCGACAGGGGTGACGTTGCGCCTCCTCCTAGACGAAATTCTTAATTCGCTCCTGTTTTTCCACACAACTGGCCCTGACGCATCAATCCGCAAAGTTTATGGAGATAGATCTGTTAGGAAAAACAAAAATCTCGTACAATTTCACAACACTGTACGTGCGAAGTGAAATTTTACGTGATTTCCTACCGGCTTGGAACGTACAACACAAAATTACGCCTTTCAGATTCATCAGTTTTATCAATGATCCAGGCGACGCCACATGAAGCAACGTTGCCACTCTGGCTCAAAATTCCGTCACCATGCAATGGATTACATTTTCCTTCTCTTCAGACGCACACGGTACGTTAGTAGTTAGGCTTGAAATAAAAAAAACAAGATTTTGGCTTGGGAAAAGTTAAACTATGCGCAATGAAAATTACTGACAGGATTTTGGCTTGTTCGGATTGGAGGTGTTAACTAGGATTATTTAAATATCGACGACTGGGGAAGGGGCCAGGTAAAACCGTATATTTACCCAAAAATATATACATATAGGAAAAAAGTCAAAAACTTGATCTTGACGGGAGGGGGCTGCCCCGTACCATAGCTCCCTTTGGTGTTAACAAGAAGTAGTAAAAAATTGTAAACGATATTTAATAGGCATCAAGTCAAAGTCAAAAATGCCACGGAGAAAGTAAAATTTTAATTAAATTTTATAAAAGGGAATTTTGTTTATAAATACAAATAATTGAAGTGCCGGTCAATAAACTTAATTAAATAAAAAGTTATGATTATGTTACGAATGTATTCGCAGTGCACTTCTGTACGTGCAGGTAAAAGTGTTCTATTTGTTGTCTCATTAAGCGCACTTGCTCGTGCATGTACCGTGGAAGCAGATTTGAATATATTTTCTTAAGGTCAAAGTCTTGTAAAATGAGTCTAATAGTTTATTATTAATATTTTTCTACTGACATACTTTAATTGATTTATTATACATTTACTACCTGTACTTGAATGAGCTTCATTAAGATACAGATTTTTCAATAAGATACAAGTTAATAACCAATTGAAATGCAACATCACAGAAGTATATTTGGTCAGTATCGAAGATTGTCATGAGAAATTTAATTTTAGCTTCCGTTTCCAACATCCATCTCAATCAAAATGCAAACTGAGACCAGAACTTTTGATCTTCTCTGTATAAACTACTTAAAGGGACGTACCACGTAGATATTTAATACTTGTTTCGATTCACACTTTCTTATTACAATTAAAATAATTAGTTCCAGTACTCGTAAGGAGTTTATTGTTTATAGCAGCAAAAAAATTTGAAAGTCAAGGTTATTAAATTTGAGGTTGTTGCACTGACAATTTTTCATCGTCATCTTTTTTCCGCTTTGCGGATCACCGATGATAGGTGACTGTTACTTTCATTTGATATTATTTATTATTTTATTTACACTCAATTTTAATTTATCAGCTACTGGAGCACGCTTCTATAATAATCTATTGGCGACTCAAATTAAGAATGTGGCGTCTTCTTCAGGCCGATTTGAATAAAAGATTTGACATCGCGCAGGTAGGTATCACGCTGTGAGTAATTCTGCCATATTTGATATACGGAACACGTCTTTATACCAACACTACAGTACCAACCAATAAATAAAACGGTAAGGCCACTGGAATCATCAGCATTTGGTACAGCTTTAGTTATGACCGTTTGCACCATAGTCTGTTAAGCCAGATTGGACTTGATCCCCTCTTAGACAATTAGCTACTGCACTGAGGTGAGATTAAGTGAGGCTTAACTCTAAGGCGGCACGGTGCAAACGGCCATTATTGTGTTATTTACACTCATATATCATATTTTTATTTTATTTTTAAGTCAGCCTTGTATTAATATTAAATTTTTTTAACCAACGAAAAAATAAAATTTTCCCCATTGTTCTACAGTCCAATTGCCCAGTAGTTATGGGGCATTCTGTATATGCGGAAAAACATAAAATTCGAATCTTAAGCCAGACTTTTAGGAGTACCTGAAAAAAAGCGTGCTTAAGGAATGTTTCAAGAATATAAGAAGCAAACAATGTAAGCGAGTCAGTCTTTTTACTTGTTAGAAAAGCATCTTTTCCCTTTTTAGTAATCACAATACTTATTTACAACAGATATGATACAGTACAGCCAAATTTCTAATCTACAGATGCCCAGCAAAAAGGAAATTTTGAAAATGTTAGTTTTTCCCAAATATGACAACAAATATTTTACAACGCAAAACATACAACAAAAATTTTTTCATCACTTAAAATTTAAGACCAATGTATAGGGTGCGTTTTTGAAAGTGTTACAAGGCGATATCTCAAAACGGTTTAAAATATTTCCATGAAATTGAGTTAATGGGGGATATTTAAACATATCTTTAAGGGGTAACTTTGGAATTGTAAATGGGATAATGATCTTTTGTTTATAAAATTCGAATCTTTTAAACCGTTTTCGAAATATCGCCTTGTAAAACTTTAAAAACTCATCCTGTATACAATATGGAAATGTTAGAAACAATACAGGGTGTTACGAAACTTTAGCAAAGAAATTTTACAGGTAGTTCTTTTTGGACAGAAATTAGAAAAAGAGTTCCTATTAACATAGGTTCGGAAATGCTTCGTTTCCGATAAACAGGGTGATATAATATTAATTTTATTTTGGTTTTTCTTATTTGTTTCACACATAAAAAAATGCATCTTATCTAGATCTGGTCAAAAGATATATGTACGTAAAGAAGGTTGAAAAATTCGAACAAAAAAATTATGGAATCAGAATGTTGCGATATATCTCAATAATGATAAGTCCTGGTTAAAACTGTTTATCATTTTCAAAAAGTTGACTCAATTTCAAGCAAACTAAAAAAATCATCTTTTATCTGGAATAACACCAAGGATCGTCGAAAACTGTATGTCTACTGTAGGGTAATTTACAAAAGTGTATCTGACGAGGTTGTTTTGTGTCTCCTAGCTACAGTCTTTGAAATTAACGCAACATCTTTAGTAGAGTTGTTCGATCATTTGTGACCTAGAGCTAGCTACTCGTCAAATCTTTTCTAATAAGTTTTGCTAAAAATTGTAAGCTGGTGAAATCAGGTCGAGTAATTTTTTTTTTGTAGGATCGTCTTTGTAAAGATAACGGCCACATTTCCAGGTACCGCATACCACAAGCGGATAACGAGAATCATTTTCGTTATAGGGAAACTACTGTTTTACTAAAGTCTGTAATGCACCTTTTATAGCATACATTACTTCGGTTTTTCCAAAGCAAAACAAGCACACAAAGTACTGATTCTCTTCGTGATTTCTCGGCTTCGTCCTTGTTCAAAACATACTAATGCACAAAATGATTGTTTACTTTAATAATCGAAATAAAATTGTTCAACCTTCTATTGGCTATATCTTTTGAAGAGATATAGACAGACAGGCATTTTTTAAATTTGTAGACAATTGCATTACCTTTAAAATGAATTCAATAAACCATCGTATTTTAACGTACCATTTAAGAAATAGGTACCTACCAAAATCTGACGAAAAACTCATTGTTTCATCTTTTTTCAGGATTATCAAAGCTATTTAAAAATATTAAATATTTCCACTAAGAAGATATCGTTTCCAGGACTTGAAAGAAGAGTATACGCCTTAACCTAAAGAAAATTGGTAAAATCAAGTTTTATTTTCAAGCTATTAATCTAGGATTTTCATTTTGGGCTTAAATTATTTAGCACACATTTACTTTAACAAAATCTGAAAAAAAATGATGTGAGAAGACCTTTGGGTTAAATATAGTCGAAGCACACCGTGTTTTGTCCAAAGAATCACCTGAAAAATTGTATCCTTAGAGTTTTTCAACACCCTGTATACAGGTTGTATTTATTTAAAATACGCCTAAAATTTTGCCCGAGACAAAGGGAAAACATGCTGTTCATACAAATAAAAAAAGAATGACTTACTAACGTCGTCGAGCAGCACCACATCTCTGCTCTTGATTCTCTCACGCGGTGCCTCAATAGTCCCCACCGCTGGTCCTTGCGTTAAAAATCCCGTTTTTGCAACCCCGCCTCGAAAGCAACAGCCTTTGAGTATGCCGCCGCAGGGAGTGTCCACGAGTCCTCCTGTCATCCAGCAGGATAAGAAGAATTCGCAGGTGGCGCCTCGAGGGCAAATGTCGGCTGTTTGAAGAAAAAATAGGTACTGTTAGCCTATAATAATAGTTTTCGATTGGTTTTTATTGTTCTTTTTTCGTAAATTTTATGGTATTCCTGAATATTTGAGGAACAAATTACTGTCGCATTTAAAGTCAAAAACATATAGTAGCTTGCGTTAAAATACCGTACAAGAACAATACAGTTTTTTATGTTTTGATATCACTTCATTCAGATGCGAGAATCATCTAATTTTAATTTGTACTATTAATAAATTTAACTCTACTATGGGCAAATATCTTTGCTGTTAGTAAAAATAGAGACACCAAATTGTAAGTGTATCTTATTGGTTAATAAATCTACTTTTTACAGTTGCTGTAAAGAAGTTTTATTAGTATTGCCCTACCTCTCATATTAACGCCAGAAAAAAAAATAGAATTAAAAATTCGAAAATTTAGTTTTTTAAAAATATCTCGTATTTTTTAAAAATATTTTACTACTTTTATTATTCCAAAATAAGGAATAAGTCTTCTGTATGCAGTGTAGCCGTAGAATTAGTGCGGGGAAGAGGGTTGTTGATAAAAACGGCGGTCAGAGTTGCAATGGTGTATGGAGAGAAAGCACGTCCAACAAGGAAAGTGAATAAAGAAAATTGAGCAGAAATACGAATGGTAAGATGGATATGTGGGATAACAAGAAGAGGCAAAGTTAGAATTCCAAGAGCAAGGGGAACAACCAAGTATGTGAATAAAAAGATACAGAAAAAAAGACTACAGGGCATCTGATAGGAAGATAGGGAAAATAAAACCAGAGCAGGGATAAGTGGATGGAGACAAAAATGATTTAAAAGAAAAGGATTGAATAGAAGCTCACGGACGGACGTTATGGGGACAGTTAACAAGGAACACCGTTGGGAGAAGATGATGTCAAATAAGAAGAAGATTTATAAGAGAACGAAAGTTATTAAGAGTCTGTAAAATATTTGTGAAACTCCAAGAGCTAAACCGACCAAATACTTTCCTCCTATAATGATAGATAGATATAAAAAAACTACTCTCCCTATAATGTATTATTATTTATTACGGATTACATTACCGGATGCTGTTCGTCCGTACTACCATTATATTATCAGTACCAAAATCGCATCATCTCCCGAAATAGCCATCGTCATTTCAAGCTCGCGTAATTAAAAACTGAAAGTACCAAGACCAAAACAACATCTCGACATCATCGAATATTTTATATATATACAGGGTGTGCAAAAAGAAAGTTTACAACTTTAAATTTGAATATTCATTAAGTGGGATAATATTGGAGGTTAGTTACGTTACAGGACTAAATTTTATTTTTCTAAACTTAGGTTTAGAAATATGTACCAATAGAATAAGATCGTGGAATTAGCACATGACATTAGTGTAGTGCCTACTTATAAATACGTTCTGAAGATGGTTTAAAAGTTAAATAAACCGAAACGTCAACAGTTTTTTAATTCTACACTATTGACCGATAAAGCGAGGAAAATTCAAGAATGTTCATAAAGACATTAATTTTGTTTGGCAGAAACTGTAAGTAGATACCTAAGTACGTATTTTTTTGTTTTTTATTCCCGCAACAAGCTTTTAAGACAATACATTTAACATAACATGTTATTTATGTTTCCGTGATCACTTTGACACTACTTTTCATAGGATCCACCCACTTATAAATAGCATTTAGCATGGCCACAATAATGAAAAAACCATACTTATTTTTTTTTTCGTTGTAGTACACGTATATACAAAAGCTGGTTTTCAAAAAGTATTTTTTAAAAGATTTTATTTTTAAATTTTTAGTTATGTCTTAACCTATGCATTTCTGATAATACATAACTATTGCGAGACATTTTACCCGAGACCGTATTCTACTCGTCAAACCCTCTCATTTGATACCCATATCAAGGGGATTGTTAAAGAAATCGATAATCTGCCATCTTGTGGCGTCTGCCATATTGGGTTTAAAATGACATCACGCAGCTTATCATATTCTACTCGTCAAACTCTTTCATTTGATACAAAGAAGGAAAAAGGTAATTCGCCATCTTGTGGCGTCCGCCATATTGGGTTTAGAATGACATCACACAGCTTATCGTATTCTACTCGTCAAACTCTTTCATTTGATACAAAGAAGTGATGAAAAAGGTTATTCGCCATCTTGTGGCGTCCGCCATATTGGGTTTAGAATGACGTCACATAGCTTATCGTATTATACTCGTCAAACCCTTTCATTTGATGCCCATATCAAGGGAATTGTAAAGAAAAAGTAATCCGCCATCTGGGGGGCCCGCCATATTGGATTTAGAACAATATTAAATATACTATATTATACACGTGTGCAAAATTGTAAAGCTCTAGCTCAACTACAACTAGTCGTAATTTTGATTGCAATATTTGATCTAAACATACTAACAAACATACATACATAAGTTACACAAAAGCTTGTAAAAAGGAATTTTCTAGTCAAAACTTTTAGGAAAAAAGTTACATTATTAAGTCTAGCAGGTCCCTATTAATTAAGAGACAAAAGTCGGTAAACAAATTCAAGAGACATTTTTACGTGAGGTTTTACGAAAAATATGAGTAGTTAAAGGCTGCAAAATATTATCAAAATTATTTTTCTGGCCCTGTTTACTTTTCAGTATGAGTGAGAAAACTCACTGGATCTCAGTCAGAATTGCAGATTTACATAATTTTTACAAAAGCAATATTTTTTAATTATTTTTATGGGATACACTTAATAATTATTCAAATTAAAGTTATAAACCTTCTTTTTGCCCACCCTATATTTTACTTTCACTAAGAGCCAGCACTCGTAAATTTAAATACGAGAATAAGTGTACCCGGAACGGTACCAGTCAGCGGGGTGCTTATGTCCGGTACCACCTACATTTCTGGTTGTAAAAACTGCATTAAACGCACCTTAATATATTTTCGCGGGTAATTTATTTTATTTAAATAAGTAAATGCCGAATTTATTTTCGACTTTCATTAATTTTAATTCCATACGAGAACGCAAAATGAAACAACACTGAACATTGACTGAGGAATTGTCTAAAAAAGATTAAGACTTACTGTTAGAACTGGTAAAAATTAAAATCTTCGTTGTAATTATTTAAGCAGATACGTGCGTTTTCAAACAGGGAGTGCAATATTTAATAGATATTTAAGTGATGTGATGAGTTCACGGAACTTAAAGTACGCCTGTATCAAAGTTGTAAACACATGCAACAGCTTTTGATTACCATAATTTTATGAATCTCATTATAAATTAATTTAGAGTTAATATTAATACTGGGCTGCAATGGATTGCATTTTTTTTTGTTAATAATATCGTCCTTGTTCTGATTCTCACGACAGACAGAAAGAAGCCTTAATTAATGCTTCCATTATATTTTTACGTATAAATTTTAAGATTTCATTTTTATATGTTCCATTGTTTGATTAATAGTTAAATTTTAATTATTACTGACAGAGTTCGGCTAGCTCTCCTAGCGTATAAAAGGAGATTAAAATGGTTTATTTTCCTACAAACTAGCATCCTACTAAAACTAACGGTTAAGTGTAGATAAGGTATTCTGGGGTTAAGTTTCAATTATTGCTGACAGAGTTGGACTAGCTCTCCTAGCTCATAAAAGAAGATTAAAATGGTTTATTTTCCTAAAAAAACTAGCAGTCTACTAAAACTAACAGTTAAATTTTAATTATTACTGACAGAGTTGGACTAGCTCTCCTAGCGTATTAAAGGAGATTAAACTGATTTATTTTCCTAAAAAACTAGCAGTCTACTAAAACTAACAGTTAAATTTTAATTATTACTGACATAGTTGGACTAGCTCTTCTTGCTCATAAAAAAAGATTAAAATGGTTCCTAAAAACTAGCAGCCTTTGTTCTAGTTCCCATGGAGTGCCTCAATAGGCTCTGCTCAATTGAATAAATTAGTAAAAATTAATAATTAGAAGCAATAGATGCCAATTAAAACGAACTTTCCGAGGTCACGTGATCATTGCCTTCGATAGGGAGGTACAGAAATTGAAAGTAACGTATTACGTGAGGCCCAATGCTTTTTTGAGACCTTAACATCGTTCACATTTTCATTACAGGGAACGTATGTACATGGCTATTTTACCATGTTTATATACGCTTTTGTTAAAACGGCTTTATAAAAACACATGTATAAACGTCAATGAAACAATTTAAGTTGCTGACTGAATAAGTACCGGCCTTTCTGCAGCTTGTAGTTCGTTGGGGAGGGGGCTAATAACCCTAGTTACCGCTCTGAAGGTTCACCCTTAATTAACAGAAAATTTATAAATAAAAGACAAAAAATAAGCCTTCAAAGAATAAATTTGACCTGAATTAGGATTAAGTGTAAAAATATTTTCTTTCTCTGTCGTTCTTACACCCAGCATTTATAAATACACCTTTTGATATTGTTTCAAACGTGGGCTTGCTTGGGTTTGCTTGCGCACAAACCTTAAGGAAAATGATTCCCAGTCGAATGTGCTGAAATTTTAATATGACCTAGATTATGACTTCCAAATTAAAAGTCGTTATGGGTCCAACACCCTGCTATGGCTAGTTTTTGAGATATGGAAGGACGAAATGTGGGATATTAGATGCATTTTTAATGGAAAAATCTCTATTCGACAGCATGTTCCATTAGATAAAATAAAATGTAGGTACATAAGCGCTTACAATACCCAAAAATGATCCTTAAACCCCAAATCCTAAAACCCTTAAACCACACCCTAAACTGTTAAAACCCTACAACAATAAACCCTAAAACCCTGAACCCAAAAACCCTCCACTGTTAAGGTTTTGAGGTGTTGGGGTTTTGGAGTTTGGGGTTTAAGGGTCATTTTTGGGTATTGTAAGCACTTATGTACCTACATTTTATTTTATCTAATGGAATATGTGGTCGAATAGAGATTTTTCCATTAGCAATACATGTAATATCCCACACTTCGTCCTTCCATATCTCAAAAACTAGCCATAGCATGGTGTTTGGCCTATGCTATGTAGGACTTGGTCATTCATGTGGACGGAGTAAGTGTTCCCGGATTGTTTGCGTGACAGGGAGCAAGACTGGGTTTTGGAGGCTTTGAACTGAAGGAGGTTTTTAGCACCCCAGTCTAAGAATAATTGAAGATCTTGGAAAAGGGAGAGGTGCACAGATCTGCCTCTATTATTCAGCTCTGGATTCGAGACTTGTCTGAAAAAATGGATGTTGGAGTAAAGAGTACTTAGAAATCGCGATAGCAGGAGGGCACCAGTATTAGAGCCTATAAGTCCTTTAGTTTTTCCTATCTTTTTATACACACTAGCAAGCAAAGCAAGCTGGTTTTGCTGTGCTAACCTTTATCTACTTCGGTATAATAGATTGTCCCAGTTTAATTCTTTAGAAAATTACTTTGTAATATTGGGTTTAGCGTACCCCAAACTATATGTTTTCGTTGATGTCAAATCATGGACAATTAGCTTTCTTGCAAAATTTGCTAAAGTATAGGTTGGGCGCTCAGGACCAGAATAAGCTATGCGGTCTATAATTTCCATAAAATCTAATTCTAGGACAGTTCGTTTTAACTGACTGTTTTTGCTGCGACGATCGAAGTAGTTGCAGATAATTATTAATTATTATTTACTTGATTGAAAGTTGGTATATAGGGATTCCCAAGTTAGTTATAACCCGGCCAACTATATGGTGGGGGCTCAGCAAACAATATTTTTACACCAAAGTGATTTTTTTTGCAACTTTCAGTAAAAATTTTCCCATATATGTATCTAGGTGGGGCACGCTGTATAAATGGCTCCAAAATCAACATTTAGTGAAAAATTTGTTTCTTAGATGTGTTTAAAAAAATAATAATAATAAGCGTTGACTACTGCTAATATTGAAAAAATGCACGTAAGAAATCTGGTACTGACTACATAACTTTGACCTTAATTTTATATAAATTCTAGTAGGTTAATGTTTGCCTACTGTTAATATTTAATAATTGGTGTTTTACAACATCTGATTCATCGATGTTACATAAACATACAAGGAAGTTACAAAAGCTACGAATTTCCAGCATTACTTAACTATATAATTCAAATTTACTAATAGTTCTTAGTTATATCAGAAGAATATAGATCCGGTTTGAAAATTTTTAATCATAGAAAATTTCCATACATTCCTGAAAAAGTCGTCAGTAAAAATTTGAAACCTAATTGGATTGAAATATATACAGGGTTATTGATAATTATTTGGACAAATAGATAACTTTTAGCGAGTAAAGTTTAAAAAACATAAAAATAATATCCAATCTTGGACCACTTTGTAGACGCGCAATGGCGGTCGGCCCCCAGACTCTGAAATTACTGACTAAAACGGGTTTGTGACGAAATTTTCACGGAAAAACCTTTTACTCCGCTATTTCTTAGTCTACAACCACCACAAACATATGCATTTTCCAAATACCTTGTGCATTCCCAACAAAAATAAGCCCTTACCTCTGTCTCTATTATCAGTCCCTTCCAAATCTTGCAAATTATTATCACCAGCCAACCAATCCGTTTCTTCAGAAGATGGACCACTTCCCGGGCTAACTGGGTCCCTAAACTGAACTAAATCACTGGGAAATATAACTCTGGGTCTCCTAGATGTCCACGCAGTTTGATACCTCGCTGAAGGATCAAAATAGGGTTCCCTTACGGATTCTCTTATTGATGGTTCCCCCCTGATAGGTTGAAAACCTGATGGTGGGGTATCGTAGGGTCCTCCAAGTCCCCTTAGTCTCCTTGGATATCTATATGTGGATATTTCATTATATCTAGCTCTGGCAGAGTTGTCAGTGTTTGGTATTTCTTGCGAAGGGATAAAGTTAGTTTTTTTCGCAGCGTTAAAGCTACTGAGATCATATCCTTCTGCAGAAATACCAGTTGAAGCAAATTCTGACCGATATCTTTCTGTGGGAAAGCTGATAGGGTTCCTAGAGCTTTCCTGATGGGCTCCCAAAGGGTAGAAACTATCGTCGTAGCTGTAAGATTTTCTCATCTGATGTTTAGACACTTCGCCGCCCATTCTTCTTCTAACAGGAGAGAATCTGTGGAAATTTTGCTTGTTCTCTTCAATTTTGAAATTAGGTGGCAATATTTCACCTATGTGCTCTTTATCATTTGCTTCCAAAGATGTATCATCTCTTCGTGATAGTGTTACATCTAAACTATCTTCAAGAGTTTTAAACTCATTCGACTTTAAAATTTTCACTGACTTAGAACCTCCAAGTTTTACTCCATTATTATCCCCATTAGAGTTCTCAATTCCCTTATGATTTCCATTTCCTCCATTTCCATTTCCTCCATATCCATTATATCCATTATCACCTTCCAATGGCAAAACATCAATCGCTAAAGGAGGTTCTATACCCTCATACCTATTTTGATCATGATTATTGTTGTAAGGGTTGCCATTTTGTATATTGGTTTTTCCTCCCTCCAAATGAGGCTGATACCTCTGACCATTAGAATTGCCTTTAGTGGGGTTTTTATTATTGTTATTTACTATCGCACCCCCATGAAAGAGCGAAGATAAGTAGTTTCCATTACCATTACCTTTTTTGCCATTACCGTTTATCTCAATGTCAATTATTGGACTCACTTTCGTTTCCAAGGGAGGCAACGTGTCTGGATTGTATTTATTAAAGTCTTTGGAAGGACCATCATTTCCATTTTTATGGTTTTGTTTCTTTCCATTAGTGCCGCCATTTTCATTGCTATTTTTAATAGTTCCGTATCCATTTCCATTTGTTGGTGGAGAATATAAGTCACCATCATTACTATATCCATCTGTTTTTCCACCATTATTCGGTCCATTGTAGCCATTACCATTTTTGGGAGATTTATTTTGAGAGAAATCCCCAACCTTTCCATTTGTAGGTGGGGAATATAGACCATTACTCTGCCCATTTATGTTTTTATTGTTGCTTTGTCCATTATAACCATTATCATTTATTTCGGGTGAGAAAGATCCTCCCCCATTTGCACTTGTAGGTGGAGAAAAGGAATAACCACCATTATCAAATCCATTTGATTTACCTATATTACTTTCATATGAATTCTGTCCATTTCCATTGTTACCTTGTCCATTATATCCATTACCATTGTTACCTTGTCCATTATATTCATTACCATTACCTTGTCCATTGTATCCATTGCCATTTTTGGGAGATTGAGGAAAATCGCCTCCGTTTCCGTTTGCGGGGGGAGAATACATGTCTCCGCCATTAGTTTGCCCATTGTAGCCATTACCATTTTTAGAAGGTAAAGGGAAAACACCTCCATTTCCATTATTATTGCTTCTGGTTCCATATCCGTTCCCATTACTTGTTGGTGGTGAAAAATCAGGACCTCCATTGGAATATCCATTACCATTTTGTCCATTCTCCAGGTCTACATATGAAATGTCTACACTTTTTTGTCCTTTTAATTCGTCGTTGCCATTTAACAAACTGGCATATTCACTGTCAAATGTGTGCCCATTTCCGTTATTTCCATTTTCTAGTCCATTTGGCGCACCGTAGGCGCCTTCGCCATTAGAAGCTTCTTCATAGCCGTTTCCGATGCTTCCGTAAGTTATGTCAACGTCCTCATTTCCATTGGAAGGTCCATATCCAAGATCACTCTCACTAGACGATGCTCCATAGCCATTTCCAAGCCCATTGCCATTCTCATTTCCAAGTTCTCCATCATTTTGTTGGTACTTATCTCCACCATGAAGTAACATGTCTATTTCACTTTTGGTCAACAATTTGAACGTGTCAACGTAATCTTCCTTGGATATACGTCCAGAATTTTGAATATCTTCGTAAGCGGGATTGCCGTGAATTTCCTCCTGGAACTGCGTCAAAAGTGGTCGAACAAAATCATTTTCCAAAGTTTTTTCGTGAGGGGATTTATCAGGTTTTTCCAAAAAGTCTTCCACTGCATAATAGATTCTTCTGGTCGATTCATTTTTTGCAAGATGTTCTCTCTGGATGTTTTGTAGAGTCGTGTACAATTTTTTAAGGTCATCTTCTTTGTATAGAGTGGAGTTCTTCACATCTGAAGCACTGCTTTTATTGGTATTTTGGTTTGGCCCTAGTTTAAAAACATTTTTAGGCAAATACTGTAAAAGGGTGCTTGTAGGTTTTTCATATGGGGGATCTGCAGCTTGGATAAGAAAAATACTGAGAACTAATGCCAGAACACTCGAGTGAATTTTGTTCATATTGGTTAAATCCCATTTATTTTTGGGCAGTCTTTTTTTGACAGTTGTTTAATTTTCACTTATTCTACAAAACAAATTTATACAAAAAATTTCGATTAAAATTTTAAACTGTTTTCCTCATATTCCTGTTAAACCAAATTGTTGTTAAACATATACCGATGTGACTGTTCTAAGAAACAAATGAAATAATACTCAGAAATTTCACTTTTAGGTAAAATTGTGTGTTGTAAAAAGTATTCAACTGGATCAACAAAATATGAATCCTTCTACTCTAGTTGATCTTTTCTCCTGATAAAGTTTTTGTGGGCATTTATTCCTCTAAGGTGTTTAAAGGTCTCTCTCTAGTTTCTCTTTTGTGTGTTCATAGTACTCACTGAACCATCTCTAACTGACAAACCGCCCTTTTAATTAAATATACAGGGTTGCTTCAAATTCTTGCACCGACACCTTGTCTACCGCGTCTTGTTTTACAGAGGCCAATCTATCTCTTCATTTTTAACACTAGTCTTAGGTTTAAAACTAATAAGCGTCCGTTACAGTACTCCTCAGTGTTTTCTTGTTAACGCGATAGTAACCACAGCAAGCTCCGCCCGATGAAAACTCTCAAAAATCTCTACGCACGAGAGTACTGTTTTGGGCTCGCCTTTCTTAAAAGGAAAGAAGAAGCCACACAATCGGATAAGGTTTGCGGCGCGTTAAAGTTACCGTGGCCGACTAGATGGAACCGAACGCGTGAGCGAAGAGAGTCACTTAACTTTCTCGTTTGCCAAGGTACCACCGAGAGGGTACGAGCGACGAGCGTAAGACCACTTTCACTCTTGTTGCTTCTTTTGCATGGTCGAATCAACAATTAAATGTCAAAGGATAAGGAAAAAAGTTGCAATTTCGCATAAACAAATTCGATTTTTTTTATAGTGTAATATACAGCGTGTCTAGGACTTTCTCTGTTATAGGCTGATTTGTCGAAATAGACATTTGCGGCAGCGTTCACTTCCAAATACGATGCGAGCTTTTTGCTTACAAGAAATTTTTTTAAGTTCGGAAACAAATTGAAATCCAATGGGGCCAAATCTGGTGAATCAGGAGCATGAGAAATCAGTTAGAAAACCAACTGATTAAGTTTTTGTCATGACAATTACTGATTTGTACTAAGCAGAGACTTTTCTCGCGAATGTTTTGGTTTAGTTGGTCAAGTAAGATCGCACAATACTCTGATTTTATCGTTATTTTCTTATCAAGGTAATCTAGGAGAATAATGCCTTCGGCGTCCCAAAAAACGGTCGTCATAACTTTTCCGGCACAAACCTGTGCTTTCTTCGGAGTCGGTTCATCCGAAAAGTTGCCAGATTGGGGGAATTTTTTCGAAATTTTAAGGAAAAAATCAATCGTGGGAAAAATTTGGGGGAAATAAAATAAGTGGGGAAATATTTGGGGAAATTTGTTTAACAAAATTAATTTGTTAAATCTCCAATTTAATGTTCTAAAAATACACTATTACAAAATAGTACAAATACAGACGCAAGGTCTGTATTTGTACCACCACCACAGCAGCATCCTGGACCTGGTCCACACGAACAACATCCACCTGGACCACACCCGCCGCAACATCCTCCAGGACCGCACCCACAATCACATGGGGGAGGAGGGGGACCACCGTGGTGATGTGGAGGAGGTCCCCAACAGCGTAGAACTGGACCTGAAATGTTTTGAACTCCCATTGTTCTGTAAAAAACGAATGAATTGAATAAATCTCAACCGAATTAAAGCACTGTGTTTTAAGCATTGACCTTCAGCAAGAGAAAACGACACTATTTTGCGTATGTATAACAAAGAAAGAGGGAAGAGAGAACGCTAAACATTCGATTTCGCGCGCCATCGCTATGTCTTTCCGAGTCGTCTGTATTTCACCTAGCAACCCTGTGAAAAGACACTTCTTGATGAAAAGAATACATTTTTATCCGGTTTTCGTGAATCCTTTTTAACCGACGTCAAAGATGGCGTTATTTATTTATAATGTACAGTATTGTACAGTCGTGGACAAAATGAACTTACTCATTTCCAATGTTTTTTTTTTCTGAGAAATAATACTTTATTTTGACCATGAGATGATAGGTATGTAAAAGTAAGGAAATTTTTGCCTAACAATGTTAAAACTTTAAACTGTACTTACCTAAATAACAAGTATTTTTTATTGTTAAGGATTTCTTTACACTTTAGGTAGACACAGTGAATATGGGGCAATATTCGTTAGGTACATCACCTGTGGTTGAATGTAATGCAACAGTAATTATCTCTATAAATGGATTATCTAGGTATGCAGGTGAGTAAAATGGATTTCAAACTATTCGTTCATCACTTATCAGTTTTTATCTCGCAAACTGATTATCTGTAAATATTATTTCTAATACAATGTTAATTGTTGAAAAGTTCTCTTATCCTATATGAGATAACTTTGGCAAATATCCTTGCTCCGTTTGTGGTGTGTGTAATTTTATACTACACGGGTAGGAAAAACCTTAGATGATGTAACGATGAACAGATACATTTATTTACATCTGTTTTGTTGCCAACGATACCTCACAGCAGGGGCAAACTTTTTGGACAAAAAAATACATTTTTATACTTTAATAATTCATAATTTTTAACATTATACGATAATTTAATATAAATATGGATTTAATTTCTTATAATTGATCTAAATTTTTACGTAAAAGAAAAAATTTTAGTGTGTAAACGTAACCAATTTCTTTCGTATCGCCGGCGTGGCCTGGGCCTGGAAGCGCGTTTCGCAATGACCGCAATTCGCGCAAGGGTTGCCAGATTGGGCGATTTATCGCAGATTGGGCTACTTCAGAAGCCATTCTGCGACCTATTTTACGTTTCTGCTACCAGTCGCAGATTGGGCTATTTACACTTTTCATAAAAAAAAATGGCCGATAACGCGATATTATTCAAACGATCCACATGACGTGATCAGAAACGAGAGACGGCATATTCAAGTTCAATAGTAGGTACATTCCTATCATTATAGCTCCAACGGAGCACTCCGACCACTCCGTCCGTGCCTCGTATACCGAAAACTCAATCGAACAGGCAGTTATGGAAGGAAATATCTGAAGCAATTAATGTATCTGTCAAAAACTCCATTATTTAAACAAAAAGGGGCTTTGCAAAATTTAGAAAAATCGTCAAAACTTTAGTTTCAATTTCGAACATCCAAAACTGCGATGTTGGGCTATTTTAAGATTTGGCAACGTCTGCGCCTTTGGGCTACTCCAGCGGCTGGATTCTGCGACCTACGTCCATATTATTTATCTGGCAACCCTGAGTTCGCCTATTATACCTAGATGTGGGTTGTTATTGACCCCGCTTACAGGCAACGGTACGCGTTCTGCGAAAAACTGGGCAAATTTAATAGCAAGGGCGGAGATCATTTCTGTCGCCTTCCGCGAGTTTTCGTTTGTTCGGACCAGTTCGCTTGGAGAGTTTTGCGTATTTTAAATGGATAAAAAGAATCGCCATAAGTATTTAATTTATGTAGAGAATAGAAAAGGAATTCGAGTTTATTTGGATTATAATATACATATATGCATCATATTCCCTATTATAATAAAAGAATCCGTATAAGAAAGCTCAATAGTGCAAGGCCGGAGACACTTGTTCTAAAAAAAATCTGTTCTGCAACATTTCGTAATATCTACTTTAAGCAACGCAATACTGGGTACTCTCCATTTCACGCCGCAGACGTAAATATTACTAAAAAGAGAAACTTAAAAAAATCAATTCGAAAAGATTATTTAAACAAATTAGTAATAACGTAGTAAGTTTAATATCCTTTAATTTTTAGAAATCCATATTTAAACTATATGTTAATGTGCGTTATGGATTCTTGATGGGTGTTGATTGGTCATCATTTAGAGGGATTACGAGACATGTAAATAACCGATTTCAATATTGTTTATATTTATGTAAAGGGAAATCACTTTCATTTTCATTATTGTTGCTAATGGCTCCATATCCGTTTTTAGCACTTGTTGGAGGTGAAAAATCGGAAATTCCATTCGCATATCCATTACCAATTTGTCCATTTTCCAGATCTACATACGATATTTCTACACTTTTTTGTCCTTTTAATTCTTTGCTTCCATTTAACAAACTGGCATATTCACTTTCGAATCTATTCTGCCCATTTTCTAGACCATTTAGCGCACCGTAGCCTTTCTGTCATTAGAATCATCTTCATAGCCGCTATGTCAACGTTATTTTTATTGGAAGATCCATGTCCAACATTACTGTCACTAGACGGAGCTCCGTATCCTTTTCCAATCCCATTGCCATTCTCATTTCAAAGTTCTCCATCATTTTGTTGATACTTATCTGCATCATGAAACAACATGTATATTTCACCTTTGGTTGACAATTTGAGCGTGTCCTACGTTGGACACGTTGGAATTGGATACGCCAGAATTTTAACTATCCTTGTAAATGAAATTGCCACGAATTTCTTTCTGGACCTGCGTCCAGAGTGGTCGAACAAAATAATTTCTCAACGTTTTTTCGTGAGGAGATTGTTCAGGTTTGTCCAAAAAGTCTTCCACTGCATAATAGATTCTTCTGGTCGATTCATTTTCTGCAAGGTGGTCTTTGGGGATGTTTTGTAGAGTGGTGTACAATTATTGTCGAAGGTCTTCTTTTTTGGATAGAGTACAGTTTTTTTTACATCTGTGCTGCTTTTATTAGTATTTTGGCTTGGTTCTAATTTATTAAACATTAACAAAATTATAAGAAAAATCGCTAGGGAGTTTATTAAATTATACGAAGTATCCCAATAGACCTACAAAGGGACTACCAGACATGTTTAATAATGTTTATATGTTGTAGAGGAGTTTCCTCTCGGTACAAGGGTTAAAGGATTGTATGCGACAGGCCTTAACTTTGGAGATATCGATCTGAAATATAAAAATAAAAAAAAATAAAAGAAATAGAGCAATAAAATTTAAAAAGCATAATATGTTGAAAGATGGAACCAAACCGGGGCCACGTGCGAAATGCAGCACATAAACTCAGCTAGGATTGTTATAAAACCAATATACAGGGTATCCGAAAAGTCTTAATATGGGCAAATACCTGTGCTATTAGTAAAGATAGAGACGCCAAATTTAAGGTGTATCTTATTGGTTAATAAATATACTTTTTTATGTAATTTTACTTTTTAAACCCCTTGAGGGGCAACGCTAGGGAGTTCAGTTTTAAATGCAACCCGATGCCATGTGGTACCTTATTTTAAATGTCTTAAAAAAACATTTTACCCAAACCCGGGGTCCGTAAAATGGCAAGCCTATAAAAATTTAAAATTATGGGAAAAAATTAAAAATATAAGTACCTTCACTTCTCTTATTACTTTAAAAGTTGTTCAAAGTAATCAGCATGAACTTCTTGGCAGTAATGAAGTCGATTTTGGAACTCTGCCAAAAAGTAACACCTGCCATTCTCGGAAATATGAGAGGTGAGCTCCAAAATCGACTTTTTCACTGTCAAGAAGTTCATGGTGGTCATTCTGAACAATTTTTAAAGTAATAAGAGAAATAATAGTATTTTATAATGTTGGTGTTAAAAGTGCTGTTTTATTATGTGAGAGAGTGTTTAGAGTTGTGTTTAGAGTAAAAAATCATAAATTGAGTGATTATCAAGTGAATTATCTTATTTCTTTGTTGTTAATTGCTCGGCAACCAATGTGTCTTGTTATATACTGGCTTTCAATTATAATTTGTCAAAGTACGTTCTTTTATGATTTTCGATGGATAATCTGGAAGAAATTGATCTAAATAAAAACCGCATTCCGCGAGTTTTAGTTTGTTCGGGCGAGTTCGGTTAGAAAGTTTGGCATATTTTAAGGGTATTTACGAATTTTTTAACAAGTTATAATAAGAGTAATAGGTCTCGGAGTAGGTATACAATGTTTTTTAAATTATTTCTATCGGATCGCCTCCCCTTTTATAATTACCACCGCACGCCGCTGTTAGATACACAACATACTATTTATTGATGCTGATACGGAAATCAAATTAAATCAAGATGATTATCTGCTATCTATGTACTGTAAAAATTACGGAAACTTCAAGTAAACTTTTAGAGCACAAGCATCAAACAATTTCCTGAAAAATCGTATTATTACCTACGATCATATAAAATTATAGATTTTTTACCATATAAAAATTGCGTAAGATCATCAGTTGTAAAATCGAAATTACAATAATTTTGTAAAATAAAGCATGTCGTTACGCTATAGTAGCTCCACTTATTACTAAGTATTCTCGTACAAACATTTGAAAATTTGTAGAAAGTGAATATGGAAGATTATCATGCAAGAAGCAGAGCTTAGATTTATGTCAAAATGTAGTACAGGGTGTGTCAAAATATATTAGTTCACATTATTGCAAGAAATTGTCAACGCTCCCTTTTTATCCCCCCCCCCCCCGTTAATTTTCTTTACATTTTGTTAGACAAAATAATATTTTCGGACATCAATAATCCCAAAAATGATGTGCGTTGATCTGTCAGTGAGTTTCTTCTTTTATATATAGAGATTTTATGCAAATTTTATGCACACATGGCAAATTATGGCTTTAATTTCTTATAATTTATCTGAATTCCCAGATGTAAAATCGATACTCCAGGTTAGGTCTTATTTGGGAAACATGCACTTAACATATTATATTACTACAAAAAAAATTTGTTTTGCCTACCCTGTATAACCGATATATGGGTACCAAACCGTGAGGATTCCCTATCCTTTTTAGCATATTTATGGATAATATAAATAGACAATTTTACTTTTCACAGGAATGTTGCTCTTTTGTTTCTTGCTATTGTTGTATTATGTTGCTAAAATGTATTATGAATTCATTATTGTTTTGACAAAATAATGAAAATATCTTTGTTTCGATACAATAGAATCCCATGAGAAGATTTAGAAGCAATTTTCGTTTCATTGGCCAAAATCGTGATGATTGTTTAAGAGGATAATTCTACCCATATTATCACTATGTTGGTTTAAAACACGCTCAGTTAGTTGAGCAATGATGTTTCAGTGCAGACACTTAAAAATACATTTAAATTTCTAGTTTTTCTTTTAAATTGTGCACAACCAAAGTTTCAATCCTCATCTCCTTGTTAACTGTTTATGCATTGTCATTAGAGATCTTTACACTTTGAAAAAAGGAATATGCATATATCCAATGAAATATTTTTTCTACAACTGCTCTTAAAACCAAAATCAGACGAAAATAAAACGATGCGACCTATCGTGTCAGCTGGATACGGCCCATTATCTAGGGACGTTTCAAACGAACCAATATCAAGCTGTTGATGTCATGTATTTTTGTATATTGGCATAATACAATACTTATAGGGTAGTTTTAATGAAATTTCATTGTTTAATAAAAAGAATTACACATAAATTACACTATAATCATAAAACGGGTGTTACGCACACAACAACTATTTTCTATTTACATCACAGATGAACTGTTTAGGTTGGATATAGGCAACTGAATATACTCTCAAAGTCCTATTCCTTATGTTTTGATAGGCACGTGACAAATCGGTTCAAAATTGGTAAGTTTTTTGGGATTATGTTCGTTTATTATTGTAATTAACCATTAAAATTAAGAATAGTTCCTATAACAAAAAAGTGAATGTTTTATTTTCTTTCAATAGTAAAAAGTCTGACTTTTTTCGTAGAACGCCATCTTGAACGCAATGCAAATTCAAATTTTAATGGACGCACTGTATATACAGAATTAAAATTGCAAAAAAGAATCCGAACATCTAAAAAATGTATCTATTCAAACAATAGCAAAACCATTTCTGAGTATCCGCTGAACCATTTAGCATTTTTAACCGAAGAACAATTAAATTTGTTCTTGTCAACTTCGCCATTGTTCTCGTAGAACAATTACTGGCTTTTTGAGGGCGGATCTTAGTAAAACTCAGTATTTAACAGCATTTTATAGACCAAGAGATCGACGTCAAAACATTTGCAGCCAGATTCTCCAACGCTAGTCCAGTCTAATTTGACAACCAAAAGTTTTAAACTGACAACTGTAAGAATAAGACAACTAAATTTTATACTATGAATTTATTTCGGAGCTTTTTCCCAAATTTATAAAGGAAAGGGCAATTTTAGTTTGCACTTTCGACAATAATATAACTAAATTCACTCTAGCAACCCGTTCCAAGATGAAAATCATTTGAAGACCAAGCAAATCGCTGAAATATCCGAAAAATTCATAAATTTTCAATGACGTCTTATTAACAACGACAGGACAAAAACTTGTCAAAACATAACTGATCAACTAGAAGATCTTAATTTAAACCAGTACTAAATCTTAAACTTTCTTAGTGAATCTGGACGTTATAGTTTTTTTTTGAGGAACATCAGAGTCGGGATGGCGAGCCCTGTTGTGCGTCTACAGTGTTATGCAAGACTCAAGTTTAGGGATAATCACGAAGCCCTTTTTACAAACTAGAATAATAAAATAATCAGTTTAAAAGTTAGACTTACTCTTATACAAACAGTCGTTTTAATACATTAATACTTACTTTGACTTAATTGACAAAAATAAAATACGCGATTTATTTGACACGTTCTGACACAAAATGCAGTATGAATTAAAAATATCACTTTTAATGCAAAAAACAGCGGAAAATCGGTATAGGATGCGTTACATAAAATATGCTTAGAATTTCTTATAAAATTTAAAAACCTAGTAAAAAAATATCCATAACGCCTTTATGAGATATCCTGTATACTATTTTATTATGTCAAAAAATGCACAATGAAAAATAAAAATTGACGGGTCTCAGCATTTTTTTCGAATTTTTTTCCTTTAATTAATATCGAATTTATCTCCTAGTCTATTAAAATACAACAGTATTTAACACCATTAAACTGTTTTCATTTTGTTTAGATAAATGGTACCAATTTTCCGTATCATTTACTTTTGTCTGGTGGGTGTAGGTACCAAGATGGTTTGGGAAAGTTTCCATTATTTTGCAAGAGGAAGATTTTTGATTACGATGAGCCTGTGAAAGCTTCTGGGTATTTTCCGTTTAGGAATTTCCGTGGGTTCGTTAATGACATTTATTCCAAAACAGCGTCATTTTGAAGATTATAGGAAATATAATAATGAGAACAGTTTTTGGTCATACTGATTTATTACTAAATTACCATCTAGTTTTATAGAGTAACAGGTTCACAAAATAAGTTAATCACGAAGATACTTTAGCGTCTACAGGATATCAATCTACGTAAATTGATCACTCGTTGAAAGAAACATCCCAATTTGGTTCTTATAATATCGTACAGTAACATGAGCAACGACCTCCTGGTCCCCCACAAGAACAACAACATGGTCCACAACAACAGTCGTCCTCTGGAGGTGGTGGAGGTGGTGGGGGTGGTCCGTAATGTCCGTGAGGTGGGGGCATTTTTATAAAGTTCCTAAAAACCAAAAAATATTTATAATCTATTGAGTATAATGATTATAGATTAAGGCAATACCTACATAACTCTTTCATGAAAATTTTAAGTCTTCTTAGTGACTGAGGCCGGTTCTAAAACACAATGGGAGTCTAAATTTTCATAAAAAGATGATGTAGGTTTTGATAGGAATTAGAAAAATATTGAAAATTAATTTCCAAGTCTAAACTACGAGTGCCACAGTCAAAGTTATTAAAATTAAAATTCATATACATACAAGGAAATACATAAAAATAAGAATAGATAAAGTTGAAAATGAAACGACCTAGGTATTATTAAAGTAAAAAGGAAAAGGACAAATAAAAGCACATATAGTTGACAAAAGTATAAAATTTCCCGAAGCAAATAATTAAAAACATTTATTATATATATATATATATATATATATATATATATATATATATATATATATATATATATATATATATATATAATGACAAGACCTACAATTAACATATCAACACATACGCAGGTTAAAAAGTAAAGTAAGGTACTTACCTTCTGAAATGATAAAAAACTTTAACTTGTTTCTATAGTATTCACTAATCTACACGAATTGAACAGTTCCAAAGTTTTTCATAACAGTAACTATATTCTATACATGACAAACAATTAAAAATAAAAAACACTTTATTATCAATTATTGTAACTGATGCTAACATGTATTTTTGTACCCCAATATGTTCTCAATGTTTTTATCTTATCGCTACGCGTCAGGTTGATAGATACTGGTGCGTCTATCACTTAATTACTAATCCTTTATTATTATTTGATGACAAATTCTAATCTAAAAAGTTTAGTTAATCGCTTTTTCTAGCTAGATAGGATAGGCCTTAAATAAATAACCAAAGGAATTTGCTTGTTTCGATCTAAATTCCTGTTAGTCCTGAATACTCAAGACCAGAGGATTTTTTGGTGTCAAGTGATAAAACAATTCTTTGAATTGGCTTGACCTTGAATATTATTCCGAACATTTTGTGGGGTAAAGACGTAACTTTTGAAAGAGGAAAATTAGCAGGACAAATAAGGGCGGAATTGGCAGCGAATTGTTTGACACATAGTTCAGCTTCCCCTTTAGAGGTCCACACAATTGTGCGTTTGGATTTCAAAAATTGTATATTCAATAAAAAGCTTGTTTTAAAATAACGTATTTAACCAAAAAATGCTTCAGTATAAGCATCACTAGATTATACACTGGAATACAAAAGAAAAAATATTAATTTATTTTATTCACAATGTCAAAGCTACAATAAATATCAAACTAACAATACTCCAAAAAAAATACAAGCGATATTATCAGTCTAAAAATTCTTCTTTAACTTCTACTACAAAATCGTGCAAATACAGCTGCAACGCCCTTCTGGCCCTCCGCAAGAGCAGCATCCTGGTCCACAAGTGCAGTCATCTTCAGGAGGTGGAGGTCCGGAATGTGGAGGGGGCATTTTGAAAGTGTTCCTAAAAATTTAAATTCTTTGATTTTAGAGCTTTGCGATTGGTTTCTTTTTGTTGGGCAGTGTTTATTTGTTAAGTTCAGTGTCCTGAATGTTCTTATCGTTAATAATGTTAATTTTATAATGGTAGCCTCTGCCTTAGAAAATAAAGTGTTGTCTAGTTTTTTTATTATGTAAAATTTATCAGTGTTTCATACAGTTCCACTTACACAGTCAAAGCGCATCTAAGGAGAGGACAAGGATGAATTCCCTGTAGAGATGTAGAGAGTTGCCAACTCGATTAATAAGTAACCAAAGTACTATTCTAACGATCACTTTACTCACCTTTTTTTAAAGAAGAAATGCTCAGACTTGTGTACTTCAATTAAACTAAACTATATTAAATCTAATACCGCATTGATATATTATACGAAAGAGCACTTAATAGAAGTATGTATATGGAACATTTTATGTTTTTTAATCTTATCTGCTTCAATATATTGAAATTTGCGCTAATTTTCATACGTTTTCCAAGAGCTGTTTATCTACTTCACCTATTCTCATTATACCGTTTGATTCATCACGACATCAGACGAACACAGAAAAGTTTGAATAGTGAAAAAGCTCATTTTAGTAGAAATACCAAGATAATCCCGCGACTGGCTCTTATTTAAATCTAATCATGATCTGAGCGGCGAGGAAGTGTTAATTATTATTTGAGTTACAATCAACGAGGAGGCGCCTCTCTGAATTTTAAGAAAGTTTTACTTTCATTTAATCACGAAAATTTTGCTTTACTTCATGTGTGTCATCTGTTAGCACACACATCTTCAATAAGCAATACTATTTCGTAAATCTTTTATGGCTAGTGAATACCGATTGAGATTTATTATTACATGAAAATATTTTTTCTGTATTTGAATTGGCTGCCATATGATTTGGTATCGCTTTCTTTATTTAGTAAGTTACAAAACTTTAAAAATTAAGCAAAATACGTAACATATTAAGTATTCCACATGATCGATATAAAACTTTACACCAACAGCCAAATTCACAACTATTTTAGACCCGTCTAATTTGACAATTAAGGGTTTGAATTAACAAGTATAATCTGCAATTAATTCTACCTGAAGGTGTAAAAGGTGAAATGCGGGCATTGCGAAACGCGCTTTCAGGCCTAAACCAAGACGGCGACGCAAGACAAATGGGCTGCATTTACGCAGTAAATTTTTTTTACGTTTCGTAAGATCTCAGATAAATTATAAAAAATTAAATCCATATTTTTACAAAATTATAGAGGGTCTTACAAAAAAGTGTTAAGAAATTTTAAGAGCAGATTCTACATCTAAAAATATGAAAATAAGTTTATATAAACATGGATCCTTAAACCCTTCTTTTTCGAGATACAGGGTGTTTAATATTTTCTTTTTTAAATGGTTCTTATTAATTTCTCGAAAATGCGTTAAGATATTGACATGAAATTTGGTACATGCCAGTATGTAATCAAAGGGAACCTTTACGTGCAAAAATTGATTTTTTAAAGTACTTGCGTCAATGGCGTGCGTGCGGGTAAGTCTTTATTTTTAGCGAAAAAAATAGCACGCCACTGATTATTTTCTTTAAGCCCAATTAATTCTGCGTAAAAAGTGTCTCTTGAGCTTTTTTGTTCTGAGGCACCGTTTTCTAGATAAAAATTATTTTATTTCTTACAATAAAAACAAAAAATAGTGAAAATTATTTTTTTTAATATTTTTGTGCATTTTGATTTAAGTTTATAGTAGATGCTGGAAACAGCTTCTCCGTGTTTCAATACATGTTCTAAATCGTCTTCGCATATTTCTCCTAACTCTTCGGAATACTTGAGGTGTGAAAATATTAAACACCCTGTATCTCGAAAAAGTAGTGTTTGAGCAGAGAAAAATAAGATAGAGAGAATAATATCTTGTCTTCCCGCCAGCTCGACCATGCTATGGCCTTCAAACGGCAACACCCCGAGATTAGCCAATACGATTCTCACAATACACCCCGACATTAGTCAGTGCGGCAGCAACACGTCAAGCAGAGAGAGTTTTCTGCGGCGCGTCTCAATACTCACTCGCACTGTGCATAATAATAACCCAAAATCTGCAGTGCACGCCCATGTCAACTTATTTCGACGTCGGTTTGGAGGTCATAGAAAGCAAATCGTATTTATGAATGAACTCCGTACGAGATATTATTCTCTCTATCTTATTTTTCTCTGGTTTGAGGATCCATGTTCATATAACCTGCACTGCCCACAAGTCAGTATATTTGTAATAATTTTGGTATGTGGGGATGTAGCTCAGTGGTAGAGCGTTCGCTTTGCATGTGAAAGGCCCCGGGTTCGATCCCCGGCATCTCCAAACTTTTTTTTATTTATTATGGAAAATATTTATTTTTCTTATTTCTTTTTAATTAAAAGTTAATTCATTTTTTTATTCTTATATGTAAACATTAAGAAACTTGAAGAGTTACCCCTCCGTAACTGGAAAACCAAATCGAACAACGATTTAGCTGTTTAGACATCAACGCAACGGCTAAATTCACTATTGTTAACGATCTAATTTGGCAATCAATGATTTAAATTTACATAAGTAAGGAATTCTGAGTTTTTTCGCAATTTCATTTACGAAAAGGGGCACTTTTTCAAAATTTAACGTGTGAAGAGGACCTAAATTAAAAATTTGAAATTTAAATCGATATAGGCAAGTATTGAAACCTTTTTAGTAAATCTCAGGACAAGCGTTAGGTTTATTACTTTTTAAATCGATTATTACAACAATTTTAATATTCTAGTTCAAGAGATATTACAAACAACTTCTTTGTTTTTCCGGTATACTTTATTACTCAGATTTCGCCTGTATAATACCACACCGTTTCGCAATCACGGCACCGACCGCACCGCCTCAAGCAAGGCAATCAAAAGTGACAGTGAAATTAAAAACCAGCAGCAATATGAAAAAATCGAAAAAGCCCAACAACAACCCATAGGCGTAACTAGGGGGGTGCTTGGAGGGACCAAGTGCTCCCCTTCAAAACTAAAATTAGTCCCCTAAAATTTTCAGACAGTTTTTGATAATATATACAAATATACAGTGCCGTCGGTCTACATTACTTTATTACAGCTGGTGTCGATAATAGTTTATTTCAGGCAATAGGTCAACGAAAGAGCTTGTCTCACCAGCTTTTAACAATTACATTGGAAAATATAAAATGGACTAAAAGATTTGGAACTATATAAGAGAATGCCGATGGTGGTGCATTTATATTCAATACACCCTGTACCCATATATTATTCTATACTAACCCACGATCAGATTTTTTTTATTGTATGGTGGCAAAAAAATGTCAGGGACGGTTTATTCCACTAACTCGCAGGTCGCTGTTAATAAATGGGATAAAGCTCCAAGTACCTAGTGCAGGCCTAGAACCCAATATTATAATGATGTCTTTAGAATATTTAAATTTTATCTGTAAAAAGGCTGGGTGGACTCTGATGAGTCCACCCAGCCAATCCAGAAGCCCCGGAGTAGTACCCCTAAAAAATCGAAACTAGCTACGCCTATGCAACAACCACCAACCAGTTTCAAATGCAACCTAGACACGTGGCCTTGACAATAACATATTATATCTTCGACAAAATAAAAGATTATTCGGAGTCGCTATGACGAATATACATTCTTCTAGGCCACACTTTCACATTTACTTTCTTCTTTCTTCCATTGCAATATTCGGTGATTGCCGAAGAGAGAGAATTGGCGGTCTGCACCAATCAGAACGGAGGCGCCAGTCAGTTATAGAGTAATAAGAGAATGTATACGTGTTTTTGCATCTTTAAAATAGTTGTTTTTAAAGGTGTTTTAACTCAAGCTTTTATCTAGGAAAATTATTCGAAAAACATTTATTTTTTCAAAATAATGACCTACAGCAAGAGAAGATGACACCGTTTATTCATGACTGGCCTTTTGTTTTGTTTCGCACATTGTCTGTGTGTGTGTGTGTGTGTGTGTGTGTGTGTGTGTGTGTGTGTGTGTGTGTGTGTGTGTGTGGACAAAAAAGAGAGAGAGAGAACGCTAAACATCCGACATCGCGCGCCGTGACTATGGCTTTTCAAGCCGTCTGTGTTCCACGGAGCAAGCTCGAGAAAAGGCAAAACCTGGACTGAGTATTGTAGCATTTTCAGTGATGATCTCTTTTTCTATTGTTCCTGGTTTTGCATGTATAAATACGTTTTTAAATAAATTTGTCCCCTACGTTATAATTATTATTAGAGTTTAATATTTTTGTTCCTTATCTTCGGCCATTTTACTACTTTTCTAACTAGAAAAGTTATAAACTAGTTAAAGTCTGTCGTTCACCCTATACATAGACAGTATAGTGCTCCGAAGCTTTAGAATGTTTGGTTTCATAAAGCGACATACGAAGCATATCTACGACCTTTGTATTAGCTGCAAGTTCAATAGCTCTTTCTGTTTAAACTGCATCAGCAGGATAAAAAAATGGTTCTTCCATTTACAGCACGGAACATGGCTAAGTCTTCAAGCCCCATTTGGCTGGGACCATCTTCCCCTATGCTAATTCCACGATGGGAGCCCACAAAGTTCACGTTAGTTTGGGAAATTGCGCCCGTACGGATCTACAACAAAAAACTGTATATTTCACCTGAAAATTTACAATAACAAACGAATAAAATGGGTTTTATCACTTATCTACACCTCTTCTCACTAATTTACGCTAAAATTAAGGTGTTTAATTAGTATTTACCCAATTATTTTCAAAAATAAACAGATCTGTCACTCCTAGAGCGACGGAACTCCTTATGAATGAAACTATCAATGGAATTTCGGAGGGAGAAATACTATGCGGGGGCGTTATAGTAGGGGTGACAGAAGTAGGTCATTTCCCCTTAAGGAATTTTCATTCATAAATACAAGAAAAAGTATGGCCGCCGGCCGGTTGGCATGGTGACTCGGCTAACGGCGAAGGGGTTGCATCGGTAATTGTCGTGACTGTCAGATGGCTTTCAAAACAACCCGTTTTTAGTGGTGACGCTTTCAAACAATTCTTAGCAATTTGTTAAAGAAAGTTAATTTATGGCGCTGTTAGATGTTTTGTAAAGATAAGAAATCAATCTATAGTGCAGTGTTAGTTCAGTGTTTAAATTTTTATTCATTCTTATGGGATTTGCAACTGTATTTTGAATACCACCGCTACCGGTAAGTGAGAGTTACACAAATACTCAAAATTCTGCCTTAAACAATGTTGTCAGCGTATACGATATTAAAATATCATTTATTGGAGTACCCTATGCCCATTATCATTCTACGGCACACTTTAAATCGATTTATTCCCGTTATTCCTGTTGATTCTCCAGCAAATTCCCAGGTGTATGACAAGTTACCTACATTACGCCCTGACATATTGATTTTGTGAGGTTATGATGATTGTCAACTTGTTAGGATTTTCAAACATTTCGTAATAAATTAACAGTTTTATTACCTCCAGCTTTTCTGCACTTGGTTAGCGATCGATTATATTGTTAGACACATCTAGAGCTTTATTAATAATAATCGTATTATTGTTAAATCAGGTACAGCATCCTAGAATCAAAGGATCAAAAGCCACTAATCACTAATCGAAAGAATTTACTTTCAAATATTTTAAAAACTTATTTAGTCCAGATAAAGACGTGCATACGCTGATTTCATTATGTTTTTAGGAGTTTATGTTATGAAAACTATGAGTGTGCCCACGATAGTAAAAATATTATGGTTTAATTATAAATTCCTTTCGATTCATTGATAAGGTATGTGACATATGATGCAAAATTCTTCAAACAATCCAACAACGTACTCCTTTTGAAGGAGAAGTGATTCTTTCATAACGAAAATTTGAAGTAATTCATTGAAAAAAGTCATTAAAAACAAACTCATTCTTTGCTCTTTTTAGCCAATTCAAATATCGAAGTTGGATCATGTGATAGTAACCACGTTACTTAATTACTGATTCTAATCTCGGTACTTCTAAGCTCAACTCCTAAGCAATGCCTAAATCAAGTATACATTCAAATAGAAATTAAATTTCAAGTCCATTTTGTAATATCTCCCCAAAATAGTGCTGATTTGCATTCTGGCTTCTATTATTCTTAGTTTAGAAGTTAGATAAAAAATGTACTAAAGTTCGCAGCAAAACAGGTAATGAAAAGATAAATTAAACATGTAGGACCACTAATTTAGCCTCGTAATTCAAGTCATACTTTCCAAGACGAAAAAATCTATTAAAAACTTTTTTAAATCTCAAAAAAGGGAAAGTAGGAATGAGTGACTTTTGCATGTCAATCAAGCTAGCAGAGCCACAATGCCTTTTAACCTGCTTTTATAACCTGTGAGTATCTACCAAGGTTTAAGACATTTATAGCTAATTTATTCCCCTTTTATTTTTAATTTTTTTGCTTTTTGTTTTTTTAAATAAACCGTGTCGCTCTGCTGTTGAGATCAAGGTAGCAGAGCCACGCTGAAAAATCACAAAACAAAATTATTTTCCAAAGTATTTTTATACTGGAATTTTTGGCCAAATTAATTGCCCCTAAAATATATACAGAGACTGAGAAAAAAATAAACTGCGCTTTTCAGTTTCGTCATTAGAGAAACCCAATACTATTACCTAAAATCGCGAAATAATAACTTTATAACCTGTGAGTATCCACCAAGTTTTAAGACTAATTTATTGCTAATTTTTCACATTTTTAATTTTTTTGCTCTTCGTCTTTACTGAGTGAGTGAGTGAGTGAGTGTCCTCGTTTGGCTAGGAATTTTTGACATGCACGTGACTTATTGCAGTAACAGTACGACTGATCACGTGCCTGTCGATAATTCCGTTTTTTCTAACTTTTTTGCTAATAAACGAATAATTTAATCTGTTACATTCTTAATCTGAGATTTATACGAAAGAACGTACATACAAATAACGTCTAGGAAATCACCTGTTTAATCAAAATAACTGTTTATTAAAATTTCCATAACAAATCTCTACAAAAATTATTTATTAAAATCATATCGTTTATATCACATAAGTCTGATAAGCTGCCAACCAAGGCGTAACATTTGTCCAATCAGGAAACTGAATTAAAAATTCTAAAAATGCTGCCGTTTTCCGCATCCTACTTTCGTGGACGTACCTAGCAGTGACAGCAAAATCTACCGTTGGTCCTGAGTGTAGATCTGATACCTCCATGGTAAAGTCGAAGGTTAAAGGTGTACCTAAAATTTTAAAAAGTGTGACAATTAACGTTTTTACAGAGGGTAATATGTTTTCTGGTTCAAGAACAGAATCTTCTAGGTGTGCGTGGTGCGTCGCAGGTGTATAGTGTGGCAGCGTGCAGCGCTGTGGAAACCCAATCAAACCCCCTCAATTTTTCTTTCGATACGCCCCTGTTTATATTAAAACAAGCTAATATCTTACCATCGCCTTTTCCCAGTTGGTACAATATAACATATATAGGGCGATCTTGAAAAGTCAGCACTATGGGTTTAACTGTGTCGGTCAGAGAAGTACTTATGAATTTTGTGTTTTCCTTTGGAGTGATGTAAAAAATTAATTTATCGGGACCTAAAATATTATTGTTATTTTTTAGCTTATTAATTGTTTTGTTAATACATATTTATTTGTGGGTTACACGTTATACTCACCAGAAACTTGCACGTTATATTTAATTTTCGTCGACGACAAACGCTCTTTTGAAAGAACGGAGAATTTGAGGGTCTCATTTTCGGGAAACACGGGATCACTGATGGGTATCCAGGTGCTGTATTTTCTAAAAAAAAAAGCAATACATAAAATTTCCTGCATTTTCCTGCAAACCATTAATATAGAGGTGTGGCCTGTTAGAAAATCTCAGGAACTAAAATTAAATTTTGGACATACTCTGTTGGAAACCTCCAATTCTTTAAATCCCATATCACTAGATTGCATTTCCCTTCCCTTCAGACGCCGCGCACAGATAAAAAAATGACTTACATTCTTTTAACAACTTTGGCGTGAGTTAACGGCATGGCACATAAGGCATATTGTTGGCAATCATTTTCCATCGATTCCGCCTTACTCATCTCATTTACATACGGCTTAAGAATGTTGGGAGAATTTCTATCCATATTTATCATAAATACACCAGCATCTGTTTTTGTCAAGCCTGTCTCGTTGTAGAAACGCCTCTGAGTATGCTATAAAAATAAATAGTGTAAATTGGTGAGTTAACTGACTTCCGCTTTTGCTTCCGCAAATGCAGAAGTACTGCATTACTTTAGACTTCCGTTTCCGCTTCTGCTTTTGCATTTTACAAGGAAAGTTAGTGGTGCCAGTGAGCAACTATTTAGTGGAGCAGCCGTAATATACGATGAGAAACGAAACAGAGTCCATGGCCAAAAGATTGCCAAACTTCTGCTTTTCAGATACTTGCCTTTGGTAAGATTAGAAGTCGATCATGCTTAAGAATAAAGCTTCTACTGATGCCGTCTTTAAGTATTTTTTTAAAGTGGATAACCCAGAGTAAACAAAGGAAGGAAAGTAAAATTTTAAGATTTTTAAGAAGGATTTATATTTATGAAAAATAAAAGAAAAGGGAATTTTCAAGAATTAAATTTTGCAACACAAAGGGAAATGTCTAAAATACATTAACCATTCGCGACTGAAGAAAATTTAATAATAAAAATTAGTAAAGAATTTGTTTAAACAAAGAAAATGTTTAATGTAATATTTGATGCAGATGATTTTACTGGCAAATGATTTTTTAAACTTTTCTACAGGGTAGCAAATTCAAAAGAACTATTATGTAAGTATGTTCATTTGATACTCACCATTATCCAGTGCCTTTGAGGCCTAGGGGCATTAGAATCGCCACTGTAAGGAAATCCTACTGGAGTGTATACTATAGCAAAGAAGACTATAAATACAGCTAGTAATGCCAAATAATACCATAAGGCTCTTTTTAGTAGATTTGTTAATACAGTCTGAAAATAATATATGTATACTATACAGTGTCCGGCAAAAAGAGGGAAACATTTTTATTCTCAGGATTCGAGAAAATTTTTTCTGTAGATTTGCAGAAGCAGAGACGATCGCAAGGAAAAGTTTCATCAATATTAAAAATTTATCCCATATGTGACCAACTTTTTACTGGTCACTTCATATATCAATGTACATTATTATAAAAACTAAATATTCCATATGCATTTCCATGCACCTTATAGAACAACTACAAAATGTATTGTAAATTTAAATCAAGATATGTATATGACAAAAAGCATCAAACTGGTGGCAGGCCCTTACGAATCCTGATTAAGGGGAACGAATGAAATCAAATATAAATAAGAGATGAAAAAAGCAACGTTGCCAGCTATCGTCCGTTTTCATAAATTCTTGTTCATTCCTCTTAATTCGATTTAGAGACACCTGGCCCGGGATTCATAAAGGTCTATCATTGGCTTGATATTTTTCGATAAATTTTCTTTAAAATTAACCATAGATTTTTTGGTTTGGTCGGGTAATTTTCGTGCCATCGGCACTCTCTTTGAGTTTGGGGATGATGCTTATACTTACAAAAGGCGACACGAGTAGTATTGTAAATACAAAGGTGATAGCTCCAACTATTAGTTCTGGATTTGTCGCGGCTCCCATCCTACCAGTAATAGGTATAAAAAACGAAATCATAAGATTAAAGTGATACATTATTACAATCGTCGGTATGAGTTGGAATGCGAGGTAAATAACTTGCCATGTGCGAACTACAATTAAAAAAATATTTATGTTATATACAGTGTGTTGTGTTTTTTATATACACAATCTTTCTTTTCGGTTTTGTTTTAAATTTGTTAAAATTCGAATCAGACGCCTCTGAAAAAAGCATGGGGAAAGCTAATGCGTAGTAACGATAAAGAGCCAGTCTAGTTACAGTTGTGGTGTGGTGGTAATCGTTAGTTTTGTTATACGCGTATATAACCGAGGTTTTTTCGCTTGGGTGATTAGAAACTTACCTGTATGTTGCAATCTAAACAAATGTATCACAACGAATCCCAGCACATTAAACAAAATAGGAATCATTACAATATAGGTGGATCGAACATTGAGAATGACTCCAATAAAAAGTACAAGCGTCCATATTATCCTTAGCAAATGCGCTTGTATTTGTCCTCTTATACCTAGGGAAAGGTTCTGAAAATAAGTATACTGGTCTTCTATTAGTAAAAATGAAACCACCCAGTGTGTTTTTGTGTAAAGCAGATGTTGGCTAAAACTTCAAATTGCTATAGTCTGGAATAAAATCAATAAAACTTACTTTCTGATTAGTTAAAAAGAGCAAACACCCCGATAACCCAATAATTGGTACCATGTAGAGCCCAGAAATTAACCATGGGCTCGCGTACCATGACATGGTTTTCTTTAAAAGGTCCAGAACGAAACCTAGTCCAATCACGAAACCTCCAGCTAATATCCAGCATAGTAAAATAGCTCCTAGTGTAAGCAAAAGGTATTTAAAGATAGATGCCGTCATTCCTAAAATATGAAATTACATTAAAATTATTCGAGGACGTTCAGTAATTGAATTCTCCAGCAAAATCCTGTTGTTTCTCCCCCTATTTAAAAATTAAAGAGATACTTTATTTATAATTAAATGTTAAAAATTCCCGCGCTAATATTATATAGGAAACTAAATAAACATTCATTTTTATTACGGACTGTCCGGTCTACTGCGCATTTAGTAGGCGGGACTAACTCGAAGGCAAAGCTATATTTGACAAGCTGTATAATGCAGCATTTTTAAATTATAATACTTACCCGCTCTAAAGCTGAATAAACTAAACGCAAAAATGCCAAAAGATAAGACTATCGTAACTGAATTAATAATTATTGCTCCTTTGTTACTGTAAGAGATCATAAACCAGCCCAAAACATCGAAGTATACCGACTTTCCTTGAGATCGTTCTTTTTCTAAAGCAAAAGATATTCATTAATGTTTCTTTTTTTCTGTATTAATGATTTATTCACTACCTTTATCCAATTCATAGGTATCAGGAGCGGCCCGTGAAATTTTAAAGTTGTATATCTCTGTTGCTACTTATGGGACCCATGCCGAGTTCAGGTTTTTTAATAGTGAGTCTACTAGGAATGTTTTGGTAAAGCAAAAAAAAAATTTGTAATTTGCGAAAAAAAGTTGAATTTTTGAATTGACCCACATGGGAAAAAAATTAACACGCTTAGGTATTTTATTTATTATTTTTTCTAAACAAATTTTACATCATTTTGTCGACAATTCTTAAATTTTAAGAAAAAAAAACTTAGTAGAAAGTTATAGTCATTTGAATTTTTGTAAAAATTATATTTTAGGTTTAAAAAAATTCAAATGACTATAACTTTCTACTAACACATTTCTTTGCTTCAAAATTTAAGAATCGTCGACAAAATAATGTAAAATTTGTTTAGAAAAAACAATAAATAAAATACCTAAGCGTGTTAATTTTTTCCCAGGTGGGTCAATTCAAAAATTCAACTTTTTTAGCAAATTACAATTTTTTTTCTTTACCAAAACATTCCTAGTAGGCTCACTATTTAAAAACCTGAACTTGGCATGGGTCCCATAAGTAGCAACAGAGATATACAACTTTATAATTTCACGGGCCGCGCCTGATAGGGATATTTCCCAAAAGTGTCCACAATTTTTTTTCAAAACTGAATTAGTATAGCTTCGGATTAAACATTAACGAAAATTCTTGTCCTACCTAAAACTTCCGGTGCATTGGCCAAACTTTTTACCAATGAAAGAGTATTATCTCCAACGTGTTGATATGAGCCCAATGGTATATTTGAGAATCCATCATAGCTCGTGTGGTAACGGTAACCATCCTTAACAAAGGCCATATCAACCCCTTCAAAAAATAAAAGTTTTAATACTAGGAATGCTGATCTAAAATCGATCGTTCCAGAGATGTCGGAAGTCATTTGATTTAAAATGGAAAATTAAAAGTTAAAATTTGTCGCTTAAAATTAAGGGCATGAAAGGAAGATAAGATAAGAAAAAAAGTCGCTATAAACAAACATTAAAAAATCGATCAATTTTTCCCTTACCAACCATATTTCCAAAATCCCTAAAGAGTCTAAAATCAGTGTCCGATGGTATAAGTCCAGATTGAAATATTTCTTCCCCAATGACATTGCCGTACGGATGGGGCACCATATTGTAATACTTCACCAGCCATGGCGTCTCTGGTCCCGTTTGAAACAAAACTATTTTACCCCCCGCACCTGAAGCTTCCAGATTTATAAGAATTTTTGACCTAGAATATTTTTAAAACATTTTTTTTAAATAGCCTGTGAGAGATAAATAAAAAATGCGTTTTCCGATGATTCCGAGACTTCCTCTAGAAAAAGTTGAAATTTCTGATGCTTTATCCCGAATACCAGTTTCTTCGGATGAACTAAAAGAGATGTCTAATATAATTTCGCAAACCATGCGAGCAGGTGAAAAATTTTTATTAAAAAAACGATTCAGGTAGAAAAGGAGATGCTATTTATAACGGTCCTTACCTGGTTGTTGAGGATAAGGCGCCAAATGTATCAATTAAAATAGGAAATAAACTAGTTGAAGTTCATAAAAATAGGACAAAATTGTATTTTGATAGGTAGATTTAACATTTTTTTTCTCTTTTTATTTTCGTAGAAGATGTAATGTAGATATAGCACAGTTATTAGAAAAGTGTAAATAGTTAAGATACATACTGTAGGTATATATAATTTTAGTGCTTAGTTGTATTACACATGTAAGTAGGTTAATTGAGACACCGTTTATTATAAGTTTTATATAAGTGATGACTAAGAAAACAATAACGATTGCATCATTGCTTATGTGGATCTTATAATTATAAGAGGGTTGATGTTCAATTCGAAAAAGGATGTTTCTTTTACTAACGACTTAGCCCAATACCCTAAGATTTAGGGAAATTTCCCTACCAATGGCAACACTGACTCCAGTAGGCAGATTTAATGATGATTATGCTACTACATATCAACTTACTCTTTAGCCCATTTATGATGGGCAATAAACCCATGGGCGGCTTGTAGTGGAGTTTCCTCAGCCCCATTGAACAAAAAAATTATATTATGCAGCTGTTTCCACTCACTTTTCGACAGTTTTCTTAAAATTTCCAACATCGCTACTACGTTTATACCATCATCGCTACCCCCTACGAATTAATAATTAATAACCTTTTTGGGAGGCAGAAAATCATGCAATTTGAATTGCATAACTGTTATTTACATTACTAGTGAGATAGAAGCATCATTACAATCACAAGTGAGGCGTGCTGGCCACACAGGTGCGGTAGTATGCTCTAATCCGCGTGGAATGTATAACATTTTAACTACAATCGCTGTAAATAGTAAAAAGCTACTAAAAACCTAAATAAAAATAATTACACACAAACTGCACTATAATCAAGAAATGTACAGTTAGCAGCAGTTATATAAACAACAAATATATCTTTTTGCATCATAGATAAAATTCTTTTTGGATAAATTATATTAGTAATTTTCTTCAAAATAACATTTTTAAGTTGGTAATGGCTTGCTTGAAAAATTTACAATAAAAAAATACACACATATCCCCTATCAGTTACCTGGACTTGTGGGAACCGAATCAAAATGACAGTTAAGTAAAATACTATGTTCTGATTCGTTACTATTTCCATGTAACTTAACTACCACATTCTGCACTCTGTCATACACATTCATGTAACCAGCAGCATCACTGAGGTAATAATTTCCTAAAAAAAATTACAAATAAACATAAGGGATTTGCACAAAAATTCTTTAATATATGAATTTATAATTGAAAACCGAGTTGAAAACATTATACCTGTAACATTCTGAATATCAAGGTCGATATACTGATTAGGGTGAGCTTCTGCAATTATTGTATTTATTTTAACAGTCAGAAATTCTATAACAGCATATTCATTTTCATAACTTCCTGTCACCTTCGGCCCCAAGTCTGTTAGAAATTTTAAATCCTCTGCAGCCCTTTCAGTTATGAATGCATCTGGGGAATTTGTCTAACAAACATACACAATAGAAAAACACAAAAATAAGCTTGGTTTTTTTTCTATACAGGCTATAAATTTTGAAGGGTTATTCTACAGCTTATTTTAAGCATAAAAGTTCATATAAACATATATCTGATAATGCTTAGTTTTTAATATATAGGGTGTTAAAATTTATTACTTTTTTTCATTTTTTAAAATTTTGCTCATTTGTTTTTAAGGAAAACTTGGTACATGCAACAATTTTTGTAGTTCCCATAAAACAAATTTGTTATGTGAAATAATCTACAGAGTGATACTTTTCATCAAACCTTAAATTTGTTAATAACAATTTCAGTAATTTTTTTAGCAGAGTTCTGACTCCATAGTCTTGTATAACTCTTTCGGCGCTACTCAGAACTCCGATCAGAACTTCTCTAACTGAATGTATTGTGCAATAATCAGAAATTATCGAAATTGGGACCTTAAATTTGTTAATAACTGAAATATTGTTTTTAGCAGAGTTCTGACTCCGTAATCTTGTAGAACTCTTTCGGCGCTGCTTACAACTCCGATCAGAACTCCCTTAAGTCAAAAATATCGCGCGAGACTTAGAAATTATCGAAATTAGGACCTTAAACTTATTAATAACAATTGCAATAATTTTTTTAGCAGAGTTCTGACGCCGTAGTCTTGTAGAACTCTTTCAGCGCTACTTATAACTCCGATCAGAACTCCTTTAAGTCGAATATATCGCGTGATACTCAGAAATTATCGAAATTGGGACCGTGAATTTGTTAACAATTTCAATAATTTTTTAAGCAGAGTTCTGACTCTGTAGTCTTGTAGAACTCTTTCGGCGTTACTTAGAACTCCGATCAGCACTTCGCTAAGTCAAATATATCGCGCGATACTAAGAAATTATCGAAATTGGGACCTTAAATTTTTTAATAATAAAAATAATTTTTTCAGCAGAGTTCTAACTCCATAGTCTTGTGAAAAATAAACTGAACTTGCTATATTTTCATGGCGAATAACGTCACGACGTCACTGAGTAAACCGGGGGTTTCCCCGAAACTCGCATAGACCAGTGATCGGTGCCAGTGATTCCCCAAAATGTGTTTGTAAAGGTTGGCCACATATCCACACTTTATTTCGATATGGAGCAATTTGAATAAGTATTTGATCACCTAATATTTGACCACGGTCAATTGGCTGGTCAACTAACCAAGGCACAACTTTAGATATGTGTATAATATTTTCAGTTTTGTGTTTTCATACATACGGAGCTACGAGTAATAGCAATTTCCCAAAATCAATTATTATAATTTATATTTATATGTACTTACTTCATCTGCGATTGTTAAAGCAGATGGTAATATTCCATCAATTAGGTACACTATCCCAAAAAGTCCACTTAAAATTATTATTATTACAAACCCTATCCAAAATGGGACACTATGAATACTGTCTTTTTCTCGATCCATATCATCCGAATTAAATGGATTTGTGTAGCGATAGTTGTAGCTTCGAACCATTATTATTGAATTTAATTTTTTCTATATTGTATAATATTTATAACTTTACAATGGATTATTTGATTTGTACCTACATATAAAATAATATAGTTTGCATTAGTATTAACTCAGTTTTATTACATTAATTTTATTGTCGCAACAAAAATGTATGTTCTAACATGAAAGGTGTTTACAAAAACGTAAACTTTTATTGTAAAATCTTATCTTTTAGTACCTGCAGGTGGATAAGGTCATGTAGATAAGTTAAGGTGTGCTTATTCCTTATCATTTTATTGATTTTATGATTCAATTACATTAAATTTTAAATAATAATAACCATGTCATACAGATTTAAAAACAATAAAATCATAAACAATAAAGTCAGGTTAGGAACAATTCCTTTGTCAGTTTGACAGTATCAGCTGACGAAATTATAGGGGGAGTTCGAGTTGACGCTTGGAACGCTCCGAGCACAGAAATTAGACAATATGCGGGTTCGGCAACTCATCAGCAAGCATTTAGATGACACTATCCAGATATGGTCACGTGGATTAGTACCAATCATTTGATAAGTAACCACGTGACCAGCTGCCATTAGTGTCATCTAAACGCTCGCTGATGAATATCCGAACCCGCCTATTGTATAATTACTTCATACTGTCATAATACTGTCATTTATATAGGGCAGGCTAAGAACGTATATCTGATTTGCGCTCGGAGAACTCCGAGCGTCCAACTCGAACTCCCCCTGTATAGCTGCTGAGAAGTTAGAACAACAGAAGAAAATGTTTTGGGATGTATTTGGAATTTTAGGATAAGCTTATCTAATCAGTAAAAAATATTGCTTTAGGTAATCGATCATAGATGGTGCCGAACGCACTGGGAAACTACAGTGATACTATGCTTACAGTGAGGACAGCTGAGATAGTTTGAATGAATTATTTCATCCAATAAGATCAATAATTAGTATAATTACATTTTAATTAGAGTAATTAAAGAAATAATTTAATTTTGCAATTTGTGTTCTAATATTTTGGTTTCTAAAATCGTCATGGCATCATAAGGGTGAATCTACATTGGGAAGTCTGTTTAAGCATTATGTCAGTTCTTTGTCTTCTCTATTGGTTGCAGAATTCACGCCCATAGTTGTGACCAATAAAAACGGCAAAAGATCACGTTTCTTCTTTTTCCTTAATAGCATACAAAAGTAAAGGGTTTGTTCATAGCAGATTAAACCTAATTAGATTGACATACGTCACACGCGAAACAAAGATAGATACAACTAAAACCTTGGATTAGAGAACTAAAACCTATTCATACAGCATACGGTCAAAACTTGCTGATGCTGACGCAGATGAAAGCTTGGAGTGTGTCTTGTATAGTTGGTTGAATCCCTACCAATGAATAGAACACTTATTCTATCTTTTTCTAGTGCAGTATCTTAAATTGAAATAGATTAATGGAGTTTGTGATTTAGTATTGTTTTCGAACATACCCCAAAAGTTTTGTTTAGTCTGAACATCACGGTAGAGGGGGTAAAAACTGACGGGAAGAAAATACAGCCGTCAAAGCGTAATGGTCGTCGTGTTTGTCTTTTGCGAAAACTCATTTTTCTCAACAAATCTGGCTTTTATTCGAAAAAAAGACATTTGTAATGAATTATAAACGATTTTTTCGATATTTTTCTGTGTAGTGGTGGTAGTAAACTATACGAGTAAAGCTTAAAAATACCGATACAGCTTGTGCTCTCTCTGCAATCTACTTTTTTCTAGGATGAAAGATGGAACTGTACGAACTCTTTATAAAGCATTGTCGGATTTCAGTGTAATTTTGGTTTTTACGTGAGTTTCAGCCGCGAATGTTGGATTTTCGCGTGTGAAGTTTATTTAAGGATAATTGCAAAAACATGGAAACTTCCATTGATAAGGAATCGGGAGCCCTTGGAGGGCTCTTTCAACATATTATTATGGATATGAAGGTAAGATTATTTATCAGTTTTTTCTTTTGCAAAAATTGCCGTATTCTTGTTAGGGTAAAGGATAATATAACTATACTGTATTTACGCGTAAATGCAAGACTAACTTACTTCTGGTTAGATATTCCCGAGTTAAGGAAAGGCTTATACGTGGGCTTATATAATCAAATGACTGATAATTATCCTTACCCACATCCTTACCATTGATCTTCATCAAGAGGATATGCAGCTGTTCATTCATATAGTAAACTTTTTCTTAGATCTCACAATATGGTGGCCAAGTCACATGTCATGTTGAAATCTGGCCTATTTACCTTTAGATGTTGGCTAAAAAGACAGGACCGGACGTTCTTTTACTTTCGCCTTCACCTTTTTTTTTAAAACTTTGTCAGGAGTCTTAAAAACTGTATTGTAAATGGACTCATCAATTAAATTTGTTATGAATACATTTTGCTTCACTTAAATAAAATTATGTAAAGAACAGGACAAGCAGATAGGTACCTAGGGCTGTAGCCTCTAGAAACCTACTTACAAAAATGAGCCGGGGGCGAGTTTTGCAATCATAATTACTGTGTCAAGACCCATTTATCACATGTCTAACATATCATCACATTTTTTTTTTAACAATGCGGTAATAAGAATTTCATCCTTCCAATTTTAACTTAAGTTAAACCCATTACTGCATTCTGTTAGGTTAATAATAGTAGAAGTAGACTGTAGAGATAAAGTATACTGGGTACCATACGCGATCAGCTTTAATTACTGTCAATATTTTATGATAGTAATAGCATTAGGACTTGCAAAGATATTGCGTATTAATTTTATTTTATTGGTGTGATACTGATTATTTATTTATTCCAAATATACAAACGAATTCAATTACATTAATCCTTACCATCTAAATAATTCAATATAAAATGAAACGAAAATAGAACGACGCGACCTGTTGTGTCAGCTTGATACGGCCCACTGATCTAGGGACTTTTCGAAGGAACCAATATCAAATTTTAATGTCATCTGTGATTGTATCTTCCGATCTGCCTGAAAAGTACAAACACAAAATTACGCCGTTCAGATTTCTCAATGAACCAGACGTCGCTACGTGAAGCGACTTTGCCAATCTCACTCTAAATTTCGTCACCATACAATGGAATTAAATTACTAAAAACTTATCACGAAAAATAATGGTATATTTTATGATACGATGGGTCCTAAAAATATCATTACACCGATTTGATTTGTTTTACAAAAAACTGCATAGGCAATTGTTCATGATACGTCACATGTAGGCGAGATTGGGTACGGATTTAACTTCTACGCGCTTGACGCCGCGGGTAAAAGCTATGTTATAAAATAAAACTTCCATCAGCTTTATAGGTAGGTACACAGATAAGTCCTTGTAATTCTTGATTGATGATACCAGAGACTAGAAAAACGAGGCTGTGATGACAAAGCTTCGCTTTAAAGTACTGTCAGCGTCAGGCGTCAGCGACAAAAATAAAATTACATAATTGCCATAATATTTGGTTTCATTTAAATAAGATTATCCTTCCTATTCAATAATTTAGCATAAATTAGTTTAAGACAGGTAGCAGTTAACAGCAATTTTGTTCCTGAACTCTGCTTGCTTGATTCTGAAAAAGAATAAAGACAAATTATTTTGTGTTAAAGGGGTTGAATTGTGATTATGAGTGGTATCATAGGTACTTGTCGGAAATTTTGGTAATTATATTTATGGTAGGTACTAATTACAACTCTACATTCGATAAGTTACCTGAGCGCATAACAAATTGCTACCAGTCTTATTATTATTTTTATTATTGAAGCCAGGCAATGGCCCTTAATCTATTTAGTACCTTCTATTTACAGAACTGGCCGACTCATCTGAAGTATTATAGAAGATAAACCCTATTAAAAGGAGCAATACTAAGGAAGTTAATAACTAAACTTTATTGCACTAAATCTTAAGCGATTTTAATTTTTTAACACAACTTTGTAAAGTGCATTAATTCCTGAGATACTTGAATTACTACTGGAATCACTGCTGTACCCAAGGCTGTACCTATTTTGTATTTCGTACTTGGGGCTAAGCTAAAATTAATTAAAATTTAGTGATAGAATTCCAATAAAATTTAACAGATATGAATTAAATTCGTGGAAATTTGATAGTTTAAATATTTGCATACATAAACGACTTCCTGATGTTTAATAATTTACTAGATAATTTAAACATTTAATTGATAACGCATAATAAGCATGATGCCATTCTCTGTGGTTTTATTTTTATAGACACTAGCCTAGATTTTTTCTCGAGTGTGCAATTTGTAGGATTTTTGTTTGATTTAAAGTGGATTGTTTTGGCTGGGAATAGTTGTGTAAAGATGTATGAAATTAGATTTTAGAAAATTATTGAATCGTACGCAGGGGTAGTGGTAGTATTGACCTTTACCAAGAGGAAACGGGGGGTTGCAGATGCAAACCCCCTAATTGTGATTGGCTCTAAGCATGTCTGGAAGGTTATGTAAATACTACGCATAAATGTTGAGCCAGTTAGAGTTTAGTAACGTCATGCATCAACAACTAGAGTTAGAACTTCTAGAAGAAAACGGTTATTTGTCTTAGCACTTAAGAAGCAGTGCGGACGTTACTGTCAGCCTCGCTATCAGCTCAGTTGCAAGCGAAGTTGCAAGTACAATGTAACCTCTATAATCCGGAGAATTAATAAGGGGGCTGTCCGGATTTGTGAGTTGTCCGGATTACTGTATACAAACCAAATCACATTGTTATGATGTCAAATTTTTAAACCAAACAAAATTAAGACTCGAAAATCCATGGGTAGTACCAGAGACTCTAAACAATAAGTACCTTAGATTTATACATCCAAGTACCTACATAAATGATTCTGTCGCCAACATTTAAAGGCCATTATGCAAATAGGATAGAAAGATAGTAATATGATTGGTGAGGATGATAAGTGTTATTCGTTTGCGTGGCGCACATTTTTTACATATTGAAGAGTCATTGCCTTTTTATAGCGAATAACAGTAGCAGCAATATTAAAAAAAAGAATAGTAGTATCAATCAGTATTTACTGTTTTATTCTATAAGACTTCAGTTATCTCAAAAACTATTAAAGGCGACATATGGTTCCTTCTTCGTCTGAACAATAACTGAAGATTTATAGCCTTTATACATATATGCAACACCTGGTCCTGGTGTAGAAACAATAGGAACGCCTTTGCTCACCTTGTAGTCGATGTCTAACTATCGCCAACCGTTATGTAACACAGTTTTTAGACGACAACGTCGTCTTCGTGGTCGGTCCTTTCTTTGGCCTTTTAAATGGCGAAGTGGTTTTATTTGTACCGTGCGTTGAATATTATTTGTACCCGAGTGGTTTTATCGTTGACCCTCAGCAAGAGACGACACCATTCATTCATAACTAGCCTTATTTGTTTGGTACATTGTACATGTGTAGGACAAAGAAAGAGGAGAGAGAGAACGCTAAGTATCCGACTTCGCGCATCGTCGCATAGTGGGGTCCGGAACCCAGAAACTTGGCATTTATTCATGTATATTAAGCTAGCTCACCATGGTCACGTCGCGCATTTCTAACCTAATGGATATTTAGTTGCTAATTAGTTACGCTAATCCCGATTTAGTTGCTATTCATCCCTCCAAGATACACGCGGTGAGCTAACTTAAATATTAATCTAGCAGACCAATTACTATAACTCTGGTTCTGATCAACTTATCGACTTTGTTCAGCCGCCATATTTAGTTGCTAATTAGTTGCTGGAAGATAGCATAGTTTATTTTACCCCCCCCCCCCCCCCCCCCCCGTCAACCCTTAACTCCAGGATCGGCACCCCTAAAGGCATGAATTTCAATATGGCTCTGTAGGTAATTATAAATGGTTCTATATTTAGTTGCTAATTAGTTGCTGACGTTTTATGCTTTTTATTTTTTTTCCCTCCCCATTATACCCGATAACTACGGTGGTGCTAGAATAATTGTTTGTCTATTCAACCCTTCCGCGCAACTTTTGATCAATGAGAGATATCGACTTCGTTCAACCGCCATATTTAGTTGCTAATTAGTTGCTGGAAGATGGCGTAGTTTATTTTACCCCCCGTCAACCCCTAACTCCAGGATCGGCACCCCTAAAGGCATGAATTTCAATATGGCTCTGTAGGTAATTACCTATAAATGGTTCTATATTTAGTTGCTAATTAGTTGCTGACGTTTTATGATTTTTATTTTTTTTTCCTCCCCATTATACCCGATAACTACGGTGGTGCTAGAATAATTGTTTGTGTATTCAACCCTTCCGCGCAACTTTTGATCAATGAGAGATATCGACTTCGTTCAACCGCCATATTTAGTTGCTAATTAGTTGCTGGAAGATAGCGTAGTTTATTTTACCCCCCGTCAACCCCTAACTCCAGGATCGGCACCACTAAAGGCATGAATTTCAATATGGCTCTGTAGGTAATTATAAATGGTTCTATATTTAGTTGCTAATTAGTTGCTGACGTTTTATGATTTTTATTTTTTTTTTCTCCCCATTATACCCGATAACTACGGTGGTGCTAGAATATTTGTTTGTCTATTCAACCCTTCCGCGCAACTTTTCATCAATGAGAGATATCGACTTCGTTCAACCGCCATATTTAGTTGCTAATTAGTTGCTGGAAGATAGCGTAGTTTATTTTACCCCCCGTCAACCCCTAACTCCAGGATCGGCACCCCTAAAGGCATGAGTTTCAATATGGCTCTGTAGGTAATTATAAATGGTTCTATATTTAGTTGCTAATTAGTTGCTGACGTTTTATGCTTTTTATTTTTTTTTCCTCCCCATTATACCCGATAACGACGGTGGTGCTAGAATAATTGTTTGGCTATTCAACCCTTCCGCGCAACTTTTGATCAATGAGAGATATCGACTTCGTTCAACCGCCATATTTAGTTGCTAATTAGTTGCTGGAAGATAGCGTAGTTTATTTTACCCCCCGTCAACCCCTAACTCCAGGATCGGCACCCCTAAAGGCATGAATTTCAATATGGCTCTGTAGGTAATTATAAATGGTTCTATATTTAGTTGCTAATTAGTTGCTGACGTTTTATGATTTTTATTTTTTTTTTCTCCCCATTATACCCGATAACTACGGTGGTGCTAGAATATTTGTTTGTCTATTCAACCCTTCCGCGCAACTTTTCATCAATGAGAGATATCGACTTCGTTCAACCGCCATATTTAGTTGCTAATTAGTTGCTGGAAGATAGCGTAGTTTATTTTACCCCCCCCCCCCCCCCGTCAACCCTTAACTCCAGGATCGGCACCCCTAAAGGCATGAGTTTCAATATGGCTCTGTAGGTAATTATAAATGGTTCTATATTTAGTTGCTAATTAGTTGCTGACGTTTTATGCTTTTTATTTTTTTTTCCCTCCCCATTATACCCGATAACTACGGTGGTGCTAGAATAATTGTTTGGCTATTCAACCCTTCCGCGCAACTTTTGATCAATGAGAGATATCGACTTCGTTCAACCGCCATATTTAGTTGCTAATTAGTTGCTGGAAGATAGTGTAGTTTATTTTACCCCCCGTGAACCCCTAACTCCAGAATCGGCACCCCTAAAGGCATGAATTTCAATATGGCTCTGTAGGTAATTATAAATGGTTCTATATTTAGTTGCTAATTAGTTGCTGACGTTTTATGCTTTTTATTTTTTTTCCCCTCCCCATTATACCCGATAACTACGGTGGTGCTAGAATAATTGTTTGTCTATTCAACCCTTCCGCGCAACTTTTGATCAATGAGAGATATCGACTTCGTTCAACCGCCATATTTAGTTGCTAATTAGTTGCTGGAAGATAGCGTAGTTTATTTTACCCCCCGTCAACCCCTAACTCCAGGATCGGCACCCCTAAAGGCATGAATTTCAATATGGCTCTGTAGGTAATTATAAATGGTTCTATATTTAGTTGCTAATTAGTTGCTGACGTTTTATGCTTTTTATTTTTTTTTCCCTCCCCATTATACCCGATAACTACGGTGGTGCTAGAATAATTGTTTGTCTATTCAACCCTTCCGCGCAACTTTTGATCAATGAGAGATATCGACTTCGTTCAACCGCCATATTTAGTTGCTAATTAGTTGCTGGAAGATAGCGTAGTTTATTTTACCCCCCGTCAACCCCTAACTCCAAGATCGGCACCCCTAAAGGCATGAATTTCAATATGGCTCTGTAGGTAATTATAAATGGTTCTATATTTAGTTGCTAATTAGTTGCTGACGTTTTATGCTTTTTATTTTTTTTTCCCTCCCCATTATACCCGATAACTACGGTGGTGCTAGAATAATTGTTTGTCTATTCAACCCTTCCGCGCAACTTTTGATCAATGAGAGATATCGACTTCGTTCAACCGCCATATTTAGTTGCTAATTAGTTGCTGGAAGATAGCGTAGTTTATTTTACCCCCCGTCAACCCCTAACTCCAGGATCGGCACCCCTAAAGGGATGAATTTCAATATGGCTCTGTAGGTAATTATAAATGGTTCTATATTTAGTTGCTAATTAGTTGCTGACGTTTTATGATTTTTATTTTTTTTCCCTCCCCATTATAACCGAAAACTACGATGGTGCTAAAATAACTGTTTGTCTATTCAACCCTTCCGCGCAACTTTTGATCTATGGGAGATATCGACTTCGTTCAACCGCCACATTTAGTTGCTAATTAGTTGCTGGAAGATAGCGTAGTTTATTTTACCCCCGGTCAACCCTTAACTCCAGGATCGGCACGGGGGGTAAAATAAACTACGCTATCTTCCAGCAACTAATTAGCAACTAAATATGGCGGTTGAACGAAGTCGATATCTCTCACAAACAATTATTTTAGCACCACCGTAGTTATCGGGTATAATGGGGAGGGAAAAAAAATAAAAAGCATAAAACGTCAGCAACTAATTAGCAACTAAATATAGAACCATTTATAATTACCTACAGAGCCATATTGAAATTCATGCCTTTAGGGGTGCCGATCCTGGAGTTAAGGGTTGACGGGGGGGGGGGGGGGTAAAATAAACTATGCTATCTTCCAGCAACTAATTAGCAACTAAATATGGCGGCTGAACAAAGTCGATAAGTTGATCAGAACCCGAGTTATAGTAATTGGTCTGCTAGATTAATATTTAAGTTAGCTCACCGCGTGTATCTTGGAGGGATGAATAGCAACTAAATCGGGATTAGCGTAACTAATTAGCAACTAATTAGCAACTAAATATCCATTAGGTTAGAAATGCGCGACGTGACCATGGTGAGCTAGCTTAATATACATCATTTATTCAAAATATGAAATTGAACATTGAAATTACCGTTGCTTATATTTCTTAACTACACATACCACTGCGTTATTTCCCCCACCCTAATACTATGGACGATTTCTCAAGCGAGAATATCTCAAGGGACCACTAGCGTGCGATTAAATGGTGATCTGTGTTAAACATTATTTAGTTGTTGGTACAATTTTGTGAAGTCAATACTGTTTTAGTACATGCGTTACAAACTTTGCCTTATTATGGATTCAATACCTTTAGGGATGTACATACTAAATATTTGCAATTATTTGGTTTATATTGGTTGTGCTATGGTTTTTCCATACTTTGTGTAAATAGATTCTTACAAATATGTTTCAGAATTTATCAGTTTTACTATTGGGGTAGTAGTATAGTTTACGTCCACGCTCTTCCACACTAACCTTTTTATAAATTAATAAAGTAGGAATATTGTTCTTTTAAACAGCAAAACAAACCGTTGCTCACGTTTGCTCCTTTTGGTTTAATGACTCTATTGTACAGTGTTTATTAAAACATTATCCTGCCGAAGCGTTTCAGATGACAAGTCCTTCTAATATTTTCGTAGCAGATTCAAGCATGGAGAGTGGAGATGATTCATCTTCAGATTCTTAATAACTTTTATGCAAAATACACTGCGCGCAAAATAAATTGCCGTTTTTAACCTGTTCCTAAATATTTTAAAATTTATTTTTATGTAAAAAATCAAACAATAAATATTTGAATTTAAAAAATATACTTCACAATCCTTTAACTTGTAAAACAAAAACATTTAGAATATCCACTTCATTCCGCAAGCAGTTTGGTATACAAATTAATTGTAGGTTACAGTTTAATCTTTACTAATGCATATTCATTCAGTTATTATGCTGAAATTAGGGCTTGCAATCCTGGACGTACATATCTAAGAAAAAGTTTACTATACTTAGCAAAGATATTTGCCCATACTAAGACTTTTCAGAGACCCTGTATAATCTAAGGACGCAAATTTTCTTGGTGGTTTTTAATCGTGGGGAAGAGGTTATAATTATTTTTCGTGTTATATCGATTTGGCTTCTCAAAATAGATTGCCTTTTTGAGGTCAATTTATGGATGGATATTTGGACCTCAAACAAACCGAAGCTCGGATTAAAGTAAAGGGGAGATTCAAGGTTATCGTGCGGGTAATGCAAGTTTATTTGATTAAGGTGAAAGAGTATTTTCGAAGGGTCACGAGTTCATGAGAAAAAGGATGTTTGTATATTACAGGGTTGAACGAGAATGTTGGAAAGTAAAATTTAAGAAAATGACGTGTATCGTGTCATTGTTACTTTATATCTGAGAGAAACATTTGTATTTGTATTCGAGCTTTCACAAAGCTGATTATGACTCATTGGGTTAAGAAAAAAATTGTATTTTTATTGTTATAAATTAAAAACACCAACACACGTACATGAAATATCCTCGTGACGCTCCGCACTTATGGTGTGTTGATAAACAGAAAATGTGAACGTCCTCGTTTAGCACAGTTTTATGACCTGCAAACTACATAATAATTTTAGCGCGGTCAGGATGCTTTCATTATTTTCTATTTGTTTGCAAAGAAACGATGACTTCCACATAACAAGGGCATTTACCGTAAATTTAAAGTTAATTACCTTTTTATAGTTGTAGTCGTGGGGTCAATATACCTACCCGAAAATTTGTACACATGCTGCAAAATTTGCCTAACTGCTCGATATTGCAGAAGTACTGCTGATTCTGCAGGAGTACCTACTGCAGATCTTGCAGAGGTACTGCCGATATTTACGATATTTAGGTATTTTTCCAGCAATTGTGTAAATATTGATTTAAACCTGGAACTTAAACAATATTGTCAATTCATTTTTGCAGCTTACTGCAGAGGTATTTTGGAGGTACTGCAGGTACTGAAGGCGTCTTGCATGTATTGCGAAATCCTGCAGGTATCGCAGAGGTCTTGCAACGTATTGCAGGAAGATGTGTACACCTAGTAGTGCATGAAGGTGTGTTAAACCCTCGATTATAGTTTTCTAAAACAGTAGCCTCACTAAATGTGAATCTCATAGTTAACATATTAAATGACATCAGATCAGTGGCGCAACCAGAATTTTAAGCTCGGAGGGGATGCTGGTCACTCATTGGTGACGGGGGAAGGGGGGGGGGGGGCGCAGACACAAATTCTGTATAGTTAGTATCCAATGGACTTATTCAGTCATTCAACCAAGCAAACACACAAGGCCAATCACGCAAATGCCATTTATTAAACTAAGGGATGGTACTACGGGATCCCGTCATTTGGCCGAATGTCAATTGGTCGAAAGTCAATTGGCCGAAGTCAATTAGCCGAATACGTCAATTCGCCGAAAGATAACAGGCCGAATACGTCAATTGGCCGAACACGTCAACTGGCCGAAGACGTCAATTGGCCGATATACATATCAGGCGCTGCCCGTGAAATTTCAAAGTTGCATATCTCTGTTGCTACTTATGGGACCCATACCAAATTCAGGTTTTTTAATAGTGAGCCTACTAGGAATGTTTTGGTACAGAAAAAAAATATTTTGCAATTTGCGAAAAAAAGTTGATTTTTTGAATTGACCCACCTGGCCAAAAAATTAACACGCTTAGATATTTTATTTATTATTTTTTCTAAACAAATTTTACATCATTTTGTCGACAATTCTTAAATTTTAAGAGAAAAAAATGTGTCAGTAGAAAGTTATAGTCATTTGAATTTTTTCAACCGAAAAATAATTTAAATTTTCGGTTGCAAAAAATTCAAATGACTATAACTTTCTACTAACACCTTTTTTTCTCTTAAAATTTAAGAATTGTCGACAAAATGATGTAAAATTTGTTTAGAAAAAATAATAAATAAAATATCTAAGCGTGTTAATTTTTTAGCCAGGTGGGTCAATTCAAAAAATCAACTTTTTTTCGCAAATTGCAAAATATTTTTTTTCTTTACCAAAACATTCCTAGTAGGCTGGCTCACTATTAAAAAACTTGAATTTGGTATGGGTCCCATAAGTAGCAACAGAGATATGCAACTTTGAAATTTCACGGGCCGCGCCTGATACATATATATTTTTTCTTACATATTACTTAAAAATTATTTTTTGTTTTTTTTTTTAATTTTTGATGACATTTATTCATAATATTTAATTAACTGTTATTGTTGGATTTTTTGTAATAAATTGTTGAAACAAATTTTTGCTTTTATCTTTTGGTTAGTTTTGTTTTGGATTTACCGATACACTTACAGGTTAGTTCAGGTTAGTATTATGTATTTAACCAAATTATGTACTAAACCTACTACTCACTTCTTCAGACAATTGATCTGGTACGTCTATTGACGTTTTCTGTCATTTGTCCTATTTGGTCAGTTGACGTATTTGGTCAATTGACTTATTCGGCCAATTGACGTATTCGGCCAATTGACGTATTCGGCCAATTGATCTTCGGCCAACTGACTTCGGCCAATTGACTCTCGGCCAATTGACGTAGACCCTGGTACTACTACTACAGTTGCAATTTTGATGCGGTGTTGCCTTATAGGCTAGGTTATTTTTTCCGTTCTTCACAATTCGTTAAATAGGGAAAATCGCGCACATGACACAAATTTTAATTAGTGCCATTGAACAAAGACGATTTATATGGGATACGTCGTCAGAGGAATATTTTTTTACTTTTGTAATATCAATAAATTTAAAAAACCTGGTAGTATGCTTTAGTATATTTAATAAAATAAACAGACTATTTAGGGCTAACAGGTAAAATAATTTTAAAATAAACTTACCTTAAAGCCCGGCACAATCTCTTCACAGAAGAAACAGAAACTTTTATGGTGCTTGCTATGCAGTTTCCCAAATGCTGTAATGGACATTCAGAAATACAATAAATATTAAAAACAAATAAATATTAAAAAAGTTGCTTGGATTATCTCTTAACTTAAAATATAGAGTGACAAATGCACTTGCAAGCCGTTTCAGTTTTTTACAAATTTGGCTGCTAACTTAAATTTTTACAATTTCTCGAAAACTAGACATATAAACAGATTAATATTTGCAAGGTAAGGTAAGGCCTACTAGCACGATAGTTTGTATACAGAGTCGTTCACTTGCAAGCCGTTTCAGTTTTTTACAAATTTGGCTGCTAACTTAAATTTTTACAATTTCTCGAAAACTAGACATATAAACAGATTAATATTTGCAAGGTAAGTTAAGGCCTACTAGCACTATAGTTTGTATACAGAGTCGTTCACTTGCAAGCCGTTTCAGTTTTTTACAAATTTGGCTGCTAACTTAAATTTTTACAATTTTTCGAAAACTAGACATATAAACAGATTAATATTTGCAAGGTAAGTTAAGGCCTACTAGCACTATAGTTTGTATACAGAGTCGTTCACTTGCAAGCCGTTTCAGTTTTTTACAAATTTGGCTGCTAACTTAAATTTTTACAATTTCTCGAAAACTAGACATATAAACAGATTAATATTTGCAAGGTAAGGTAAGGCCTACTACCACGATAGTTTGTATACAGAGTCGTTCACTTGCAAGCCGTTTCAGTTTTTTACAAATTTGGCTGCTAACTTAAATTTTTACAATTTTTCGAAAACTAGACATATAAACAGATTAATATTTGCAAGGTAAGTTAAGGCCTACTAGCACTATAGTTTGTATACAGAGTCGTTCACTTGCAAGCCGTTTCAGTTTTTTACAAATTTGGCTGCTAACTTAAATTTTTACAATTTCTCGAAAACTAGACATATAAACAGATTAATATTTGCAAGGTAAGTTAAGGCCTACTAGCACTATAGTTTGTATACAGAGTCGTTCACTTGCAAGCCGTTTCAGTTTTTTACAAATTTGGCTGCTGACTTAAATTTTTACAATTTCTCGAGAACTAGACATATAAACAGATTAATATTTGCAAGGTAAGTTAAGGCCTACTAGCACTATAGTTTGTATACAGAGTCGTTCACTTGCAAGCCGTTTCAGTTTTTTACAAATTTGGCTGCTGACTTAAATTTTTACAATTTCTCGAGAACTAGACATATAAACAGATTAATATTTGCAAGGTAAGTTAAGGCCTACTAGCACTATAGTTTGTATACAGAGTCGTTCACTTGCAAGCCATTTCAGCTTTTTACAAATTTGGCTGCTAACTTAAATTTTTACAATTTCTCGGAAACTAGACATATAAACAGATTAATATTTGCAAGGTAGGTTAAGGCCTACTAGCACCATAGTTTGTATACAGAGTCGTTCACTTGCAAGCCGTTTCAGTTTTTACAAATTTGGCTGCTAACTTAAATTTTTACAATTTCTCGAAAACTAGACATATAAACAGATTAATATTTGCAAGGTAAGTTAAGGCCTACTAGCACTATAGTTTGTATACAGAGCCATTCACTTGCAAGCCGTTTCAGTTTTTTACTTTGGCTGCTAACTTAAATTTTTACAATTTCTCGAAAACTAGACATATAAACAGATTAATATTTGCAAGGTAAGTTGAGGCCTACTAGCACTATAGTTTGTATACAGAGTTGTTCACTTGCAAGCCTTTGCAGTTATTTACAAATTTGGCTGCTAACTTAAATTTTCACAATTTCTCGAAAACTAGACATATAAACAGATTAATATTTGCAAGGTAAGTTAAGGCCTACTAGCACCATAGTTTGTATACAGAGTCGTTCACTTGCAAGCCGTTTCAGTTTTTACAAATTTGGCTGCTAACTTAAATTTTTACAATTTCTCGAAAACTAGACATATAAACAGATTAATATTTGCAAGGTAAGTTAAGGCCTACTAGCACTATAGTTTGTATACAGAGTCGTTCACTTGCAAGCCGTTTCAGTTTTTTACAAATTTGGCTGCTAACTTAAATTTTTACAATTTTTCGAAAACTAGACATATAAACAGATTAATATTTGCAAGGTAAGTTAAGGCCTACTAGCACTATAGTTTGTATACAGAGTCGTTCACTTGCAAGCCATTTCAGTTTTTTACAAATTTGGCTGCTAACTTAAATTTTTACAATTTCTCGAAAACTAGACATATAAACAGATTAATATTTGCAAGGAAAGTTAAGGCCTACTAGCACGATAGTTTGTATACAGAGTCGTTCACTTGCAAGCCGTTTCAGTTTTTTTACTTTGGCTGCTAACTTAAATTTTTACAATTTCTCGAAAACTAGACATATAAACAGATTAATATTTGCAAGGTAAGTTGAGGCCTACTAGAACTATAGTTTGTATACAGAGTTGTTCACTTGCAAGCCTTTGCAGTTATTTACAAATTTGGCTGCTAACTTAAATTTTCACAATTTCTCGAAAACTAGACATATAAACAGATTAATATTTGCAAGGTAAGTTAAGGCCTACTAGCACTATAGTTTGTATACAGAGTTGTTCACTTGCAAGCCGTTTCAGTTTTTTACAAATTTGGCTGCTAACTTAAATTTTCACAATTTCTCGAAAACTAGACATATAAACAGATTAATATTTGCAAGGTAAGTTAAGGCCTACTAGCACTATAGTTTGTATACAGAGTTGTTCACTTGCAAGCCTTTGCAGTTATTTACAAATTTGGCTGCTAACTTAAATTTTCACAATTTCTCGAAAACTAGACATATAAACAGATTAATATTTGCAAGGTAAGTTGAGGCCTACTAGCACTATTGTTTGTATACAGAGTCGTTCCCTTGCAAGCCGTTTCAGTTTTTTACAAATTTGGCTGCTAACTTAAATTTTCACAATTTCTCGAAAACTAGACATATAAACAGATTAATATTTGCAAGGTATGTTAAGGCCTACTAGCACTATAGTTTGTATACAGAGTTGTTCACTTGCAAGCCGTTTCAGTTTTTTACAAATTTGGCTGCTAACTTAAATTTTCACAATTTCTCGAAAACTAGACATATAAACAGATTAATATTTGCAAGGTAAGTTAAGGCCTACTAGCACTATAGTTTGTATACAGAGTTGTTCACTTGCAAGCCTTTGCAGTTATTTACAAATTTGGCTGCTAACTTAAATTTTCACAATTTCTCGAAAACTAGACATATAAACAGATTAATATTTGCAAGGTAAGTTGAGGCCTACTAGCACTATTGTTTGTATACAGAGTCGTTCACTTGCAAGCCGTTTCAGTTTTTTACAAATTTGGCTGCTAACTTAAATTTTTACAATTTCTCGAAAACTAGACATATAAACAGATTACTATTTGCAAGGTAAGTTAAGGCCTACTAGCACGATAGTTTGTATACAGAGTCGTTCACTTGCAAGCCTTTGCAGTTATTTACAAATTTGGCTGCTAACTTAAATTTTCACAATTTCTCGAAAACTAGACATATAAACAGATTAATATTTGCAAGGTAAGTTAAGGCCTACTAGCACGATAGTTTGTATACAGAGTCGTTCACTTGCAAGCCGTTTCAGTTTTTTACAAATTTGGCTGCTAACTTAAATTTTTACAATTTCTCGAAAACTAGACATATAAACAGATTAATATTTGCAAGGTAAGTTAAGGCCTACTAGCACGATAGTTTGTAGACAGAGTCGTTCACTTGCAAGCCGTTTCAGTTTTTTACAAATTTGGCTGCTAACTTAAATTTTTACAATTTCTCGAAAACTAGACATATAAACAGATTAATATTTGCAAGGTAAGTTAAGGCCTACTAGCACGATAGTTTGTAGACAGAGTCGTTCACTTGCAAGCCGTTTCAGTTTTTTACAAATTTGGCTGCTAACTTAAATTTTTACAATTTCTCGAAAACTAGACATATAAACAGATTAATATTTGCAAGGTAAGTTAAGGCCTACTAGCACTATAGTTTGTATACAGAGTTGTTCACTTGCAAGCCTTTGCAGTTATTTACAAATTTGGCTGCTAACTTAAATTTTCACAATTTCTCGAAAACTAGACATATAAACAGATTAATATTTGCAAGGTAAGTTGAGGCCTACTAGCACTATTGTTTGTATACAGAGTCGTTCACTTGCAAGCCGTTTCAGTTTTTTACAAATTTGGCTGCTAACTTAAATTTTTACAATTTCTCGAAAACTAGACATATAAACAGATTACTATTTGCAAGGTAAGTTAAGGCCTACTAGCACGATAGTTTGTATACAGAGTCGTTCACTTGCAAGCCTTTGCAGTTATTTACAAATTTGGCTGCTAACTTAAATTTTCACAATTTCTCGAAAACTAGACATATAAACAGATTAATATTTGCAAGGTAAGTTAAGGCCTACTAGCACGATAGTTTGTATACAGAGTCGTTCACTTGCAAGAAGTTTCAGTTTTTTACAAATTTGGCTGCTAACTTAAATTTTTACAATTTCTCGAAAACTAGACATATAAACAGATTAATATTTGCAAGGTAAGTTAAGGCCTACTAGCACGATAGTTTGTAGACAGAGTCGTTCACTTGCAAGCCGTTTCAGTTTTTTACTCTGGCTGCTAACTTAAATTTTTACAATTTCTCCAAAACTAGACATATAAACAGATTAATATTTGCAAGGTAAGTTAAGGCCTACTAGCACTATAGTTTGTATACAGAGTTGTTCACTTGCAAGCCTTTGCAGTTATTTACAAATTTGGCTGCTAACTTAAATTTTCACAATTTCTCGAAAACTAGACATATAAACAGATTAATATTTGCAAGGTAAGTTAAGGCCTACTAGCACTATAGTTTCTATACAGAGTTGTTCACTTGCAAGCCTTTGCAGTTATTTACAAATTTGGCTGCTAACTTAAATTTTCACAATTTCTCGAAAACTAGACATATAAACAGATTAATATTTGCAAGGTAAATTGAGGCCTACTAGCACTATAGTTTGTATACAGAGTCGTTCACTTGCAAGCCGTTTGAGTTTTTTACAAATTTGGCTGCTAACTTAAATTTTTACAATTTCTCGAAAACTAGACATATAAACAGATTAATATTTGCAAGGTAAGTTAAGGCCTACTAGCACGATAGTTTGTATACAAAGTCGTTCACTTGCAAGCCGTTTCAGTTTTTTACTTTGGCTGCTAACTTAAATTTTTACAATTTCTCGAAAACTAGACATAAACAGATTAATATTTGCAAGGTAAGTTAAGGCCTACTAGCACTATAGTTTGTATACAGAGTTGTTCACTTGCAAGCCTTTGCAGTTATTTACAAATTTGGCTGCTAACTTAAATTTTCACAATTTCTCGAAAACTAGACATATAAACAGATTAATATTTGCAAGGTAAGTTGAAGCCTACTAGCACTATAGTTTGTATATAGAGTCGTTCACTTGCAAGCCGTTTCAGTTTTTTACTAATTTGGCTGCTAACTTAAATTTTTACAATTTCTCGAAAACTAGACATATAAACAGATTAATATTTGCAAGGTAAGTTAAGGCCTACTAGCACTATAGTTTATATACAGAGTTGTTCACTTGCAAGCCTTTGCAGTTATTTACAAATTTGGCTGCTAACTTAAATTTTTACAATTTCTCGAAAACTGGACATATAAACAGATTAACATTTGCAAGGTAAGTTAAGGCCTATTAGTACTATAGTTTGTATACAAATACAAAATAACAAAATTACACGAAGTTCATAATCGATATAAACCATGATGACTTCTCGCGCATTTTGTTGATATAACTGTAATTTGATTGAGACTTTGTCGTTCATCAATTATACTTGTCGAATTCGCAAAAACGCACCCATTAACACATTGGCAGATGGTGTACTGTTAGACGGAACAGGTTACCTAATTTCGGGATCGTATTTGCTGAATAGTAAAACGCCAGCAATCCTGATGGCATACAGCTCGTAATCAAACAAAAAATAATCACTTACATGCTGGGGAAATGTAAACGTGTTATTGAACTTTCTAACCATTACATTAGATCATCGCACCCAAATACATAATATTTATAATGCTTATACTAGAGGAGGTAGGTAAGTTAGATTTGGAGAGTCGAAATAAGCAAAAAAAAATATGCAATTGCAGTCGTTAACGAAATCATAAATAAACATTGCCACTAAAAATTTTAAATTGCCTCTCCTGAACAAACACGATTTTAGAGATGTGTCACTATTCTTCCAAATGAGCGAAATGCTGTACAAATTAAATATCTAATACCTACAAACAATATATTTTAGCCAATATTCCCTTCGTTCTAAAGAACCAATTCTGCAAGCTAACTGAGCATAAAATTGCCACCCACAGGCGGATTGCAATATTTGCACTTCCTGAAGACGTGTACCGTCAATAATTCCAACAGGAAGTCACTACGATGAACTGTAGAGCTTGCCCAGTGCCACTTCGCCGCTCCCCCTACGCGAAATAATACTGAAAAATCTTCAACTTATCTGGGTCAACGAACACAGTAAAACAGCTCTTAAAAATAGCTAATTTACAATGACAATTAAAAACAGGTTAATGAGTTTAAAGTAAATAAAAAACGATTGATAAATTTCACACAATACATTAAAATTTCCTGCGGCTTATCTAGTTCAAAAATCTGGCATCGAGCGATAAAAAACATAACAATGTCTGGCGCTTTTAATTTGTTGCCTGACAAATATGGCATTATGTTCAATAGCGAATTGGTTTATTTTCACATACATTAAATGACATTTAATGCGTACCTCATCCAATGAAATATCCCTGCACTTAAAGTAGAAGGTTCCTAAAATCTTATTCTGTCGTTCAAGCCGAAATCGGTTCAGGAACCTTCCAATCTTGCAACAAAACGGGCATTTTTGCTAAATTTTGTCACATCAGATTTTAATAATTTCGACGTAAATAAACTTTAGAATCGTTCTAAGCTTTGTAAATTAGGTGATAAGTTTGATATAGGTACATATTTAAGAAGACCGACATGACACAAAATGCTTACTTAACCAAAAGGAGAGAATTTAGCCAGAGAAAAGTAAAATATACATTTCATTGTGGTGTGTCCATCCATATCTGTGTGTAACAACATGGAAACTCGAGTGGAAACGGATAAATTACCAGCTCTTTTCTTGATCTCGGAATATGATTTACTTATAAATTATGTACAAATGACTTATTTTACTTGATTTCAACTCGGAGTGTGAAACTGGGTTACCCGTGTTATTATGTTACATCGGAGGAGTCATTATCTGTATGTCGCTAGACTATGGGGGATGTTTTCAAAATTCCGACGAAATCTAATCACTTTATTATGATGTACCCAACCCAATCCAACCTGAGCAAATTTTTGTCCTGCTTTTGCTCAAGATGCTGATTTAAGGGAAACATATTTCTTTCTCGCTCTGTCTTTGAAACTGGGTTTCAGCGTCAGATTAGCTTCATTCGGAGAAGAATCACGAACCAGTTAGAGTCAATGAAATTGCTGGAAATTAATCAACAAACTGTCGCTTTACGGAGTAACTGAAACTTGATTATTTGCACAATCATATTTATTTCCTGGTATATCATAAATAAATATTTTTAGAACAGCTTATCTTTGAATTGTTTCCTGAAAGAATCAAGTTTGATATAATGCAATATAAATAATCCCTTTCCTAATAAATATATACGGTAGTAGGTAGTATTAGTTAGTTTTATTGATCTAACATGATGTTATTATATCTCTGAATATCCAAGGTTATAATTGATTTTCGTTACCTATTTTTTCCGAAAGTTATCTAAAGAAAATTCTGAAACTGGTATATTATCAAATGACACTATGAAAATATCAACTGAGTAGACCGTGAAAATTTCTGTCTGTTCTTGTTCAATGCCGGCAAAATACGAATTTAGTAGAACATCTAAAGAAATCAACGTTTAAGTTTAAGTGCTCTTGAAACTCTTGAAAAGGGCTTTGCTTTGAACCCTCGAAAAGCGCTTTAAGACCTCAAGTAATAGCTTACAACAACAGTGTCAGTAATTGAAGTAGCATGCCAACATTTTAAAAAGGCGTGAAGCACTTTATAAGGGATTGAAGCACTTTAAAGGGACTTGAAGCACTTTAAAGGGACTTGCAGCACTTTGAAATGTCTTCCATGCCATTTTTTTCAGTCACCAATTGCCAAGCACCTTAAGGTAATTCAATTATAAAGCCCCAATTACATATTTAAGAAATGACTTGCAGCACAGTGCTTGCAAGCAATGACAGGTCTTGAAGTACCGATGGGCTTGCAAGTCCTCAAGCTCTGTCCGGCTTTGAAAACGAACTGGGGGCTGATTATCGCTCAAGTTCGCTTCAAGCTTCTAACGATCGTAAAGTTAAAACTGTGAAGATTAACCATTTTAGTTTATTAAAGTTTACGACTTTTAAAAGTGTTTATTGTGCTTGAGAAGAGATAGAAGGAAGTCGGTAGCTGTATCTTTGAATTTAATTGGCCCGTATAATAATGTTTTACTGCCGCTAATGGCTGCAGCATGATGTTAAAATCTTTTAAAAGTATTTTTGAAACATGGGGGGTCGTTACCGGCAGTGACTCGGACAGGGGCGACTCGTGAAATGTTTTAAAGAGGATGCGATATGGATGCCTATTTGAAATCGGCAAAGGACATTGATGGAACAATTTACTGAATTTAACAACGCGCCTTGCTTGAATTAATCGTGTGAGAACATGAGGCAGATGCCAGAAACATGAGATCTCATATAAAAACATGAAGGTTGGCAACGCTAAATAGCTAGTTCAAATAAAATAGCCATATTTTAACATTGTTTACGAGGCTAACGCCTGATCTTACGAACACTGCTGTTTTATTTCTCTTTACACTAAATATATACCGACTTTTTCGCAAAAACATACACTGTGCACCTTCTCTTATAGGTTCTGTTTAGTTTACAAGAGTTAAAATATTAGGGAAAACACCACATGGCTTTGCTTTCTGTACAAAGTACTTCAAAATGTTCTGATACTATTTTTAATGACCTCGATAGTCCGTGAGATGTTTAGACAAAATACGAATAAAAAATAATTGTAAAATTTGACTTTTGAGTGTATAATATTTGTGACAGGTCGGAAAACACGTGTTTTAGTGAAATTTGTACTGATTTTTCTAAAATTCTTGTTTAGTTTTATCCGTCACTGAATATGACACTGATACTAGAGGCCATGGCTGAGACTGAGATAATCGCGACTGGCCTTCAGTCGGACTGTTCAGTCTGAACTGACAGATCTGCCAGATTGTGTGTAGCCGCCTTAAGAAATTTAAAACAGTTTTTCTTCATGTCTGCCTGATGTTTTTTCTAATATACAAAACCCTTCCTACGGAATTCTCACGCTATGTTATTTATTTGTATTTAATTATAATATAAACACGAGCACATAACACAAAACATACGGTACACTTTAGTCAACATATTATTTATTTTAAAAATAGGTAGCCTACAAGTTGTGCATGTCACTTATAAACATTATTAGGCTGATATGATATGAAAATTACAGCAAGTATAATTGGTACAATCTTAATGTCAAAATAGCATCATCCTCATTTGTTTTTATTTGATGACATTATATGGATTTTAAATCGTACGAAACAACTTTGATATTCATTGACCTTCAACAAGATGAGATGACACCATTCATTTGTTTCATAAATTGTGTATGTGTAGGGCAAACAAAGAGGAGAGAGAGAATGCTAGACATCTGACTAGGCGCGCCGTCGATGGTTTTTCTAGCCGTTTGTTCCAGCGAGCAAGCCGGTGAAAAGACAGTCCCGGATAAAAAACTGACGAACTGACGCACAATTTACAAGGTTTATGGATAAAATCCTTTTAAGTAAAACCAAGAATTACGTAACGTGGTACGGAGAAGAAGCGAAGTTGCCACTCGCACTCTAAATTTAAATCTGGGGTTTCCGGTGGCCAAGTTGGTACGGCGCCAGCTTTGCAACCGAGAGGTTACGGGCTCGAATCCCGCTCCGACCATGGATATTTTGTGATTGTTAATTGTTGGAAGGTGATAGAGGAAGTCTCCCTTGATCGCGGTGGTACCACCCCACACGTCCTCTTAAAGGGCTGGTGCAGTCCTTACGGATGTTTCCATCTCTAGATGTGTGAGTCGGATTTCCCCAGTACACCCACAGTCAGTACCGTAGCTAGGGCGTGGCAAAGGTGACATTTGCCACAGGCGCAAAAAATCCGGTACATCTTCTCAGGCAGCTTATCATCTAGGGCAAGGCGCTAAAATGATTTAATTTTTTTTTCACGATATTTAATGGCTTGCCATTTAAAAGCGAATTAAGATACGGACATCGGGTTTGCGGTAAAATGTATTTTTTGAAGACCTTTAAAGTGAGGCACCACACGGCATACGGTTGCATTTAGTCAACATATTATTTATTTTAAAAATAGGTAGCCTACAAGTTGTGCATGTCACTTATAAACATTATTAGGCTGATATGATATGAAAATTACAGCAAGTATAATTGGTACAATCTTAATGTCAAAATAGCATCATCCTCATTTGTTTTTATTTGATGACATTATATGGATTTTAAATCGTACGAAACAACTTTGATATTCATTGACCTTCAACAAGATGAGATGACACCATTCATTTGTTTCATAAATTGTGTATGTGTAGGGCAAACAAAGAGGAGAGAGAGAATGCTAGACATCTGACTAGGCGCGCCGTCGATGGTTTTTCTAGCCGTTTGTTCCAGCGAGCAAGCCGGTGAAAAGACAGTCCCGGATAAAAAACTGACGAACTGACGCACAATTTACAAGGTTTATGGATAAAATCCTTTTAAGTAAAACCAAGAATTACGTAACGTGGTACGGAGAAGAAGCGAAGTTGCCACTCGCACTCTAAATTTAAATCTGGGGTTTCCGGTGGCCAAGTTGGTACGGCGCCAGCTTTGCAACCGAGAGGTTACGGGCTCGAATCCCGCTCCGACCATGGATATTTTGTGATTGTTAATTGTTGGAAGGTGATAGAGGAAGTCTCCCTTGATCGCGGTGGTACCACCCCACACGTCCTCTTAAAGGGCTGGTGCAGTCCTTACGGATGTTTCCATCTCTAGATGTGTGAGTCGGATTTCCCCAGTACACCCACAGTCAGTACCGTAGCTAGGGCGTGGCAAAGGTGACATTTGCCACAGGCGCAAAAAATCCGGTACATCTTCTCAGGCAGCTTATCATCTAGGGCAAGGCGCTAAAATGATTTAATTTTTTTTTCACGATATTTAATGGCTTGCCATTTAAAAGCGAATTAAGATACGGACATCGGGTTTGCGGTAAAATGTATTTTTTGAAGACCTTTAAAGTGAGGCACCACACGGCATACGGTTGCATTTAAAATTTTAGACCTTAACTGCCTAGCGTCACCCCTCAAGGGGGTTGAAAAAGTTAAAAAAGTAGATTTATTAACCAATAAAGTACCCCTAAAATTTGGTGTCTCTAGCTTTACTAATAGCAAAGATATTTGCCCATACTATGACTTTTCGAACGCCCTGTATATTGTAATGTTTCAAAAACTATAGATTACCCTTGGCGAAGAAAGTAGCATTGTATTCCTAAATATAAGATTCCCTAATTTTTTTTCGTCTTGTTGGAACGTTTTATGTTTTCAGTCTAACTGTAAATAAATATTTCTGTTTTAAGTTATTTTTCTGGTATCCAAAAACAACAAAAAGAACAGCATAATATGTCCCAAAGGAAGACCTGTTGACGCTTATGTAAACAGTGCTGAATGTGATGCGGGAACATTTTTTAAATGTCTTAAACAATTTGCCATATGTGCAACTTGAGAGTTCTAAAGGCACCATCTGTTTCTAGTTCAAACAAAAACTACCGCATGGCGTTCTTCTAATTGAAACCGAGAGGCGCGCAAATTATTTGATACTTCTAGGAAACATTGATTTAATTTCAAGAAAAATCTGAGAATTGAATAATTGCGCTTAATTGCATACCAGCACCAGACATCATACGATGTATTACTGTATTGTTATATTATGAACTCTTCTAAAGAAATAATTTTAATTAATTCTGACAGATAGACGGACTGTCGAAAAAAACCAGAGGTTTATCGTGATCTACAGACGCCAAAACGCGAAGCTCGGACTCTTATCTTTGTCACACATAACTGGAACCAGTCCCAGATTGTTGCTCTTGATATTTCCAAGGCCTTTGACCATGTATGACATGCCGCGCTCCTCAACAAACTACCAGTTTCTGTCGCATTCTGGTGAGAAATCTAGTGATTTTTACGTTACCAACTAAAAATTAACCTTAAATATATTGTTTGTTATGTTTCCCTTCAGAATGCATTTCCAGGAAAGAAGCAGCAGCAATTATCACGCAAACCGTAGCTGCAATTGCTTTTTTTCGCTTTAATTTATTCATTTAAAAGATTTAAAAAAATAAATAAATAACGCAACAAAAGTGAGGCTAACCTATATTTTTCCTTTGACAATTTTAACAGTATAATGTCTTTGTTTACAGCCCTGGCCTTTAAAAGCGCAACTGCAGTTCACTATCCAGCTATAAAACGCATTATTAAAGAAATATTGCTTGCAATTCTCTTGACAAAAGCTGACTTGCAGCGATAGCGTTGCAAAATACTTGCCGACTGTAAGACCTACTTTAGAAATGCAAATTATGTTTTGTTATTATTGTTTGTTAAATAAAATTGTAGTTAATTAATTAAATTCTTTTTTAACGTTAAAATAAAACTAAAAATTTTGTTGGCTTTATTTTTAAGTTCAAGACAAAAGGGCAGCGTCAGTGACGCAATTTTGACGGTTATGTCCATCAGCTTGATCATTTACAATGAGGAAACTAAAAATAAAAACGTTGGCAATTCTTACTCTATTAGTACTATTAGTAGCATGCAATAACCTCCGATTTAACCCGACTTGTGTATAGTGATTTTATGACCGGCTGGCAAAACGCATATACATTTTACGTCACCGGTCGCATGTAGATTATGTTAGAGTCGGCGATCTCTAGTTCTCTGTTAATGAATGTTAGTGTTATATATTTTTAGCCTTTTGGATTCGGTCCAAAAGGTGTAAAAAGAAAAGAAGTAAATAGAGATTTTGTAATCGGTCACCGATCAGCGGGTTTGCTTGAAATTAAAACCCGAATAGTAGTATGCTTTTCCTCGATCGTTACGGTAAATAAAAGAGATCGTACACGATAGCTATAAATACTTGAGTTTAAGACGAATAATAGACGATAAAAGGCTGCAAAACAGTTTAAGTTAATTTGGTATAATATACCGGTTTTTTCATGGTACCTAAAGTTCTCTGCCTATATAAATACAGGGTGTCCGAAACGACTTAGTATGGGCAAATATCTTTGCTATTAGTAAACATAGAGACCCCAAACAGCCAAGTAAGAATACAACTTTTCCGTAAAAACTGGATTTTGCATGGGAAAATAAGAAGGGACTGTACTTACCGCTTGGTGATACTGTTTGTCTCGTAGTGTACGGACACCGTTAAAAATTAAAAAGTTACATCGATGCAATAACGTAAATCAGTGTTAAATAGAACATCACAAAACGGAGATGCTATTTTCGTATCAATTAAACGGATCGTGTCATTGGAGAATTAATTAGGTGTTTTAGCTCAGGTGGAGCCTTGAACTTTTGTAAATGAGCACATTAAGTTGGATTTATGTTGGAGGATATTGAAAAAGTAAAAGCCAGGATAAGAAACAAGAAAAATACATGCGGGAGTAATATTACTCTAAACGAAGAATGCTATAAGCTATAATAAATAATAATACAGGGTTCCCAGCGTCAGGTAAAACAGAAAGTACAGGAAAATGTCAGGGAGTTCAAAAACCGTCAGAGAAAGCGGAAGTTTTCAGTAGTAGTTAGTAAAAATAAAGATGTTTACCTAAAGTCAGGGAAAACAGCAATTTCCGTTATTTTTTTTTAACCGATCAATTCGACCCGTATGTGACAATATTTTTTTATATATATTATATGATAATATGATAAACCTATTTCAACGTTCCTGATTTGACTTTTTGCTTTAACAGGAAATTATCTTTTACTGGTTTTAAATAAAATTTACTCTATACTGAAAGAACACTGTTTCCCTCTTCTGCTGTTAAAACAACACAGATTATGGGCTCATTATGAACATTAGACCATCCATCCTAGGACATGTAAATAGACTGTCCAGATAGCTTGTAGATTTTTCTTTTACAAAATTTATATCGGCGGAACGTAACCTGGTCTTACCATTCCTCTGGCCTTTCGAATTCGAACTTCCTTATTTCCTATCGATCTAAAACTGCAGTTTGGTGCGTAAACGGCTTTAGCGATTTCATGTCCAATTCTCTTCTTATCGTGAAGTTCGCACAACAAAAGAACCTAAATGGCTGCTACTTTCACTATTTTCACTTACACCTCCATTTCCCTTGTCCCGTCTCTGTTTGCCGACTGGATAACGTCATTTTGGCTAGTTCCAGGCTGGAATCACTTTTAAAAACTAACAGCTCTTGTCTCAATACTCAAGTACAGTTAAATAGAAATTTTCTATTATTTCTATTCCCACACATAATTTAAATATGACTGAACTTTTAACTTTTTCAAGTTCCTGATGGTACCGTGTCGTTCGTGGAAAACAAGTTTTAACCATTTCTTTGTTGTCATTATTATTTCAGGCCAATTTGTCAAGAGTCCATAAAAATCGTGCAGTTACCGTTACCATTTTAAAACATGATCCGTTTTTCGTAATTCAAGTCCGCCTGTCTTAGATCATTATCTAAAACAAATTTAACCTTTTAAACCTTTTCAGACCGGCCAAGAATGAATGCAAATTTCGTGTTTTTTATTTATGACATTGCAATAAAAAATTGTTTTGTTTCAGAATGGCATGCCGCTGTGGGAGGACTTCATTGCTAAAGCTACAAAGCTGCATTCATCGTTAAAGTAAGTTAAATTTATTTTATTTTAAGTTTAATTAAGAGGTGTAAGCATCTTCCATCCCTACTGTTTTTTTTTTAACATTGTTTTGCTCGGTAGCTTGCAATAAAAAACCAATGACTGATTTTTGACCACTGTCACATTAGGTATATTAAGTTAATAGTGTCTTAATAAAACATTATTGAAATATTAAAAAAATATATATATTTCTTTAAATATAGGCTTATTATTGGAGTTCGAAAGTATTCCTACTTCTTTGAAAACTATATTGCCATTTTTTCTATGACCAAAGTATTATTGGAAACTAAAAAATTTCTATTGTTCCTTAGAGTGTAGAATTTTTAGAGCCAAACATTTAAAGTATTTGATGAGAATGCTTAAAATATTGGGCGAAAAATGGCTATTTGTTGGCTTTGTGATTCAAATTACAATATATTTTATTAAACGAACAAGAACTACAGTTTAAATAGAAAATCTAAAAATGAAGTGAATAATCCTTATATCATGTTAATTAAAATAAACACTCCAATACAACATATAAGGTATTAGAAAAATAATAAAAAATATTAATTCAATGGGTTATATTTTTGGCTGAAATATTACTTCTATTGCTCGCGGACACCCTTTGGAGAGGTTAAAATTGTGCTGTTGGTATTTGTTCGTTGAATAGTCGTTTAAGCTTGCATCCTGTTTGTTTATTGCGTGAAAGGTACGTCAAAAATAATAGATCTTTTGCAATTCTGGGGACTGGAACAACACATGTCAGTGAAGAAGCTTGTCAATAACAATTTTTCGATTAAATAAGATGTATATTCGTACAAATAAACTTTTATAAGTATTTTATTAGCTAACCACTGTTTAAAATGTTTTGGCCAACTTTACGTAAGTATTATACACTGTTATACTTAGACTTGATGTTATCATAATCTATTTTTCTATATATTCAGATCTCTTTGAAATATTATGGACTACATTTTTGAAGTTGAAAACTGATAGTTAATTTTTCGCGTATTATACAGTGATTCGCTACTCTAAGATAGTTCTCACTTTTTGACTTCTAAATAATTTAACTGCTAATCCATCTTCCCCATTAATGAAAAAAGAAGCTACTTTCCTCTGTAGTGTGAAAAGTGACGTCATCCTTATATAATAAACTGTAACACTCAACTCGTACTTGACTGTAAAACAGTTAACATGCAGGTTCTCTTTGCACGTTGGTAGACAAATCACTTTTCCAGAACTCGGAAAAATTAGTTTTCACATACATTTAATTGAACATGTTATGTTGATCATGGAATTTTTGGGTGCTAGGTCATGAAAACCCTGGAAAAGTAATGGAATTTGAATAGTATACTTTGGTGGCCACCCTGAACGATGCATACTAAACTTCACGGAAAATAAAATAAATGATCCCGTTTCTTTAGATGACAGATGTATTTCTATACCATACTTTTTTTTATTCTTTTAGGGCTACAATTCTCGCAGTTACTGCTTACCTGGAAGCATTTCAAAAAATTGCAGATTCAGCAACAAATACAAGAGGTAAGTCCTATTTTTGTCATTTTTCATTGGTTATCTTCTTGCAACCCACGAAGGCATCAACCCTAAGCACTAATGTTTCGCGAGTTGTATGTTGTTGATTCGTTTTTGCAATATCTGTCAAAACAAAAAAGATATGGGAAAAATAAAATTTGGGTTTCAGGTAAAGTGCCCTCTGGTGGCACAGCAGAGAAACATTTTTGTAACAATGAGTGCTGAGCCATATATCAATTAATCGAAATATGTTAAAATAAGTAGGAAAAATTTGAACTTTGATAGGCTGTAACACGGAAGACATTGATGTTTCGAATTTTTGTTACATAACGTTTATTTTACCACGTAGAATCGCCTGTCCAAATATCCTGACACGCATTTTCCGAATACCCTGTATACCATATATTATAGTCTGGCACATGGTAAGTTGTATGCGTGGAAAGGATGAGGAAACGATAAAAAATTAGGTGGGCGGAGCTTAAATACAAATCACCACTCGCTAAACAGCTAGATACGCCATTATTATTGTAGATGCCAGCCTATTTAACCTATCAACCGGAAGAACGATGCCACCTGTTAACAAAGTTACCTGTTTTCCAAAGATTCGCATTATTTTTAACTTGAAGTTTCCGACTGGCGACTTCCCATGTTAAAATAGAATAATATTAGGGTAGGTACCCATATAATTTGTTATCTATAACAAATATAGTTATGGTTTTTATTATTATTTTATATATTAAACCGCATCGCTCAATATTATTGCGAAAAATAATTTTCAGTAACTGATTTACTATAGTTTTGTTTGTCAGTTTCGTAACATACTAATTTTTTGCTGCATTCTTTTAGTGGTCGAGTTTTCGTATGTTGAACTATAGATATCTAAATAACTTTGTCGAGCTCTTAAACCGACATGGTTGTATTATTCTGTAATTAACACCGTTTTTACTTTACTTTTTATTATTTTTTAATTAACGCATTCCTTGCAAGATTGCACTGCATTACATTATTAAAAAAATTATTACACTCGCATTCGTAAATTCCTATTTCGAAACGCAGAAAAGAACTGCAAATATTCACGATATTGCACCACCGATATATCAAAAATTCTGACAACACAGCTGATATAAAAGTATGATATAGACAACAACATCGCGAAACAATTATAATTTTAAATTGCTTGTCTGTAACACGTGAAGTATGAAATGACGGGCTGAAAAATATGAAGGGAACACTTGCGAGACGGTTTAAGGCTGCAGTTATGCAAACAGAGAGAAAATATCGGTTAAGTGCACACGCCTAAAGTTCCGTACCTATATGCAGTATGTGTACACCCGTGGAGACAAAAATCGTCCAACTAATTCAAAGAATCTCTCTTCAAGCGATGACACATGTTTTTTAAACACCCTGTATACACCTAACAAATAAATAATAACGTTAAAAAAAATTCCTCAAAGTATGCCGTGGAATCAATTAGGCATATCTTGAATTGTTACTCTTGAAAGGTAACATATATGTAGGTAATAGAGCTGTCAAATTCTGAAATTTTTATTTTTAAGCAGAACAGCAGAATTAAATATGGTAATCACGGCAGAAAAAAAGCTTTTATGATCGAAAATTACTTTAGAAATAGCAGCAGGGTTGATTGGGTGGATTTATTTAACACGGGACGCCATTCAAGTTTTTCAAACAAAATTTCCACACAGTCATGGTTTTCGACCAGCTTCGCCAAGTTTTGACTAGATCTGTGGCTTTGTTTAGAGAAACAGGAAGTGTGGATAGAAAGAAAGGCAGTGGGAGACCCAAAGTTCACACTAGACAAAAAGTAGAGGAATTGAGACAAATTGATAATGAACACCCACAAAGTCAGCAAGTATCCTGAAATGTGACCTGTATATGTACCCTTATCGTCTAAGCTCGGTCAAAGAATTTTATTGTTACCAAACGATAAGCCGCAGTGAATGCAATTTTCAGAGTTGTTTATGAGTAATTTGAACTAATTTGCATAATAATGAAAACTTATTTGACAAAACCTTTTTTACTGACGAGGCATGGTTTTACCTCTCTGGTTATGAAAATTCTCAACAAATGAGAATGTGAAGTCACCTATGTTACCTTTCAAGAGTAATAATTCAAGACATGCGTGATTGATTCCACGGCATACTTTGAGGACTTTTTTTTTGATCTTACGTTATATATTATAGAAAATCTAAACGGAATTCGTGTATATATAAATTCCAAAACCCAAACCAATTATCCGATTGCATGGACTCATAGCTAGTTAGAGAAAAGTATTGCGTTGCTGAAAAAGTTGACTGTAAAGTACGATCTCTTAAAATTAAAATAATTCTGTTCAGCCGCTTTCGAGTCCATAAGGACGTCAGACCAAGATCCACACAGCGACCCTGCCAAATGCACACCTGCCACTAGGCGCCGGCAGTGAATGCATCAGTGTACTACTGGCCAAACATTTATTATTTTAAGTAAAACTATTTTAAGAGTTAGAAATACTCGAGGTCATCAAAATAGGGTACTGCTAAGGAATCGAGAAGACGCTTCTGTATGTAATTCTTTGGACTTAAGTATTCTAGTTCATTACAATGTGAATTGAAATATTTTTTTGCGAATACAAGAATGGTGTGGAGAAACTAACAAAAGAAAAATCCCAAAAGAAAAAGAATAAGTATCAAATAGAGGAAATCTAGTAAAGTGTCTACCACTCTAATTCTCTAACTTCGTTTTCTGGAATCGATTGACCCACATAGTGGGGCCCGGGGGATATCCCAAACTATCCGGGTTATTTGGAGTACAATAACCTCCGACAGTCAACAAGAATCCATTAAAAATCTTAAAAGTCGACTCGGATAAGAACAGGTGAATAAAAAATGTAGATCATACAAAATAAATACAAATAATACAAAAAACAAATGTTAAGAAACAAACATAGGTAAGCGAAATAGAATATTTAAAATATATTTTTCTTGGAAAGAATTTTTTTGTTCCCCTTTGAAGGAAATTTAAAAAAAAAATATTTATACCTATTCCGGTACACGAAAGAAAACAAATTCAATACATATTTTCGTCAGTCATTATTTCTCTTTCTGAAGAAAAGTTTTGCTTTGCCTGTTTTGTAAATATTTTGTGTTCTTGTTGGTGACGCGTTGTTTGTATTTATATAAATAGGCACCATTACGTACTCGTTTTTTGGAAGATGACAAAAAGATAATTGCCATACATATCATGTGTATTCGACAGGCATATCGAATTTTTGCTACTATTTTATTTAAAAAAAAACGAAGTAGTGATCGGACTCTCGATAAGTTTGTACGCAAGGTTTTTTTATAGGGTTAGTAAAACCACCAAAATAATGTTAAAAACAAAAATATATATTCACTTACATTTACAATATGGCATATTTACACAGATGAGTAAAATATCCTGTATGGAAGAACATAACAAAACGTACAGTGAAAACGATCCAGTCCTTTGGGTTCCTACTGCGACGTTTCGGTGCTAATGGCGATCATCAGTGCAGAATAGTTTGGCTAACATGACTGATACCTCCTGTAAGTGGCGCATGGGCGAGCGTTAGTGGAGGGTGAGCTAGCGTGAGGGGGGCGTGGGCGATCGTCAGGGGGGCGTGATCGAGCGTGAGAGGGGCGTGGGCTAGTGTAAGTGGTGCTGCTATAGAGGTGGCGATTGGCGCGTGAGCAAATGTTAAGGCTGGAGCATGAGCGATCTGCAAAAAAGAGGATATTATGTTAGCAACAATTAAAACAATCCTTCCGTTTTGTACTTGATAAAAAATACAAATTTTTAAGAACATTAAAAATTCGACAGAAAAATGTCTGATCGTAGGGATGGGATAATACTGTCAATACACTTACAGCTAGTGGTGCATGTGCAATCGCCAAAGGCGCCGGAGCATGTGCAATGGCCAAAGACGCTGGAGCATGTGCCACGGCTACCGCAGGAGCATGCCTTACGACGGGAGTCACGTGATGTAATGGTTCCCTTTTGACGACAGCGTTAAAGCCGTTTACGGGGTCGGCGGTGTAGTCGACTCGTCTTCGGGAGCCATCGGGTTCGACCAGGGAGTAGGAGCCTTTGACGACGTCGCCATCGCGGATCTCTTCTTGTTCTTTTTGGTCTCCGGTATGCGGATCCTGAAACATTACCGTATAGTGTAATAATAGGTCTCTTTCAACGAGTAGTCCAACAATCAATTATATACAGTATGTCCACGGATGGGGTAGATAGGAGGACAAATGAACCAAAAACCAAATAAAGTCATTTTAAGAAAAACCAAAAATCACTTAAAATGTATTACATGTACAGTCGGACCTGACAAAAACGTTACACACAAAATACTACACCTTGACAACTGTTTAAGCCATGACTGAACCGGACTACGAAGGTGATTTCATTGGAAATATTCTATTGATCTAGCACATATCTATTACTTCCGTGTGCATTAAATCATGACAGCTTTGCAAAGCTCTTGTTATTTAAATAAAAAAATCAAAATTATGGGATTTATTCCTTATTGATCGTCTACACGCACGCAAAATGCCAGAATAAATCAATTTTCACAAACTATCCGTCATATAAGGCGCTCATTTATAAGACTTATTTATTATTGTGAGGCATGTTCATATTTAATTTTACGAAAAAACGAAACCGTTTATGCGTAATTTATGATTTTTTATACAATCACAGAAAACGATCTGTCTTGGTTACCTAAACTGATGTGTTTTCTGGGCATATTTGCGGTTCTGTAACAGGTCGTGCACGAAAAACTGATTATAAACAGCCTTACGTATATCGAAAAAATAATTTACAAGGAGGATATGACCGAGATATACGGGGTGTCCCGTTGAAACAGTAACAGAAGGAAAATGTAATCTATTGACACGGGATTTAAAAGATTGGGGGTTAAGAGGGGAAGGGAAAACATCTGCAGGCCATTTGTTCCATAATCTGGAGGCCCTAAGTATGAACGAGCGAGAGAAGACTTCAAAATAGTTTGATTGTATAAGTTTCTTGCCTCAATGAAGCTCTGACGATTTTCGGGCGTAGAATTTTGAAAAAACCTTTTATAACCCTGGAGTTTTTCGAGCCTGGCGTTATCATAGTCCTTGGAGAAGCAGGACTTTTGATGGTGGAGTTTGGGTTTCTTGCGAGTATGTGGAATGAAACTTTCAATGCCTACTTGAATGGTATCTATGATCTGAGAATACAGAAATACAGACGGCGTTTCAATAAAGGAAAGCAGAGAAAAAGCTTCGATGACCCAATCGGCAGAATTATAGTGCCAGAACGTGGGCTCCGGCATGAATGCTTTTAGTTTTCAAATCCCGAAAACGGCTATGAAAGGATTTTTATTATGCCAGGAAAGCGATAGAACTGGGGCAATAAAATTTGATAAGGGCCCTGATAAATTATTCCCAGTGACGGATTTCCAATTTTGTTAAGCTGGCAAGTCTAAATTATTGATGGCGAGGAAAACATCACTTTATACATACAATTCTAGATGTTTTTATAATATACAGGGTGTAAAAAAATTAGTGTACCGGAATAAGGTGATAGTACTCATAAAACTAAGAAAAGAAAAGTTCATATGAACACAGTATGCCCTATAATGCTTACTAAGGGAGAACCAGACCGTGAAATAGTACGCAACTTTTTAGTGTTTGTTTTTGAAAAAACAACTTTTGTCAGCTTTTGCTCGGCTTAAGTGAGGGGATGATAGCACGGAACACTAATTGTGCAAGTATAGCTTGCACTTGACCGAATTTTTTTATTAAATTTTTTTCGCATAATTACATTTCCAGAGTCAGTTATAACGGACTTACACTAATTCCATAATTAAACTTGTACTGAGGATGAGAATTGTATGGTTCAGACTTCACGGCGACTGCTGGGGCGTGCGCTACAGCCAAGGGTGACGATAAGGGCTCTAGAATTGGACTAGCCTTGGCGAAGACTGCTAGGACAGCTAATGCTAATCCAATCTGCAACAAAAATAATATTATAAATCATAGTATCAAGCTAAATCAGCGTCGTACAGTGTAACGGATTTAATATTTCGTGGACATAGGACAAAACAGCGACTATCGAATTTTAATTTGTTTTATCTCTAGATTATTCGTAAAATGTCTGGAGTTTTGTCGATTACCTGTTTTTTTCAAATTTATCCAAAAAAAATGAGAGAGAAAGAACACGAGAGATAGACATAATAATTGATCTCTCCGCTGTAAAATGGGTTTCTGTCATCATTCTCAAAATTAAATGGATACGGTATAGAAATTTTTCAGACTCATGGGACTAGATACTACTAATTTCCCCTCGTATAAACCTGACCTAGTTGACTGACACTCCTGTCAAGATTACAAGTGTTTTCTATTTGAAATACATTCTAAAATCATTTCTAAGACAGTGCAAATGCCACCAAACGAATGGCTGCCATTTAGTATCTCGAGTCGGGATAAGGAAGTCGCATTGATCGTGAAATGGCGAAAATCTGCCACGGATGCCACTTGGCCTCCAATTGAAGATGTTCATCGTTTATTATTGAAGTCCTTAGGGATACTCAAGCAGTTCTAGTTTAGGAGTTGAGTCTTTATAAATTATTGAAGGGAGAAATCTTACGATTGTAAGGTATTGAAACGTGAAAAAGCCAGTAGCAAAAGGAAATCTTGATAAATTTGATATGCAGACATCTACTCTAAATTTTATCAGACAACAATTTTTTTCTTAAGTTGGTAATATCAAGGGTTAATCTTAATTTTATTTTATCTTTAAAACGAGCACAAAAACTTTTATAAAGACCTTTTCCGTATCTTTCACTTTTTGGTCCATCTTGTCTACCCCATCCCTGGACACACTGTAATAAGAATATAAAATACTTACGCTTATCATTTTTAAAACGAGAATTGACTTTCGGCCGATGAAATTGTAAATATAAAGTTTTAAATGACGATTAAGATTTTTGACACACGCAAGTAAGAATTCTTGTTCATACAGCCACCGAACGACGTTAATTTTGCAAACTACTTCAGTGCAAGAGGTGTCTCGACATTTATATACATGGCGATTCTGTATTATTGGCCATTATGTAATGCGTTTGTCACATAAACAGCAGACCGGTCTTAAAAAAAATTACGTCTGGTACTACTAAATGAAGCACGTGCAATGTAGATTACTCGACGGGTACTTACTCGACTCGGGAAGAATCTAAATCAATTATAGAGGCTATAAATCAAAATGGAGCTTGTTAGAATGGGCGATCGGTGGATTTATAGGCGTCGGCGATGTGGATGCCTTCGTAAGGGGGTCAGTGTTGTAAGTTTTTAGAGAAATCTAGGCTGTTTTCCCCTATAACATGAGTTAGAAATTATCACTTTATTTTGCCAGAATTTTGTGATATTATTGAGATCAGTACCTGACATGCTGGGATGCTACAGTTCCATTAGTGGAAAATGTACATTCATCAGAAAACATAATAAACTTATTAAAATGGATATTTCCACTTAAAATTTGGTCTCCCACCCATAAACAAAAATCTAGTCTTTTCGCTTTATATCCCTCTTTCAATGTTTGGTTAAAGTGGGGTTTGAACGGAAATAATTTATTTTCTTTTAAGATAATCTGAATATGAGTTTTTTTCACAACTTCTAGAAGATGTTTAGCACGATTTCTAAGAGACATCACAGGAGTTTCTCTAACAGACTGAAGAACTCAAACTGTGACAGCATCGTTTTGGTCATATTTCTTCTTGAGATTCAAAACCGAACCAGTTCTTTCGAACTTTTTTATTGTGTTGTAGATTGTCATTTCAGTTATTGGGATTCCTACAAATTTTTTGCTAAATTGTTCCATGATGTTGCGGTATGATACTTGGCCATCCCCATAACACTGGACTATAAAAATCCTTTGTTCAATAGGTAGCATTTTGATAAGAAGTATTTTAAATTAAATAATTGCCTTATTTAATAGACACATTGTCAAACATGTCCATAGGTGTCATTATTGTTTAATATGTAGAAACTAGTAGCCTGGTTAAAGGTGTGAGGGAGAATAGTTGGGACTTTAAAAAAATAATGTGATAAAACTCTTTACTTTTAATATTTCAATTTTTTAATGAAATCTTGTACTTTGGCTTAGGGTTTAATTTAAAACATATTTTATATTTGTTCTTTTGGTAGAAAATGATAAACAAGGTACGTGTACTGCTACGCAAATTAACCTTTTCGTATTTTTTATGATCCCTGTATAAAAAATTAAATTTCTCATAACATGATCTTTATTTATTTTACAAGCAAAAACTTTTATTAGGAGTGACATTATTACATATCTTGCAAAGCAAAGCATACAATTGCTTCTGCGGATTTTAAATCGTGCCCATTTTGCAGTTATCTGAACTTTTAGACCTTTGCCAAATACTTATTAATTTGAAAATGTTTGCTAGATGTCGGTGTCTTTAGATTGCAAAACTATAACCCTGTGGTAGACATTTTTAAACGCCAAGTGCTGTTTTGAAAACTTTTAAACTTATCGCTAAGCACCTGCTAATCAAAAATTGCCTCATTTGCGCTAAGCATCTCGAAGTGATTAGCGTTTTGAAGTTATAAATACAGGCCCAATCTCATATACTGCAATTTACTGTTGAGTGCTGTATTAATCTATAAAGTTGGAAACAAAAATGCATTCAGATTATTTGATGCAAAACGTAATTCTAAACAAAATTCGTAATAAATACTTAAAGCATCACTTTAAGGCACTAGGGTTTAAAAGAATGTCTTTTCCAAATTCTAATGATAATCAAAGTGTCACACGCTGTGACAAACGCTGTCACAAAAAAAAACAGTGCCCCTATGGATTAGTTAAAGAGCCGTTGACGTTAACAAAAAATATGGGAAGAGGAATTTATCTATATCCGCAACACCAGATACCGCTTGCATTTCTGATTTTAACATATACGAAAACTTCCTGTCCCCAGCTTAGATAATCAAAAACAGAAACCCATACATTCGAATACTATTTTTCGACGATAATATTTGCGGTAAACCAGAACTAATCAAAATGTCGATTAAAGCAAAATCATGTTATTGTGGGTTCGTCGGTCGATATTTTGTGAAAGTCGACGGGCTTTAAAGGGCACAACCGTTTGAACTTTGGGTGTTTTTCGGTCTGGAGGTCGATGGATACTCACCTTTACGAGTAAACGTCAGACACGATTGTGTATATTATTTTAACCGGGATTTTATTTTGAAATAACAAGAATTTTAAAAGTTTATTAATAGACATAAGTCTAAAAATAATTTTATTGTACAAGGATACGACGAAAAGTTTCCAGCTGGAGAACTGTTAAGTTCTGAAGTTTTTATTTTTAAGAAAATTACATACATATTATTGTCATTGTCATTGCATAATGCAGAATTAAGAAAAAACATATACAACAAAGAATCTAAAAATTGTAAATTTAAACTAAATGAGATACGTGTCCACGTCCACCTTCTACTTCCAAACATGCTCTCATTCTTCTTTTTGCAGCATCAAAAACATTGGTGAGATATTAATCTCCGGAAATTTATTTGTAATTCTATCCCATAGGATGACAATGTGGAGTTCCAGAACTCCACCATGCCTCGTCAGTAAAAAGGGTTTCTTCAAATACTTTTTCAATAATATGCAAATTACCCATAAACTATTCTGAAAATTGCATTCGCTGCGACTTGTCGTTTGGTAACAATTCTTGGACTGAGCTTGGCCGATAAGCTTGCATATGCAGGTCACATTTCAGGATTGTATTGCAGGTTCCGTAGGATGCATTTACTTGCTGGCTTAAACGCCGAATGGGGGTTTGTGGGTGTTCATTAGCAATGTGCCTCAATTCTTCTAGTCAAATCTAGGCGAAACTGGTCGAAATCCGTAACTATGTTTAGAAATTCTGTTTGGTAATCCTGAATGACGTCCCGTGTTGAATAAACCCACAGGCCATCAACCCTTCTACCATTTCTAAAACCTTTTACCCATGTTACCTTTGAAGAGTATTAATTCAAGACATGCGTGACTGATTCCACGGCATACTTTGAGGACGTTTTCTTTTTGATCTTATGTTACGTAAAGGATATAACTTATACGCTAGCGAAGACGCGGGTCAAGGCTGGTCCTATATAAATACAACGGTATTTAACCTATCGCATAATGAACAGGATCAATTAAAAATATGTATAAATTCATTTGTGAATTCATAACCAGTCAAGGAAATTTTTTATTACGCGACAAAAGCGGCATTGTTGTCTGAACATTTTTATTATCAAGTTTTACATTTTCGTTAATATGCATTATTATTACGTCATGCGACGCGACGTGACCCGCGTTTTAAAGAGTTTATTATGCAGTTTTTTATTTTGTATGGGCAGAAGGTACTCCAAAGGAATGTAAACATAAACAAAGCCGAGGAAGGAGCAAGAACGTTAATACAGGCTCTCTCACATACGTTCAATCACCTTTTTATCTGATTGTTACTAGCGTCGTCAAAAGATATTCTAAATAGTCTAGTCACGTCTTTGAAGTCCGCAAAAATGTCGGCATTTTTTGCCATCGGTCGTAAAGCATTCAAGAGCTGATGGAAACGATGACCCGCGACTGGCTGAGCCAGCAATCGAGCTCTACGGGCTTAAGCGAGAGGCGCGCAACGGCAGCGATTGCAAAAAATGCCGGCATTTTAGAAGTGACTAGACTATTTAGAATATCTTTCGACGATGACTAGCATTTGAACAGTACTTCACAACAGGGTTGAAATGATTTAAGTCAGTAGTAATTTTCTTCAAAATAATATTTTAGAGATTGTAATGATTTTCTTACACGATTTATGCAATAAGAAAATACATGCATATTTCTTATTCTATTTTTTCTTGCTCTATACAAGGGCGAAAAAATAAATATTTAGTGAAACAGTCCATTTAAAAACTATAACCTTATTACAAAATTAATGTTTTTTACATGAGTTTTTTCATCACACTATTCCGGTATTCTTCGTGTGAAGACTGGTCTTCAGCAATGCCGAGCAGTCGAGTTATGCAGCGTCTAGATGACATATAGGGACACCCAGATGAAGTATGGCGAGACGAGCTAGAAGATCGAGTTTAGATTTCTTGGAATATTACGCATTTCTACTTCTTGCGTGCTATTGCCATCTTTGTGTGCACTTTTTTAAAAAAAGATAAGCTACAAGATTACCTTTTAACCGCCAAGAATTTATAAAAGACAAGAAGTTGTTAAGGAAAGATAAACTTACCCGTCAGGGTAAAAAAAAATCTGCATTCCATTAGCGGGTTACATGGATGAGATTAGAAGTGGCTAACCGTACTGCAAGTTTGCTGTTTTAAAGGATCAGTATGTATATGGTATTTAATATTAGACTAGACCGAATACAGTGCTATTCGTATCTGTTACTAGCAGGCGCAGCCCGTGAAATTTTAAAGTTTTATATCTCTGTTGCTACTTATGGGACCCATGTCTAGTTCAGGTTTTTTAATAGTGAGCCTACTAAGAATGTTTTGGTAAAAAAAACTTAACAAATAAATTACTTACCAAAATTTCATGAAAATATTTTGAAGCGTTTTCGAGATATCGCCTTGTAATACTTTAAAAACCCCACCCTGTATAGTAACCTTGAGAATCCACAAAAGCTTATTCAAAAGAAAGTGTATTTTTTAGTTTGGTTCAGTACTAAGAAATAGACTGTCTCTTTTTACAAGACAACAATCAAGACAAGAAGTGGAGTCACATTGTATTCACACCAGCACGGTTACGCATGATTTGGTTCTTGGTGTACTAAACGCTGTTGTGGATAAATGGTTCTCAAGTTCAATGCTTCGAGAATTTTAAGGCTTTCTTATTTCGACATGCTCGGATGGCTGAACGAGTGTCAAGTTTAATAAAACGAATGACATTACGTAATTAGAAGACGGTATTTTATTATGATATTTTAGGACTTCATTTTGTTGAGGATTTGTCCATTTTCTACCGATACTGCGGATTTTGCTCTGAAGAACTATGCCGCTATGATTCCCCCCTTGAATGTTCCTAACAGAACAACAAGAGGCGCGTTGTGTATGCATCCCTTTACTGTCCAGCTGCAAAAGCCTAGGGCCTAGAACATGCCACTTCTCTCCCTCATTCATACCTAGGGTCTCCACATTATGGAACAAAGTGCCAGCAGATGTTTTTCCCTTCTCCTCCCATCTTCCAGTTCTTTAAATATCGTGTCAGTAGATGACATTTCCCTTCTCTTCAGACGCCCTTGGTACGTTAGTACTTAGGCTTGAAGGCTACGTGGGTTGTCTCAGATAAAAAACAATTAGAAAGGGATTTTCAATTATTTTACTTTGTCTCATACCGTTCAGTTCGTGCTTCACCTCTTCATAGGTAAATTTCCGCACTGAACCCTTACTGTACCTCCTTACTTTCACCGTTCGAAGTGCAAAACTTCTCTAATCCTGTTAGTCGTTTAATATCCTATTGAGACCGCTTAATTGGTTTTGAAGAAGTCCTATATGCACTCTTTGTCATGCAATAAATAAATTCAACTTATCGAAACGGCTGGCGTCAGGGTTGTTGCCAACTTAGTAGATTTTCTACTAAACACGGTAGATTAGATTCACTATTTAATTTAGTGGATTTGTAGCCTCTTTATAAAATGAAACTGGGGCGGTTCTTTTACAATGTACCATCAACAGAGAGAATAAGGGCTATATTTGTCGCAAATCTTTACAAATACATTTGTAAGGAAATTATATACAGGTATGGAAAAAGATTATTTACTGTCGGGGAGATACAAGTGGAACAAGTCAGAGTCGCTAATGCGTATATTAGAATGAGAAGGATAATTGCAATACGTCGGATAACTATCGTTCCCTATTGGCACAAAAACTACCCCATTTTGCTTCAATATCTGTCAATCGAAATTGATTTGCTCTTATGGTATATTTCTGGTAGAATTGAGATCTGTATTTAGTAGATTTATTTTGCCAAGTGTTGGCAACTCTGGCCGGGCGGTTACGTATTGCATTTGGTGCTTTGATTACTGGAGGCGCAGAATGATTACTGTTATTATTATTACGGTCATTATTATTATTTGCTTATTGATTTAATTGTCTGCTATATTGTTTTCGAATTGGTATAAATGGATAACGTAATAGATCATGCTAATCTAGATCGGACAGGCTTGTTTATTGTCTAGTAATTGTAGACACAGTGTGCATGTTTGATAGAAAATATTTTCCCAGAAGCGGTAAACTGGGCAGGTTTTTGATTTTGGGCACTCATACCTAAACATTTTCATAAATTTTTACCTAATTATTATTTTAATAAGAAATGTTTAATTTAAATACAATTAAAACGCCTATTATAATACTTGAGATATGACAAAAGAATGTCTGAAAGTGAAATTTTTGGATTGTTTATTTTTAATTATTTTTGAGGCCTGTCTAATACGACTAATTTTGAATTTCAACTGACTTTCTTTAAAATATCACACTATATATATATATATATATATATATATATATATATATATATATATATATATATATATATATATATATATATACACACTATAAATATAAATATCACACTAAATAAATTAGTGAACTAAACGAACTAATCTTTTGTACTATTCACTTTACTGAGCGACATTGAAAGATTGACATTAGCAAAGTGAACTAAAGTTCCCACCTTTAGTTCTCGCGGCAAGAAGGCCATCGATACGGAAGGGGAAATTTATTTTAATTTTAACTTATTGTTAGTGTTATCACAACGGATACGGGGCGGATATCTAAACAATGTAAACGTCATCAACACATCGTCTATATTTAAACAGCTCATCGAGTGACGTTCTACGGGTTATTGGATGCCGACAAAATGCATTTCACTATCAAACAAACAGAACTCATCGACTGTATAAACCACAAAATTGATAACATAAATTGAGACCGGATTTGAATATTACATTCCAGGAACGGACTTCGTTGAAAAGACAATGTACACAGAAAATAATAAAAATATTTTTGACAGGACTAGTAATAACAATAACCTTACCATCATAATAATTGTATTTGAAACTAAAGTAAAAATAACTATAAATTTTATTTCTTTAATCATATGTAGTACCTATCTTTTAAATCAAAGGTAATTGTTTAGATAAATCAGAAACAATTAGGTATGAAACACTCAAAGTGCTAAGCAGAGACGTAACTAGCCTCGATTTTTTAGGTCGACAAATTTTGTGTGTATACTTCTAAATTTTAAATTCAATAATAGACAAATAGAATGTGAGGTATATAGATTTGATAAGATACAAAATTTTCGCCGTCCGGGCGTTTAACTAGGTCAAGACTAAAACTTCAAGATGGACCCTCGTATTGCACAGTTGCCAGTCTTATTCCGATATAACTTTAAAAATAAACATCAGGTTAATAAATCATTTAATATGCGAACCAAAATTATATCGAGTAATTAAAGGCATTTTATTAAAATAATGACGATATAATCGCTAGGATTTCACTTCCCATGATCGGAAAAAGAAATACAAGCACTATTAAGGATTAAGAATTGGGGTTACCCGATTTTCTGTACGTACATTAATAATTATTAGTTTTACGCATTTTATGTAGAAAATGCTTTTAATTAATCTGAAAACGTTTTAATTAATCTGATAACTTATAACTATAGAATGTAAAGAAATACTGGTACTATAAAATTATTTATTTTCTTTTAATAATACGCTGTTTCATTGTATATAGTACTACATTTGTGCTTGATGCCTGTGGCTTGATTAGCGTTAAATAATATATTTGTTGCCACGATCGTTAAATAAAATGGACTATAAGAGCATAAAATACATGTTGATATAACTAGTTAAAAGAAAAGTAGTTCACAGTCACCAAAATTAGAATTTGGCGAAAGAACCCATTGTAATCTTAGACTGGAACGCTAAAAACCTTGTTTAGGTCACAATTCCAAAATCCAGTCATCCTCTGTCTCGCAAAGAATCCAGCGACTCTCGCTCCATCCACATCATTGATGTCGAATTAAATAGACACCATTATTTATATTTTAGAGCAATCAGAGATTTCCGAGTTACTGAAAACCCGCCAAACAATATTGTCCCCCACCTACTTTTCGAGAATAGCTGTTGCCAGACTTTCACTTATGTAGAATGTTTGCAGTTTGGTAGAGTATTTTTGAATATTGGCACAAACAATACTTATAGGGCAGTTTTAAAGAAATTTCGTCGTTTAGTGAAAATAAATTCACACAAATTATACTATAATCAAGAAACGAACTCCACACAAACAACAAATATATCTATTTGCATCATAGATAAACGATTCGGGTTAGGTGTGGTAACTATAGGCAAATCAATGTACACCTTGACGTCAAGTTCCTAAATTCAGTCTTTTGTTCAGTCCACGTGCTCGTCAAAATTTCCGAGCAGGGGGATCACAAAGATTGAATTTAAGAACTTATACCGAAACGTAAAAAATGATTTGCTAAATTATTCTAGTAGTAATTTTCTTCGAAATAAAATTTTTGGGTTTGTAATGATTTACGCAATAAAAGAAATACATGTATGTCCCCTATTGGCATCAATCCCATTATTATTCCGTTTCTAAGCATTTATGCAATTTCCACCAATTCCACCACAATTGCATTACATACGAAATTCGTTTAATTTTATTCTCTTTTACCCTTGGGCCAATTTTATCCGAAAAAGGAACGCCGGAAGTTTCGGAAACGTTGATGGGTGAAGCCGAACCGAGCTCGTGCAACACCGGAAGTCATCTCGCCGTATTCTCTACTAATGGGAGGATGTGTTATTAAAATAATTAAAGGATCGACCATGTGATCGAAATTATTATTAAATTTTACAGGATGTTCAGTTTCGCAAAGGCGACGATGTTGCACTCGCAGTAACCAGCATATTGCTAATTGAATTAATTAATTATCACTGAAGTTTGGAATGGTTGAATTTGGATATACCGGGTGATACAGGAAGTCCTGCCAGTTTTTCCCTTGTTTTTAAAATAAAAGTATTCAAATATAAATATACCACCAGTGAATTAATTGTCATTTTTTAGTAAAATCAGACCTTCGAAATAATACCAACAAGCCCGATCAAACATATCGATTTATTCGATATTTCAATTCTCCAGAAAATATCCTCTTTAATGATATATCGCGCATTAGAATTTTGTTTATTTATTTAGCATTAAAGTCCAACAGATAACTTTCATGTAAATAATAACAAATTACTCTTCCTAATCAAAAATACCAAAAGATTGCGAGTACAGAAAACATGGCTACGCAGCGTAGCTATGTTTTACAAAAAATACGAGAAATATATGTATAAATTTATACTTATTTTTAAAAAAATACCGCAAAAATATTAGGGCGTACGTTTCGTCTTTCAGGCTGAACGTATTTTGTTGCAGAATACTCCTGCAAAAGAGAAACATCTCTCGGGTTCTATGCTTGTGGGCTGAATGGTTAGCAGGAATCCAAAGGTTTTTTGAAGATTACATCCGCGACTGCCATCATTTGCAAATAAATTTGTTGAGAAAGGATTGCGGACATCCGGGTCGTATTACTGGTTTGTTTTTGTAATGACTCTGGACATTTTAGTAATGCTTTTTGCAGTTTAACGCTGAATGGTTCTTTCTCTTCTGCTCTCAGAATTTCTGCAATGGGAATACCATCTTCGTCGCTGATTTCTGTTTTACTTTCGTTGCCTGTGTCTAGCCTGATTGAAAATGTTGCCAATTTAGATTAAATGAGGGAAATATTTGATGTTTTGAAACAGTCATCTTGGTCAGAGTTAAGAATGTCGGGATTTTCGAGATAGCAGAGAATGTCAGAATAAATGGTTCTGCGTTGCTTAATCCTTGTTCCCAATGACTCTTGTAGTTCTGTACTGAGTGGTGTTTTAATTCTGGATTTTCTAAATGTTCGAACTATTTGTCTAACTCTAGACAAGAATAGAATAGAGGTCATGATTATTGGTACAAATTGAGTCAAAAGAGTTATGTTAGTGACTATTGATCTATCGTTTTATATATCCGTGCTGTTCTAGTGTCACGAAATTCCTGACGGCATGGTGCCTTGACTTTTGGGTCCAGACATGTTCTATGCAGTTCATGTCTGGTGACCGGGCTGGCCACTCCATTCTATTAATACCGTGAAATACTAAGCTTTCGGTTGGAATGCGTGCACGGTGGTGGCAGATGTTATGTAAAACACCCTGTATATGTATGATATAACGTTTCTTGAAAGCTCAGTATCTTGGTGAAACAATACACGACGACCGACCGTCCGCATCGTTATCAGCCAGCAGGATGTTCGGTACGATCTAAAATGCAGGATGTAAGCATCTCGACAAGTTTACATTGTCATTTTTCTTTCTGCTTGCGTGCACCTGTTTTATTTCCTTTTTTCTCTCTCGTCTCTTCTTACTCGTGTTTTACGATACCAGGAAGATATTCAAGTTTAAGGTGTCTGCTTTGTGAGGTTTATTTTCGTTTACATACAAGGTTTGATAGTTTGAAGAGGCGACAGCACAAAAATGAATTTACATTGCTTTTTTCTGCTTTAAAAAAGGTCTTTTAAACAAAATTACTGTTTATGCCAATAAGCAAGCAGTAGCTTACGTAACTGAAATTAAAAGCGTGCCAAAATGCAACAAATAACAACGAAATTAATCGAGATATTTTGTACATTCCATAAGATAAACGACATCGCGTTCTCAAAGGTAAATAGTAAATAGTTTGGGTGCGGTCCCGTAAATATGAAGTAAGAAACTAGGAAAAAATTAAATAGTAACAATTAACAAGTTGCTTTAAGGCACGTTTACATTATCTGAATTCTAATTACGTATATTCATATGGGGTCACAGCGCACAGAGTGCGCCAGGCCAAGATTCTGTGGGTGACAGTTGAGACAACGCCGTCAATAATTATTAAACAAATGAAATTGGTTGCTAGGAGATAGCTTTTAAATTATGACTGCTGCCAAAACTGCCGCCCGCTCGATTTCGAAATTTTTGTTTAAGATTGTATGGAAGATAATAGGTAAGTCTGGCGAATGGTTGGTTGCATAATAATTGTACTTTGCAGCGTGCGTAAACGTATTCGCACGGCGTGTGTAAACGTTTTCGCACGCTGTTTGAAATTATTCATTTTCAGTTGTAGTTGGTAGTGTGTTTTTTAGGTATTTTTAGAACAGTTGTAGAAAAAATTATTAAAATTGATTTCATTTTTCCAAGTCCATTGACAAAATTGCTCTTATTCTCTTAACAATAAATGCCAATAGATTACCAACTGTTCCGGAAAAAAGCTAAATCAAAACCAGTTTAGGACCAATAAAAAGCTTTCGGTTAAATAAGCTTTGTCTTTTCATCGTTCTCCTTTCTGCCGTAGTCTCAACGTCGAAAGCAGACTTTTAAAAGATATTTATTGTATGAAGAATGTGTGTTTTGATTCTTTTAGGAAAAAGAAAATTCATTTTGTATAGAGGGGTTTGAGTGAAAGTAAAATGGTTATTCCCTTAGATTATCAGTCGAAGTAGTTCTTCCCATCTGTTTGATATTATGTAACACTAAGAAAGGACAATTTTATTATTGTTTTTGAGGGAAAATAAGCAAAACCGCGCACAATAAACAAATCTCCAATTAATAAGATAGTTCCGCTCACCAAATAATGTAGTTTTCACAATTTTCTGCCGGCCGGCTTAGACAAGGATGTTCTCCACCAAAAGAACAAGCACTCTATTTCATAGCTACTCCCATTCTTATCAACCTTCCTTAACATGCTTTACTTCACTCACGGTAATTTTAACCTATAACTACAAAGTCTTTTAAATTTCTATAATTTTAACTTACAGTCCTGTCAATTTAAACCCATTAGACCAGTAATAGTGAATCTAGGCGTCAAAATTTTAATCGAAATCTGAAATGGGATATTACCAAATCAATTAAAATATCTATTACTTCACTATTTCCTAACAATACCCCAATTACGATGTTAAAACATCGTAAAATATGTTTTGTTTACGCTTGCTAGCCTTTATTAACTCATTGTATAATGCAGACTATTCAACTAAATATAAAACACTGTTTTGTACCTGGATCAGTCAAAAAGCGTTATTTTTTTAGCGGGGTTTGTAAATTTGTCTTCCCGCTGTGATTCCGCTAGGGATGTTTTCAAAACTTTTTTTTTGGAAATCAACTTTATCCATTACAAAGGGCGTAGCCACGATGGGGCAGGGTGGGGCGCTTGCCCCCCCTCTAGCATAGAAAAAATAAATAATAGTCTTTTTGTTCTGTTGCCTTTCCCCACCCTACACAAAATCCTGGCTACACCCTTGCTACCCACCCTTCTGTAAAACCCTTGCTATAGTGTTCTTATTTTAGCATTTAATAACTATTAAATTATACTAGTTTTAAAGACATAAAACCCGATTGTAAATCGTGTACTCAATTTTCTTGAAATATCCTCGTAAAGAATTACTTCGCATCGCATCGGTGAAAGAATGAGGAAGTACGAAAACAGAAGTTCATAAATCGAATAGGAAATTCGGAATAACTTGAAATAGAGGTTTTCGATTTGATTGTGTTTGGAAATTGAAGTGTTTCGACATTTCGGCGGCTGCGGTCTGGTTAATTTTAGACTTCACCGAAGTTCGGCACGATCCCGTAATGAAATGGAAATTTTATCGGAGTCAATCAAGGAAAAACATGAACTGTTGTATTTTGCGTAATGGCGGATGTATTTTTGAAATAGTTTCGATCAAGGAACAACATTCCTTGACGAACATCTCACAAGCATTTTTAGATCATGTAAATGCACACATTCCAAGTGTTTAAGAAACCTGAGGAAGCACAATATTGTACAATGTGCGAAACATTGTGAGTTTTTAAATTTTATGTTTGGTTTTACAAAATAGCCTACACCCAAGAAAACTTCCTATTAAAAATATATTATGTATGGCTAAAGAATAAAGAAGAGGGGGGAGTCAGAAATATTGACAGTTTCATTGCGGCAAATGTAAAGAAAGTTTGACCATTTATTAAAAAAAAGTCGATAGTTTTATTTGGAGACAATTTGCATAAAAGGTCGGCAATTTTAGGATTTTTATCTTGGCGTAGATAGATATTTGCATAAATTTAGAACTGGGAGTCACCCTATATATTTTTTTCCATGTACATATACATATATACATGTGTAATTCGCCAAATTAAAGAGATACGGCTCCGTTTTTATTGCTAATTTATTTACAAATTCATTTTAAATGACGGTTTCCAACCATTCATTAGTTTCATTAGTTGATATGGTACAGTTATTTCGTCTCTGGTAGTTTTTACAGTTGGTTCTCCTGAGAAAATTAACACTGTTCTGGTCTGAATTGATTATTAATGATAATAATTTTAAGTTCTAGTTTGAGTTTAAATAGTTTGACTTAAAAGTAATTATGTTAATTTTTCAGTTTCAACTAGGTGCTTATTTTTTAATTTATACAATAATGTTTAAAAAATTAACCTATTTTAATAAAAACTGTATAATTCAGTACCTAATACTGCTATTTTTTTAATACTGTTGTTGTTTAGATATTTGCTCTAAAAAACAATGGCTTCCCAGTGTAGACCATCGACATACATATATACAGGATGGTATGAAATTCACTGCATATGAAACTGATAAATTCTGGGTGCAATTCTTAATGCAAGAAACCAACGACTAATAATTAACAACAAAGATTCATTAAAAAATTAAACACAATACTTAAAAGATTCCACGGTATTTTGTCACTATCCGCACTATTAAAACCGAGAACTAATGTTTTTTACTTTTAAAGTAAAATCTCTGTAAAATACACTTTCCCTAGAAAGGTTTTACGTCAAACTTTACTAACAGAACAGTACGTATGGCACTGTATGGCCATTAATGTAAAAAATATTCCACTAACTAATTAAAACACAATGCTTAAAAGAATCCACGGTATTTTTTTACTGTCAGCATTAAAAAACTGAAAACTAAAAAATTAATTATCTGTTAAACAACGGACTCTTACGATACGCCAAGATTTAATTAAACACATTTGACTTTCGTGACAAAGTAAAGGCAACCCCAAAAAAAAACTTATTTTCCTAATTTTTGTTGCATAAGAGATACCGAAAAGGGGTTGTTTGTGTCGAAAGTATGGCGGCATTCAGTAATTCAAGCTTTTATTGTGTTGCTCGAATTTTTTGAAAGAAAAGTAAAATCTTATATTACGTAAGTAATTTTTTTAAAGGTATTTTATAAGTTTTTGTCAGCAAGTAATAATAATACGATATTGTTGGACAGTTGGTATAATATGGTGTAGATACATCGGAGATGATATGTGTGAAGAAAAATAATAAAGAGTTCATAAACTTCTTTATATCGCTTTATAGACCAGGTTTCTCATTTAACAGTAAAAAAGTATCCAACTTTGATACTACTCCGAGTCGCTATTATTTATGTCGAGTCGCTATTATTTATGCCGAGTCGCTATTGATTTATGGCATCACGTCAGCAGGTTTAAAAGTCTTGTTACTCAAATAGCGGAGCGAATTCCTGTTGAACACATTGTCGGTGTAATTTGTTATAATTTAGATTTGATTTGATTGTACAGGACGACGTATAAAATGATGATAGTTCTTTGTACTAGAAACCATAGCATGGATTTGGCTAACTGTTCCATTAAGGTCACGATCTTGTGTAAAGAAACACTATTTTTTATTTGACTAAATGTAAAAAATAGAGTATCTTTTTATAAAGGTTAATAATATACAGTAATGTTAACAGCAATGTTACCCCGAAAATATTAATAGTTTTTAAGCGATTATTACTAGAAAAATTAAAATACCATTTTTTTCTGTCTAAACTAATTGGACTTATAGTTAAAAAGATTATCTCTAAATTTTATGAAAAATAAAACGAATTCTTGGACCCCCCGAGAAGAAACAGAAGCGGAAAAGAATACACGAATCAAACATTATGGCGACAGAAAAGAAATCTTAAATACATGCAAGGAAGTATTAAAAACGTATCTATAAAGAGCACAGAAATATGCGAATTTTTTTGTGACAGAAAGGACACTAAAGAATACTAAAATACAAGCAAGAAAATAAGAATGTAACTTGATAAAATACAATATACGAACTAAACATTTTGGTTATAGACAAATTTCGAGGAAACTGAAACACAAGCAAAAAATATTAAAAACGTAAGTTTAAAAAACACAAATTTTGCGAATTAAACATCTAAACTAAACAACTAAAAAAGACTAAAATACAACAAAACAGAATTGAAAATGTAATTTTAAAAGCGAAAAAATATAGGAGTTAAACATTTTGGTTACAGAGAAATCTCAAGAAAACTAACATTCAAGGAAAGTATTAAAAATGTAAGTTTTATAAAAACAAAACAAAAATATACAAATCAAATATTTTAGAAGACGAAACTGAAGAAGAAGCAAAAAATATTAAAAAGTATTATATAGATATAAGTTCAGTTTATAAGCCCTTTTTTAATTTTAAATATTTCTTTGTAGTAGGAAATTTTTGTTACAGGAGCTACAAGGGAGATCGGCACGGCATTGACAAGAATATGTTTACGACACAAGGCAGTGGAGAACAGAATGAAGCAATTTACTGGGTAAGGACCATATTGTTTCTTTAAATTTTATTTTGGACAAGTTTCAAACTTTCGTGCTTTTAGACTTTTTTTTAATTTTCCTAGGGAAGAATTTTTTAATTTTTAATAGAAAATTTTGATTTTGATTAATACAAAATAGAGAGAATAGTGAATGCTTTTTTTAAACATTAAAAAATCAGCAGTATCCAAAAATTTCTGAAAAATAAGGTTGTGCCACGTTGACCTCGCCTTTAAAAGTGGTTATACATTTAAATAGATATTTTTTTCTGTTAATAGGATCATTATGGAGTGTTTGATCATACCCCTACAAGAAAAATTAGAAGAATGGAAAAAGACCGTACTAAATTTGGATAAGGAACATGCAAGAGGTAATTTACTGAATGCGCGTTAAAAATAAATGATTAATATCGGATATTTAAGTTTTTTGGAGGGATTTTATGCCGTAGAAATATCAGATTGATCGGTAGTTTTCTAAATTTAACGTTTTATTTAAGTTGGATTCACAAAAATATCTCAACCGTATTTCGTTCTAAATTCTGCAATTTATTGAAATGAAGCACGACAGTGGGCTTAAAATATCGTCTGTAAAACTGAAATCAATTTTATAGGCATTTTATAAACAGCCAAAGAAGTTTTGCTTGTCGTAGGCGTTTTCCAAATCAATAAGAACCCTTGCAATCCATTTGAGATTTTATACTTTTTTCACTTTTCAGACTTTAAACGAGCCCGAGCAGAACTGAAAAAACGCTCAACCGACACCCTGCGGCTGCAGAAGAAAATGCGCAAGGGTGCCGGAGGTGACGTTCAGAAGCGCTTCGAGTGCGGCCTTCAAGACGTCACGGAAAGAAGACAACTTCTCGAAGAGACTGAAAAACACGCCGTCAGAGCCGCTCTTATCGAAGAGAGGGGGCGGTTTTGTACTTTCGTGGCGTTGTTGAAGCCCGTGGTGGTGAGTAAATTTCAGTCATTTGAAGAGAAAATGATTCTAACGGGAATATCCCCGTTTTTCAGAAATATTAGAGCCAGTTGGATAAATAAAAACTTTTCCAAAGAGGGTCATAAGAATTTAATTGTTCTGATACTGGATGTAAGAATATTAATTTTTTAGGGTTTTTTTATTTTGAATTTAATTTATACAGATATTATAACTTTTAACACTTTCTCCTGAAAAAAGTGTACCGTGTTTTATTGTTTAGGATGAAGAAGTAGCCATGCTCACAGAGATGGGTCATCTTCAAGAGGCTGTCCAACAACTCGAGAAACATACTGCAGAACCAAATACCTTGCCACCAGCTTCAGAACAGGTAATGCTTTTTTGGTGTACAATTTTAAGGTTAGGTATGGGTAAAAAACGTCGGAACTAAATTTTAACTAAGGGAATTTAATTAGGTTATAGCCGATTTAAAATCGTCGGACAGCGGTTGGTCGTTCCAAACGCCCCCCTCGTCTCCGTCAAGTCTCGGTTCAAGAAAATCTTCCATGTGTTCCATAAGTTCCTTGAATAGTTCGTCTTCTGGAAGTTCAAAAAGTCACCATTCGCCCAGTCATCCGCATTGGCAACGAAGCCTGTCCCAGGTATGTACTATATTTATACAGTTGGAGAAAGTGTGTAAGATAAGAGGTAAGAACAGTTTAGGTAAGAGAAATGGAGGCGTTGTTTGTATTTTTTCCACTTTTGCACTTTTTTGATATTGAATTTTTTACAACCCTTGCAAATTAGTAGAAATTGATTTTTTTAATTATTATTTTCTTTTATACATGTGGAGGTACCACAGAGCAATGGGTCTGTTTCACAATTTTTTTTATTTGCCAAATAGGCAAAGTTATGTGCGGTGAAAGTTATGTGTAAATTTTTTTTTCCCAATTTCTTTGGGCGTTAGAAATGCCCCTAAAATCGATATAAAGTTCAATTTTTCTAGATTAATGTCATCGTTTTTGTGGTCCACGAGGGTATCAGTAATAAACAATAGAGTGCGATTCGTATCAATTACTAGTTGAACCGGCTTTTAAAAAAGTAACTAGAAATATTTTCGTGTTCAGCCTTTTGTGCCAGTTAAAGCAAATCATAGCAAATAGTATTTTAGTACATCAGTAGTACTAAGCATCCAGCAAAGCTACTATGTACCAAAACAGTCTTGTTTTCATGGAAGGGGGGCCGTTACGAGGAGGGCAGGTAACTTAGGTAAACGATTTGAAAAAGTTGGAAATAGCACATAGGACTAGTTTTTGAGATAAACAGACTTATTTCTGATATATTAGTTTAATTCCATTTAGTTGAACAAATCCATTAACTTAAAGTTGTAGTTTTTTATTTTTTTTATATTGTGCATGTTTTGCATATAATGTGTAAATCTGAAATTTTCCTTGTGTGTACTTTCCAGCGAGAAATCGATGTAACGTAGATTTTGTTCAGTATATTTTAGAACAAAGAAATATTATTGGTTGTCTTTTTTATTTATTTTACGAAATATTACTATCATTTCGAAATTACAATTATTTTATCTTAGCAGAATCATCTTTCAGTGCATCGGGAAAGTTTACTTAAGAAGGACCCTGTCTATAGACATTAGTTTGGTTTAATTTATAATTCTTTTTTATTTCTTTTTGTATTTATTTTTGTTTATATTTTGTTTTCTTTTTATTTCTTTTTCGGACAGCCTGTAGGTCGTAGTAGTACTATGCGTGTTATGTCGGTCTCGAGCCAAGATTCAGGGTTCACGTCGCAGGACACCCTGTATCCTAGGCCGCCATCTTCTTTTGGTGTGGCACAGGTAAGTAACAGATTCACATGTCATTTTGTAAGAATAACTTCAACTCTTGCCAATAACCTGTCTGTATATCGATCTGTCTTTTCAGGTGTCGAATATGTCAGAACATAGCAACAATAGCAACAGTTCCAGCACGCCTTGCACGCCTTTTCCAGTTACATCTATTCCCACTACAACGTCCACATGGCCCAATCTGCAAGAAACTATGCAGTTCGAAAGAGCGGCGTCCGCCATTATTAATGAAAGACCACATACCATATCATCAGGTATGTCAAATACCTGGTAACAGAATGGTATTACTGTACTAACCGGATTATTATATTCATATTAGACGTCGTATTTTGCATACAATAACTGACATCTCATCGTCATTTATTACCCATATCAGAATGTGTTATTTATAATTTAAAATTCTGCTGCTGCAAAGAGCGAATCGCGTTGTTGCCGATCCTTACAGTTGATATATTGAAAATTACCTGGAGATGTTTTAGACCTTCTAACTTAACAAATTTTTCTAATATTCGCTAGAACGCCTCCGACATTTTTTCTACTAGCCCGTTACACAGTTAATTAAAATGTCAGTGTTGTTTTCATTTTTTTTTGTAGCTTACGAAAAGGGTCACTCAAGACCTCCACTAACCGTATACACATTCCAAGCTCCCGAGCAAAGTTTGTCACAACCGGCGAGTCCGGTTACTTCGATAACGCCGACTAGTGAAACTAAAGCTAACACGATTCCGCCCAAGAGTCCGTCTTTGTCTATGAAAAGTTTGTCGAAGCCGCCTCTGCCTACAGTAAGTTTATAGTTTCAAAAGAAAAAGTTTCTCAGACTTATTTATCATACTTCGCATTTATTCTAGTTTTTTTTTCTAAAAAATTCTTGTAGAGTGGCAGTAATCCCGTTGTTTACTATTTTAACCCTTTTTTAGCGTTGTTCGTCCCTGGAACGTCCAGCGGCCCCCCCTGGTGGAATTCCCGCTAAATCTATAGCTGGCATGCAAGGAGTTCGGGTTTTACCGCCGGGAGCGACGGAGCAGTTGGCAGCTGCCGCCTTAAGAAAGATTCCGCCTAGCGCCTTGCCCGCCCATTTGGGAGGCCTTAAGGGGGTGGCCGCCGCCGTCCAGCCACAGGTACGTCTAATATATATTTTTCATTTTGTAATGTGAACTAAATGATATCAGTAGATTAAATAGGGCGGTTCTACATGAAATTGCGGCCCTTTTTCCGGAGGCGGGTCTTGAGGGGGCGGGGCCAGCGTGGGAGGTGGTGTTAGAGTGGAGGTGGGACCAGTCTCCCCTCTAACCCCGCCTCCCATGCTGGCCACGCCCCCTCAAGACCCGCCCCCGGAAAAAGTGGCATAAAACGTAATGTTGTGGAGTACTGTCACTCTGTATCACAGACGGGCACCAATCGAATAGGACTAAGAAAAAATTTTTGGAGAATAAAAAAACATACTTTATATATTTTTTTGATTTGTTTTTTGGCAGCCAACATACGTAAATATGCACGAACTAGCCAGCATGGCGGCTGACAAAGCGCAGCAGGCCCAGAATCAACAAAATCCAAGTTTTCCTCCGCCACCTGCAGAGTTCGTCAGTCCTCCAGAAAAGGTAAGAGCAGCTCAGGCAGGGGGATGCGATCGATGGAAGCTGGGGGAAGCACCGCTTCTCTACATTTTTTAGAGATAAAATAAATTTTTATACATTTATCATGAACCTATAATTTTATAAAAATATGGATTAAATTTCTAATAAATTTATCTGAAATCTTACGTAAACGTAAAAGATTTTACAGCGTAAACGCAACCAATTTGTCACGTCGCCGTCGTGGCCTGGGCCTGGAAGCGCATTTTGTAATGACCGCAGTTCACCTATTACGCTTTCATGTAGGTTGTTATTAACCTCGCTTACAGGCAACGGCACGCGTTAGGCGAGAAACCGGGCAAATTTAATAGCCAGGGCAGCGATGCATATTTTAAGTGTATTTAAGTGTATTTACGCTTTTTTCAGCCTGAAGGTACTGAAAAAGAAAGCAGCACCAGCGAAAGTTCCTTAGAATCTTCCAGTGGTTATGGTAGTCAGACTACCTTCAATGTCGAAGATCATAATCAACATATCGATGGTAAGTTACACGTATTATATATGTATATACATTTTTTTTCAGTTTTGTGATTCGAGTTGGACATGTTTTAGAGGCATGGATAGTCCAGAGTTAACAGTTTTTTTGTTGCACCAGTGTTTTTAAGAGAAATAACATCTAATCATTATAAATTTTTTTTTTTAAAAATAGTGGACAATTTACATTGGTGTTATTACAATACTGCCTTTGTCGGTCTCTCTAAGGGTTCGTATCACGACCTTATCACCAAGTAACCTTTTTTGTTGCTTACCATTTATTTATATAAACCGAAAAATAAATAAAAATCATTCACTTGCTGTATAAAATAAGTCTCTATGCTTATAAACCTAGTAATTCATTAGGAAAAATATTCCAACATTAATTTTACATATACAAGACCTGGATATTCGATTTTTCTCTCATATCAAGAATTTTCTTTCCTATGCATACTTTTCCACTATTTTTTATATATTAATCAAATGTTTTTGTCACTAATGTTAATACCCATGACCATTTTTAAATAGTTGAAGTGCAAAATTCTTGCATTTTTGTTTAGATCATTATATAGTAAAGGATAAAAAAGATAATAAACAAAAAGAAAACAAACCGGATGTATTGTAGCCGTTCGCACCGTAGTTTGTTAAGTTAGACTTGAGCCGCTCTTAGGCTATGACTTACAGCATGTGCCTCAGATAGTGGTCTTAACAGACTACGGTAAGAAAGGCCATAGAAGATGAAAATCGCATATTTCTGTCCAAGAAGTGAAAATAGATTTTTTTATCCTTTTCTAACCGTCGTCCGTCATTTGCATGTGTTTTTCACCAGCCTGTGTGTGTTTTTTAACTAGATGTAACAAATTGCAATACCCATAACGCAGCCAGCAAATATTGCACACTTCCAAGAAACAGCGAATCTCTAGACGCCCAAAGACGTAGACCTTTATCTATGACAGGTACAATACACTAATATTTTACAATATATACGTAATATCTTATTAGATTTATCATCGGCATGGTTATTTTTTGTTGTTGATTTGTTGTATATATGCGTTTCAGGGTTCCGTCAAAAGCGAAACTTTATTAACTTTGCGTTTGTCTGTCTGTCGTGTGTTTCGAGCATAATTTAAAATCGACTGAACCAATTATGCTTAAATATCAAATATACATGGAAATTTGTTTTAATAGGTGTAGTTCCTCATCTGATTTAAAATAAAAAAATACACAATATTTACAACGTACACAATGTGTGCAACGTACGCAATGTGTACAACGTACACAATGTGTACATTGTGTACGCTGTTGTACACATTTTGTACGTTGAACACTTTGTGCGCGTTGTACACATTGTGTACGTTGTACACATTGTATACGTCAGTGGCGCAACCATGTGTATAATTTTTTCCATTTTTTGGTTAGCTATGAGCACACTTGGGACACTACGCAACAACCTCCTGCGTAGAGGCAGCATGCAAACCAACAAACCCGCCCCGCCTATCAGGAGGACGTCCTCCATTACCAACACTGCGGCTTACATGGGCAGTTTCGAGAATTTGCCTCCACCGCCAGCCTTTTTACTTGAGCCCTCTGGTGGTCAGCCTCACAGTCAAGATCAAGAGCAAGGTGATCAGACTCAGGGGAGTGCCAAAGAGATACCAAATACTGGTTAGTTGTCAGTTGATGAACTGTTTCGCTATGATATATTTTTAAATAGTTGCTGATGAAACTATTATTTTGTATGAATACACATTTTTATGTGTTATTTTAGGTGTAAAAGTAGCCGAAACAGTCAGAGCCCTCACGGAACTTAAACACACCCCTGCCAGTCCGAATTCGATCAGGCGCATGGCCGGTTTATCAGGCTCCGCCCAGAACATCTTCCTGGGTCCGCAGCCGCCCAATGAGCGGCCGAGCAGTTTTCAAGGAGGCGGGATTATCGGGGTCAAACACAATTCTGTCCTAAGCACGTTCCAGACTCAGTCGAAGGTAAAACCTTACAAAATTTAGGCAGTTTAGTGAAATTCAACCGTGACGTAGACTAACTTACAGTCGCCGCTCGGCCTAAAATCACACGAAATACATTTTTGCGAGTAATGTATTAAATTTAATTTTGCTTGTTGTAGGTCTCGTATTTATCACAGTCAGGGGGCGTGGTCTATGCACAGCCCTCCCAAATAAAGGGCGGTAGTCCGAACGCAGTAAGGAGAATCACAAGCTTTAGATCGCAGAGCGCGGATCGAAAATCTGATGGTATGTTTCACTTTAAAAAAAAATTAATCTACAGTAAGGTAAAATCGCCAAATTTCTATGTTTTTTGATTATAATCTTGATAAGTTTGGATTTCTATGGTACGATTTTCTTTAAATTCGACTCAGTTAAGTTTATCTTTGTACAAATAGCAAAGGTATTTTCCCGTACAAAGACTTTTCGGACACCTTGTATTCATACATACAAACACAACACAACACGACACATAGTAATTTAAATATTTTCGATTTTCTTGAAAACCGACTCAATTAAGTTTAACTTCGTACTAATGGCAAAGATATTTGCGCATACAAAGACTTTTCGGACACCCTATAGACATATATACAATCACCCACATGCCGCAAGGTACAAAATGTATTTTCGAATCGTTCTGGATACTTTAAAACGGTCCGAATGAACTCCTTTCCCTAAAATTAAATTAAAATTATTTAATAATAAGAATTAATATATTGGCCAAAAGGTATACATGCACACGAAGATTTCGATGTTAAATAACTTTGCTAACTTGATAAATGCATCTACAATCTATCAAAGATTTTATTAAAAACGGTCTCAAATTAGCAAAGTTATTTAACATCAAACTTGATTAAAATTTTTCGTGTCAGTTTTTTTTGCTGATGAGTGTAAATGCGTAACGTTTTTGCAGGTCCAGGAAAAGTGGGTTCGAACTTCCTAGCCTCTCTCAATGCCAAACTAGCCCCGAATTCGAGTCCCAAGTCGTCAAGACGGAACATGGAGGACCCCTCCAACGCCCCTCAAATAATGAAAGTACAGCAGCCGCAGCGAGGTCCGGGGCAGAGTTTCCTGGACTCGCTGAACGCCAAACTGGCGCAGCAGCATTTGGGGGGCAACGTGGTACAGCCGGTGGGCTTGAAGGCTAGTAAAATTAGACAGATTATCAACAGTAAGGCACAGGTAGGTTCGAAAAAATTTAAAGTATGCGTAGTACATATTTATTGTTCAAGTTCTTTTTTTGAAAAGTTCGTATCATGATACCTTCCTAAAGGGTTTCTTGTTTAATTATATATGAAAATAATGCTTTTAATGAATATGGTAGAAGCATAGACTTTAAAAAAAACTAAAGACAAAGTTATGTACTATTCAAAGCAATCAGTCATTGAATTTTCACTAAAAATTCGTGGATTGTATTGACTGGGCAACTACAGACGGTTGCCAAAGTGTAGGTACAAAATGTCCTAATTGACGCCATCCAAACAATATAGCATTACACGGCATTTATTTGACTATATCTTCATCTAATAAAATTAGAATACGAGTATTGAGTAACACAAAAAGTAATACATTTTGTTATATTTTGTGCATCACAACCGAATAAACTTTTATTCCCTTCTCACTGTGATAAATTATTAAGTTATAAAGTGAAAGTGAACGGTATTTAACGGTACTAGTTTTACTACTAATTGAAAAGTGACACAAGCGACCATTCATAAAATTCGTTGACGTTTGCGACATTGTTCGAAAGTGGAATTGTGTTGTTTTGTGTTTGCGAGAAGCATTTAAATATTTTTCTTTGAAGAAGCTGACACTATTTTACAAAAAAACATTTAAATATGTTACGGCAGTGTCAAGGTTGCAAAAAATTGAACTATTTAAACCCATAAGTTTATTTTCACATGCAAGTGAGGTTGTATTCACTTGTATCGAATCCACTGGTGTAGTTTTACATATACATACCTACATATTAGTAATATTAGGATAACAAAAATTTAATACAAAAGAGCACGTCACTGGTGTTGGAAGAGGCAGCCGCCAGGACTGTTGGACAGTGTTGCCATTTTTTCCGCTGTGTCTACCTCTCTTAGTCGCATCCATTGCATGTTTTAAACGGATCATTGATTTAGCGCGAAACGATTTTATGAATGAAATGCTTTGTCTACAGTTATTTAATGTCAATGGGTAGAGCCTTATTTGAAAATAAGGCCGTTTCCTGGCTTTGCAATATTATTACACTAGTTTTAGAGTATTTTAACCCTTATTCTATTTTTCTGTCTTTATCTATCTTGCAGAATTATCCGTATGAAGACATGTTCTAACGTGGTGAGAAAATGTGTGGCCTTGCCTATTTAACAAAATAATAATTGCTAACGTTTTCGTTTATTTTTTAACTTGACTAATTCGTTATTCTCTCTTATTGTTTACTTATTAACACAAATATGAAAGTGGGAATTTATAATTAATAGATCTTTGTTTTTATTTTTACCTTTCTGTTGATTAATAAAAAGGCTACTTGTAAGATTTATTAACAAGCAAAATATCGTCCTTTGCCTCTGTGTGTGTGTATTTCTGCTTATACAGGGTGTTGGGTAGCGGATGGGCCATAACTGGTTCAGTTTAGATCGATTCAACATAACTTATCTGGACTGGCTCTTTACCGGTACTGCCTATTAGCTTTCTCCACCCTATGTCAATTTGTGAAGGGATTAATCTAATAATTCTAATCCCTCTCGAACCTTCCAAAAACTCGAGCCAATTAAAAACGCATGAATTCGCGACTAGGGCTGGGCGATTATCGATTTTTGATTATTTGAAATAATGGATTATTTCCGATTAATCGATTAATCGAAGTTAATCGAAATTAATCGATTAATCGAAATTAATCGAAATTGATCGATTAATTGAAAAATCGATTAATTAATCGAAAAATCGATTAATCGATAAAATTTATATTAATCGATTAATCCAAAAATCGATTAATCGAGAAAATCTATTATTGAACTCGTCGAAATTATGTCATTACTAATGACATAATGAAAGCGACTCCAGCGCTCCACTTGCCTATCTTGACCACAATTCCGGCGGGCGATTTAAATTTTAGACCCGGAAAAATTAAAGGAGCGCGGATCGAAAAGCATTCAAATTATTTCGTTGAATACGTCTTTCATAGTCGAGTTATGATTATAAAAAAGAATAGATTAATCGAGAAAATCGATTAATCGAAAAAATCGATTAATCGAAAAATCGATTAATCGAAAAATTGATTAATCGAAAAATCGATTAATCGATTTAAAAAAATTTGTAATCGTTCAATCGATTAATCGATTAATAATCGATTAATCGATTATTTTGCCCACCCCTATTCGCGACTTGCTTGTTTTTTAAATTATTTTCATCTTGAAACGTGTCGCTAAAGTGAATTCAGTTCTATAATTATTGTGAAAGATACATACTTAAAGTGACCTCTTTTTCATTAATTTTCAAAAATGCTTAAAAGTAAATTCATACTACAAAACAAACTAAATGGAAAGAATATTATCATTTTGTTTGCATTTTTTAGCCTGATCCGAAAGTATGCCACGAGTCGCTCATGGATCAGATCAAGCGAGGAGCCACGCTGAAACGATCTAAAATTGTTAACGATAGATCGGCCCCCAAGATATATTAAGACACTTCTTAACAGTAAGAATTAAAAAAACATAATCCGTATTAACTTCCTATCTATTACCAAGCGGTATTTGTAAAGATAAAGATTGTTAACACGCTTTGCTGCCGCTGAGAGAAAAGTCTTGATACTTGGTGTTTAAGCAATGGTAAGTTTATACAAAATACTTTTACAGCGTCATTTATACGCCGTGTATAAATTGCCCCGTATGTCGGTTTTTAATACAATTTTATAATTAAAACCTAACGTTCCAGAACAGGATAGGTAAGGTAGTAAAAATTCTTTTTTAAACACCCTGTATGAAACCCAAATTTGCCAATGATAAGGGATGCAAGTAGTCTGTAGCATTGAAAGACGGAGGCTTTTACAAAAACGGTTTTCTTAGGAGTTTTTAACATGTTGAAGACTAGATATAAAGTAAAGATAGTGATCAATTATTAAGTATTAGTAATAATTACATAATAACGACTTTTCAGTATGAACATGTTCAGTATATATAAGTTCGAACATGTACTCAAATATCGTAGTTTAATCGAGCATGTTCAGTCATGTAATCTTTATATGTATAACGAAAGGATTTTACATTACGTGGTCAGAGCACTTCCAGAAATACAGTATACATAGTTTAACTTTTACAGAAAAATAGTTATTTTTTGGTAGTTTTTTTTTTGTTATAACGTATTGTTGTTTTTAAATTTTAATAATTTTTTCTTGTTATGTTCAACTTTGATGCAAAAAGCTTGGATGCGTGACTGTATTTAATGTTGTTTACCCTTTAGATTCCCTAACAAAGATTCATCTGTACAAATAGTAGGAATGAAACCAAATTTTATTTAATATTCCTCAAAAAAGGGGCCCCTACGTGGACCCAGCCATCAGAGTGATATCAGACAAATGACAACTCAAAAGTCATATATAAGTATAAAGCCAGAATTTAGAGAATTATTTATTTCTGTAGCCGTGTAGCCAAAGCGTAACCCAAAACATTAACGGAACTTTTGAAAAATATGGGATGTACATTATCAGCTCCTGGACTAGAGTCGTTTTTAAACTAACAAATAGTGTATTTGGCATCTTTAGGAGGGAAACATGTAGATGATAGTCTTTTTAGGTATCTCCACTGCATAATCATTGGTTTTTTTTATGTAGCAAGTAACCGAACAACAACATTAATAAACCAAAATTCAATCATCCAAAGTTTTTGCATCAGTTTTTTTGAATGAGTTTACATAAAAACCAGAATATATAAAATGAAATAATAGATTTTAGGTAAAAAAAGAGGTGTTATTTAATATCGATGTCTTCTTGAAACGATTTGACGTCCATTTTTTTATAAAGGCACTTTTGTAACTGAATTATTTTTGTATTTTGCAACGTAGTAACGAAAATTCGGGACGTTTCGTTAGTATTATTCCATGGACTGATGCGTCCGTGAGGTGTATTAGAAACAATATGTTGTGTATTGAGCTTTTCTTGCATTTAACTTTTAACGATTGTGTTTTTACAGGTCTTATAAGATCGAAAATAACGGCATTTAATAATTTTTAATGTATTGTTTGCTCTATTTATTAAATCCAGGGGCCAAAGGCCTTGCTGCGAAGAGAATTAAGAGATTATTCGTTAAATAAATCTAAATATCTTTTTTCTCTATTAGTTGTAAATAAAAAAGGATATCCGATATCAGCCGAGACTTGGGTTAACCCGATTGCTGCTTCCGTAAAGGCTTCTTGAAATGCACTTCGGCAAATAAACATACAGTGTTGACAGATATAAAACATAGTAATATAGTAATAAATTTGATGAGGCAGAAAGAGACACAAAGCTCTGATTATTTCAGCTCAGCTAACATAGGTTGCAAATAATAAGCAACTATTAAGAGAAGTCCGCAAATCCCTTGTTCTCAAGACACAGTCTTTTATCGACTTTTTAAAATAATGTCTAAGGGATTTAAGGTAGGTAATTCAGGAAAAAGAATTTTTAAAGATGTATTATTTTTTAAATCTTCCGTTAACTCTAACGCTTACTCTCTTTATTTTACCACGTAGAATCTCATGTCCAAGTATCCTGACGCTTTTTTCGAGCATCCTGTAATGTTAAAAGGTTGGGTTGGGTTGGGTACGTGTCGGTATTTTCGATTTTAAAGACTTTGTATGGCAAAAGTTTCAAAAGATGGAAATAAAGATAATTACCAATTTTCTCAAATTAACAAGGGATGTAATAACAATCGCATGCGCAACTTCAAAACTCACGATTTTTCATGCATACCTTATGTTGATGATTCTTTACTTGCTCAAGGATAAAGTAGAATGGTACGTCCTTGAATAATTTGGCAATCATTTTTTTCAACTTAGGATTTTCTGTCGGCAGTATCTTCAGAGAAGCTTACTCCAAATTTAAAACATTTTAAAGATCACTAAAAATGCATTGGAGAGTATGAACTCGAATTTCCACGTTTTGAAACTTGGTCTATAAAATTTTCCTTATATTGAATGCCAAAACTCCGCCCCCCGTCTTAAAACTTTTTTATTCTTAAAATTTCCCGAAAAAACAAACCTGGCAATCTAAAAAGCTAATTGCTCGTTTTCTTTGAAGGAAAAAGACTTAAAATTTGTATAATTTTTATGTGATCCACATAACTTATACATGATCTAAACGTTTTGTTGAATATTATATATTATACGGGGTTGAAATTTTGGCTCTCACTATACAGGGTGTCCGGTAATAAATGGTTTATGCTTTAAGAGCACGCGCCTTGGTCGTGTCGATACTTTGTGGTCGTGGTCGTGTCGTTGAGTTGTGGGCCAAATTAAACTTGCACACTTTTTAACCATTAATATCTTTTTACCTGTTGATCAATTTAATTAATTTTTGGAGGGCAAGTGGGCTGGTATGTTCTTTCTAGGACGTCCAATTTTGGTTAAAAAAATTTAGACAGGACCGGACGTACGGGAGTTTTTCTAAAATGCTGCATTTAATCTCTCTGCAAGAGAAATCGGATTTACCTAAAATTGAGCTAATACGGGTTTTCGGTAGATAAACTATCGGAAATGCTTCAGTAAAAGCAAAACTGCCAAAAAATTTGGGATTCAGAAATTATGATTATTTTTGTTAAATTATGCGCTCCATATCAGATTTAAAAAAAAATAAGAATTGTTATAAAGTACCTAACAACGAATTCAAGAATTAGAGAAATTGTCTATGAATAAGCCCTCCATTGTTGTCAACAACCTCCTGTAGTTGTCTACACCACTGATCAATAGCTCTGTTAATCACCTGTTGGCTAAATGTACGCCAGCAAAAAAGGATTCTACCTTGTAGACCATATTTTCCAACAGTCCCCATATTGAGTAATCTACAGGGTTCAAATCGGGACTGTTAGGAGGCCAATAAATTCGTCAATACGTCTTGGACAATTCTGCATACACGTCGCGGAAGTAAAATAAATGATTTTTTATTCCTTGAATAACGAAAATCACTTTTAGTTTCGGTTGTTATTTTAGTTTTTAGAACAGTTCTAAATAAATGTTTTTACTTAAAGAAGGCCATCGTAGTGAGTATCTCTCGATTATTATCAGACACCCTATGCACTTCCTTTTTAATTCAAACCAATCTTCCTAATTTTGTAAATGTACAAAACTCTGAATATGTATTTTTATCATTAAGACTTCCCATATTACTCCATTGTACATAGTCTTAAGAGATATTTAATATATTTAAAAAAAAGATGTCTAGTTCACTGTAAGTAAACATAGCACACAAGTTTATTTTTGTTTTTCGACTTTTTAAGTTTTTAGTTAACGATGAAGGTGTTTCTTAAATATTATTAATTTATAGTTTATGAATAAGTACAATGTAAGATTCTTATTTAACCGTTGCGTTGTTTAATGTTTTAGGGGTTACAGTGTTCAAAGTTTGAAGTGGAAAGTTGAACAACCTTGACGTTTGTTAGTCCTAGTAGACCGACAGTCTACGTCATCACTTTTTTCTTAGGAAAAATAGACATTAGGTACCTTAATAAGAAATTGTTGGTTCATCAAATCCCTCCTTGTCCAATGTTGTAATAAATGATCATTTTTGCGACAATTCTTGAAATTACGAAAACAGACGATAGCTGGCAATGTTGCTTTCTTCATCTCTTTCATTTATATTTTATCTTTCACTCTCCCCTCCTTCATCCCTTACGCAGGTAATCTAATCCTCATAGTTGTCACATTTAGTTTTTTCCTTTGTACTTGATGAAATTACAGGTTTTAAAGTGGTTTGCCGGGGAGTTGGGACAAAGTAGGGTATTATTCGAAATAATGAAAAAATCAAATTTTTTGATGAAATTTTACATAAACCCAAATTTTGGATCGTTGAACACGAATCTGAAATCAGTTTTCTGCGGTCTCTAATTTTTATTTAGTTTGTTAATGTTTTCTTTGTTTTTTCAATGTTTTTTTTATATAAGTTTTTAATAAATTTTCTTAAAAGTCTGTAAAAACCAACACTTTCACAGTAATTCGATTGTCCTCTTCAAATTTCGAGCACTGTACTTACAATTTTTATAATAGCTAGTGCATGTTTAATAACAAAATAAATGTTCTAAAGATAAAAAATACCCAGTTTTTGTGACGCATTTTTAAAAGAAGATACCCTGTATATTGTATGACGTTTAGGCACCTTTGAACGATATGTTGTGCCCCATCGATATATTATATAAAAAAAGAACGTTGTGTTAAACGCCGATCCGGGGATTTGTTAAAAAAAGTGAAACATTTTTACAACAGAATAATAAAGTTTAAAAAAAAATGTTATAGCTTAAATTTTTGGTGTAGACAAATGTTGCAATAGACTAAATAGCATTTTTTTAAAATTTATTTTTAGCTGATTTTTAAGTATGGCATGCAATATAGGGGTATCGTTTTTATTATTGCCAATAACTTAGTACGTTTTTAAGGCAAATTAGAGAAAAAAAACATCACGTTAACTATGTATATATACCTATTTATACTAAGCGTTTATAAATTTCGTCATGGTATTCTAGTTTTCTTGTAAACAGAAACACTGCCATGGTTTTCAGAGGCCAGATACAATTATCGAGAAAAAATTTTGTTTGGAAGGAAATGGCTCTATTTTATCCATTCCCTGATTAAGGACGAACTCTTGTGGAAAGAGACAAAACACATTTTTGGTACTAATACAACATGCCCAGAAACCATCTTAACAAATAGGAAGATTTTATATTCTTGACTTTACAGAAAAAAGTTGTTCTTCATAAAAAGCTCTGCTTGTTGACAAAATAACAGCCAAATCGAAAATTTTGACCCAGCATATACGGGGTGTCAAAAGAAATAAAAACTATAAATGCCTTGGAAGGAAAACTATCTTTAATTTTAATTGCAAAATACAATAACGTACGAAAGTATCGTTCGAACTGAAAAGTAATCGAATATGAAATTTGACAAGTTTCCCATCTGTTAAGATAGTTTCTGGACACGCTGTATACACGAAAAAAAATTAAGAATTTTTATTCATATAACTAACCTTTCATCCTAATAACATTATTATGGAAGATTAGAATCGTTTTTTAGCTTTACTGTGTTGTAATGATAGCAAATATTTTATGAAAACTAGAATACTTTCCACAACACTGGAATATTTCATACTTTTAAGGATTTCATCCGTGTTTAAAGTGATACAATAATTATTATTTATATATTTCACTAATAATCAAGTAAAAATTTAATAATAATGTATGTTTGAGCGGGTTGCTTTTATTTGTGTTGTGCATGACTAAAGGAAAATAAAGTTAATTAATGTAATAAACAGTGTTTCAATATATTCTTATTTCTTTCTCCTAAGTAAGATTTACATGTAATTTTAAGGGTAATTTTTTCTTTTCTCATAAAGCAGCATGTGCGAAGTTTCATCAAGACAGATATGATACCTAACCATATCAAATTCGTCCGGGTTCTCACATATCGTCACGTTGCGGGTTATTTTTTGAAATTTATAACGCGCAATATAGAGTTTACGTTAGTTATAGGCGATTTTATATAAATTCTATTGGCAATATACTTTGCCTTCTGCTTATAATACAAATTCTAAAGTATATGATTTAAAATAATCATATAAACGTATAAATACATATATTGATTGATTGATTGTCCACATCACAACCATATAAAACACAACGCGATCTCAAAAAAGACTTGCTTCGTTTACAAAATATCGCGGAATTACTCACAGCCTGACGTATCATGGCCACGCCTACCTGCACGGTGTCATTATCTTCTTTTATTTGTATCATGATACAATGCCATAGGGGAGTTCGGGTGGGACGCTCGGAGTACTCCGAGAGCAAATCCCAGGCACGGCCATAACATATCCTATAGATAACAAAGTAATGGTAGGGTAGGTACTCACGGGCGGAAGAAGCGGACAGGCGCTTCGTTGTATAATTGGTTGAATGCCACCATGTTTGTTAAACACGGTGGCATTCAACCAATCATCTAAAGAAGCGCCTTTCCGCTTCTTCCGCATGTGAGGACCTACCATATGTAATACATTGAACTAAATTTAGTTTAATGATATATAAGAGGTTAGTGCAGTTTCATGCAACACAAAAGAACAAACCTAAAGTGTCTTTGTGTGCTCAGAGCGTTTCAAGTCCCAACCCGAACTGGACGGAAACGAATCTCGTACTAATTTGGTCCGGTTATCGTATACGTATCCAGTGCCACTACCGGTGCATTTGAACTACCTTATCTAACATAACCTAACTTTTTGTTAATTATTGTTTTGAAAATTAATTTACTTAATTTTAGCTTTTTCTTAATTTTAAGTAATGATTTTAACTAAACTACTTCGAAAATTAAAAGTAAATAAATTAAACTCATGCTCACTATGCAGCAAACCCATAGAAGATATATCAGAGACTGACAATTTGAATCAACCGATACCCACTGATCAACAAAACGTCCCTAAAATCAGGAAGAAAAGAAATAAAAAACATATTGCGGGACTTGAGCAGTTTTTTGACGATAACAAACGTTTACAGCCTTACAAAACGATGATACCAGAAAAGTTACTTTATTATACACCCTATCGAAAGCCAGACAATATGTACCTAATGTGCCTCAACACAGCAAAGAAAGTAGCTAACTATATTTTGCCAAGCTTACATATGAACAAAAATCAAGTAATTGCTGAGTCTAGTCCGGGTTTTGGTTTTATTTCCAAGGAATTGATTAGGAAAGGTGTTCCAGTTGTGAGGTTATATGAAAATAACACTGAATTCCAGCAGATCTTAAAGGTAGGTTTAGATTACTAGGGTGTAGACCGCCTAATCCCCAACTCCCATCATATATCGTATATCGACCGCCCGCCGGCAGTACTTGGCGGTCTATAAAAATCAAAACCTAGGACACCCAAATAAGGCTATATTTTTTATTCAATACAATGCAATCAAACATTATGCTCGATAGTAAATTTGCTGGTACAGTTTTTGGAAGCTAAACAGTTTTTATTGTTTTTAAAAATACATGCCTACAAGTAGCTACCAATTCACTGACGTTCAATTTATTTCTATTTCTGTTTTAGAATATGTATGAAGATGACGGAAAACAGTTTCAGATATTTAATAAGGATTTTTTTGAATTACAACTTTGTTCACGTATAGATAAATTTGATCAAGGTTCAAGAGTATCTTCACTGTTAGAGGGAGTGCCTAAGAAGAGTTGGGTTGATGGTAAATATATTTTTTTAACTATATCAAGAGCTTCAATAAACTACCCTCTTATGGTCTTCCTCCCAAACTATGTACCTGGATCAGTAGCTTTCTCTCCAATCGGCGCATAACTGTCGTAAGTGCACTTGACCTGTTGTACAAGTTTGTCTTTGCCTTGGCTTTTGCTATAAGCACTAATTGTGTACATTAAATAACATAAATAACTGTTATATTTTAGATCCTGTTATGACTGTAGTGGGAACAATGACAAACTTGTTTTTTGTAAAATATCTAATAAAATCCATAGTGTTGCAAAGAGAAATTGCAACCTATGGTAGAATCGAAATATTTGCTCTAGTATTTCCACAGGATTGGACTGTAAGTAGAAGAAACACTATTAATTTTAGAAAAATGAAAAAGTTTTAATGAAAATAAAATATATTATTAATATCATCAAAATTACCGTTAAGAAATAGAATATTTAGTGAAATATTTTTTTATCATGTATACGCTTGGGGGGGGGGGGGCGGGGGTGCTCTAAAATGTAATTATGGGATTTCCTTGTTACATAATCTAAGTTCAGAGTATTGTTTCTATTTAGGTTTTGAATTCAACACAAGAAGACAATTTACGCTATTATAGGCCCTGGACAATATTGTTTCAAATATTTTTCAAAGCGAAACTGCTAGACAAGTTTCCAAGAAAATTATTTTTTCCCTGGCAAGCAGAGAGACCTAATGCAGCAAAAGTTGTAAGTACAAATATTGCTAAAAAAAACTTGAAACGCTCAGATTCGCTAAAAATATTGAGATTTAGTACTGATTTAAATTAAGATCTTCAAGGTGATCAGTTAGGTTTTGACAAGTTTTTGAACTGTCATTGTTAATAAGTCTACAAAAATTTATGGGGAGCTCACGTGTCCGCCGAATAGAAATGGTGTTCTAGCAGGCGCGGATGTAGGAGGGGCGCAGAGGACGCCCCCCTAACTCAGCCTTGTATAAGGATTTCAATATATATCTAAATAGAAGTGAAGGCCTTACAACTTTTTTATTTTTTAAGATGGGAAAAATTGTTAAATATGAAAGTTTTGGGGATTTTTAGAGATCATTCATATATTTTATCTTTTCTTAAATTTGCGAAAAACCTTTTATTTTGTAAAACTTATTCTTACACTTGTTAGATTAAAACTTTTGGTTATCAAATTAGACCGGTCTAGCATTGGAGAATCTGGCCATAAAGTTTTAGGTTAAAGAAATATTTTTCATTTATCGAAATATCTTTTTAGATTCGCGCCATAGATCCAGGCAATATATACCTTATAAAAATGAGCATGAGAAAAGAATTTTGTTTAAAGGCCGAGGAGTTTGTACCGTTTTTTTGCTTCATCAAGACTCTCCTAATATCTAGAAATAAGCCTGTTATTACTACTTGTGAGTAAGTATGTTAAAACTTACATATGGTGTGCCGCACTACTCATACTACAAAACTGACGATTACCACCACGACTGTAACTAGTCTGGCTCTTTACCGTTATTGCGTACTAGCTTTTCCCAGCCTCTATTAATTTTTGAAGGGATTAGTTTAATCCCTCTCGAGCTTTCCAAGGAGTCAAGCCAACACTCTTGTGTTAATGACTGTATGTCTTTATTCTGTCTACACTGGAAAATCTATAGTTTTTTATAGCAAATAACTCAGTAACAACAACAGTGTTAAAAAACCAAAACAGTAGTAATGAGAGCTATATCACTCCTCTTAGTGTTTGATCTTTTTAGGAAATGGATTCCAGATTGTGGTGTAAACCTAATATTACCAAAATTGAAACATGAGGAATACTTTGAAGACATGAATATTTACACGAAATTTAAAGAACTCAGTCCCAAACAGATTGTTGCAGTGTTTAAGTTAGTATCTTGGCTTGCTTTCAGACAAAACAAATCTGTTTCCTTCTCATTTTTAACTCATTATAATTTCATTTATTTTTAGGGAAATTACTTCTCTACCAGGATACAGTACAAGTCCTTTTATAGATATGGTAGAGCAAGAACTTATTAAATCTGAGACAATAAGTTCAGATCTGCATGCAACACATAAATATAGGAAACAAATTAGTGATGCTGACATATTAAAATAATAAAAAATTGCAATATCGTTAGACTTTTTGTTACTTACTACAGACCCTTCCCCCCTTCCTATATAAGTAGCAAAATGGGATAACTCAATTCTATACTATTAAAAAAGCTATTTCTATAAAGTGAAGTAGCTAAAATTAATGATAGTAACATTGGATTAATTTTAAATATTTTTAACCAAGTTGAAAGTTGATACTTTTCCAATAAATCTTATAAGGGTTTATTTATTAAAAAGTACAACTCTTTTAGGGTATGCTAAGATATAACTGAACATGTTGACATTTGTGACAAGGTATAGGCAACCATAATAACACTTATTAATTTTACTAATTAATATACTGTAGTAGTGTTTTATATGAATTTTTATCATTTTTTCTAGAATAGGGACACTAAAAATAAATCATTGTACATAGGTAAACAAGCTTTTATTTACATTTTTCAAGACTATACCTAACATCTAATAAAAACACTACTTTACACCCTTATGGTACTCTCATCAAAATACTTATTATATTTTTTCCATTGGTACCGTTTTTTGGGGTCCTTTTTACTCCAAGCAGGAGCTAGGTTCGGCATTAAACCTAAACAATAAACAGATTGAAAACTTGTTGAGAATTGGTCACCATCTAAACAAATATACAATATAACTTTTTACTACTTACCTGACTTTTGTGCCATCGTGACCAGAGTACCTATCCTTTTCTGTTGCTTATTACAAAGTCCTGTAATTCTTTTAGGCAACATGCATCCATCTGATCTAACAAACTGACTAAGAATAAGCACATCGGTGTGTTTTATATCTAGACCTGAGGCGCATACGGGACATTGTGTTGAATGATTGTTCTTTACGAGGTAAGATTCTCTTGGAGAGGGCACTTCTTCTCCGTATATTGTTAGTTCTTTGCCGTTTTGAACTTCTCTTACTAAAATAAATTATTGCTAGTGGTTTACGCAATAAAAATAATAAACTACTTACTTTCCTTGACTCTTGCAGTTGAAGAGAGAAAAATGCTTCTTGCCTCGATATTTCTAATTGATTTTATTGTGATATTTTGTAGTAATTTACAAGGTAAATTCATAATTTAATAATTTTAAAAATTTAAATAACTGGGTCTTTCAATGGAATTGTTAGGTTATGTCGAAAATAACTCTTCCTTTTTTTAAATATTACTAGGCTTTGGCCTGCAGCATAGGGCAGCAGTGTCCGAGCAGTAACTGAAAACAAAAGTAGAAATGCTGGTAGTTCTAATACACCAAAAAATAGGTTATGTTTCATGTTTACAAATTATATTCGTTTCGTTGAAAAAAATATTGCAAATATTTTGTAAAGAAAAATAATAAAAATGGAAGATGATGGTGTGCACAGGCTAGAAGGCACCACAGGAAACGAACAAGGAGGATTAATAGTCAAGAAGAAAAAGGAGCCCACTTTTAAAGTTCCCAAACCTTCCCTCTTAGGTTTAGACCGATTGGCTGCTCAAAAACGCAAAGAAAAGGAAGATGCTGCCAGAAAAATGTCTTTTTCAATGGACGAAGAAGCTATTTCCGATGCCGGAGGGGAAACCTTTAAAGAACCAGAAAGCAAAAAGTCCAAAGATGAGCGTAAGTTTCGACCACCAGCAGAAGAAACACCCACATACACTGGTGGCGTAAGTAGAGAAGCGCGGGAGAGGTTATTAGCAAGAGAATTAGATAGGTATAAGGAAAAAGGTGTTTATGCCACTACAAAAGATAAACACAGGGATAACCATGAAAAAGATCGTGACAGGTATGATCGAGACAGATACAGACATGAGAGGGATAATGATAGGAGAAGGGATAAGGGTAGGCATAGGGATAGAGATAGTGAGAGACGTGGTGAAAGTTCTCGTAGAGATAAATCCCCAAGATTCAGGGATGAACCAAAAACACCAAATTTAAGGGTTAAAGATACAGTCTCTAAAACTTCGTGGGATGAAGATGACGACCCTGTACCACCTAGGAAATCTTCTTGGGACTTTCCTACTCCAAATTCTTATAAAAGGGTAAGTTTTAAACTAAATTTTTTTTTTAAGTCAAAATTCTGTTATAAATTGTAGTGATATATTTTTTGTATTTTAAAAGGAGGAAGATGGTTGGTCAGAAAGGAGTTCCAAGTCCAAATATGGTGGGGAATCTTCAAGACGGGAGGACAGAAGTTGGAGAGACTGGAAAGCCAGTAGAAGATATGTGGATGACAGTGAAAGAGCAACTCCTGCTCACAAATACAATGCTTGGATAAAGGATAGGAAAAAAACAGGGGCTACACCAGGTAAAAAAAATTATGAAATCCTTTTTGGGCTTAGTTTTTACTTAGTTCTCGGTAATTTTGTAGGTTTAGGCAAAGACAGTGAAGAGCAACTGAAATGGGATGCGACAGTAGATCGTGAGAACTGGGAAGAAGAACAAAAAAGGCTTGACCGTGAATGGTACAATATGGGTGAAGGATATGATGATGAGAACAATCCTTTTTCCAGTGTCAGTGAGGAGTACACGAAGAAAAAGGAAGAACAACTCGAACAGAGAAAGAAGAAAAGGTTAAGTGCACAGCAAAGACAGATCAATAAGGATAATGAACTGTGGGAGAGAAACAGAATGCTTACTTCAGGTAAGTATATAGGGTATTCTTTAAATTTTTTATAGTTTTTAAATTTAGAAAATTTTCGTGAGACTGAAGTATAACTATTATTTTTTTTTAGGTGTGGTTCATTCTGTGGATTATAATGAGGACTTTGATGAAGAATCTATAGATAGAGTTCATCTTTTAGTGCATAATATTGTGCCACCATTTTTAGATGGTAGAATTGTGTTTACTAAACAGCCAGAGCCTGTGATACCAGTAAGGTAAGAGTTAGAACTTTATTTATTAATTTTACTTTTACATAATTAAAAATATATTTATATGTGCAAAATTTGAAACCTAGGATCACCAAAAAGATTTAAATTGTAGTACTGATTTCAATTCAGGTCTTTTAGTTGATCAGTTAAGTTTTTGTTCTGTTACCTATTGTTAATATTTTTTCAATAAAATTTCTTATTCTATCAGTTCAAGAATTTGCTTGGTTTCCATTATTACGGAAAACGGAAAATTTAATTGTCCATTTCTTAATAATTTTAAATATATAGATTGCCTAGGTTTTAGTTACATTTTTTTTTAGAGATCCCACTTCAGACATGGCAATGGTAGCAAGAAAAGGCTCACGTTTAGTTAAAGTTTTCAGAGAACAAAAAGAGAGGCGCAAGGCTCAAAAGAAGCATTGGGAGTTGGGAGGCACAAAAATTGGTAATAGTCTTTTTTTTTTCAAAAAAGAAACAAATATTTGCTCCTGGGTATGTGAGTTAAATTTATCAAATTACATTTTCTAGGTAATATCATGGGAATTAAAAAGAAGGAAGACGAGGAGGATGCAAAATACAATAAAGAAGATGACACTACAGATTATAAGGCAGATCATAAGTTTGCTGAACATATGAGAGGTAATATCAAACTCATTTGGTTACGTTAAAAACAAGCTTTGTCATTTTTGTTATTTTAGATACCAGTGAGGCTTCAAGTGATTTTGCAAGGAAAAAGTCCATAGTAGAACAAAGAAGATACCTTCCTGCGTTTGCTGTAAGGCAGGAAGTTCTGAATGTTATTAGAGAAAATAATGTAGTCATTATAGTGGGTAAGATGAATTTATTTTGAAAAAAATTGTATTTTATAAAGTAAGTGTTGTTGGGGTTGGTTCCTAGGCTGATTTTAGGTAAAAAAAAGTTTGTGTAAACATATGGTAAATATAGAGTCATCGTAAAACCTAAGTTTATTGTTTCTTTTATGTATAAGGCATACGTCAATAAATGTCTCTAGAAAATACAGGGAGCAATAAAAAAGCTACCCACTTGGCCGATAAAGTCGTAAATGTCCGATAATTTTCCTTCATTTGCCTGCTATACAAAGTCGCCCACTCGTAGAATTTAGTCGGAAGTTGCTCGTTGGAACATGGCTTATTTTTGGGCGAGAAATCTTCCCATGAGAAATATTTTTTGAGACATCCTCTATAACTAGGAATATTTGTATATTTAAGGTGAAACCGGAAGTGGCAAAACAACTCAGCTTACTCAGTATTTACATGAAGATGGCTACAGCAAGTACGGTATGATTGGCTGTACTCAGCCCAGAAGAGTAGCTGCCATGTCAGTAGCGAAGAGAGTCAGTGATGAGATGGGAACTAATCTAGGGGACGATGTGGGGTACGCTATTCGATTTGAGGATTGCACGTCGGAAAACACTGTTATTAAGTATATGACAGATGGTAAGTTCTTTTTGAAGAGTTTAGTCCGCGTTTTCTAAATCAATGCTTTAGACTGTGAATTGGATGTAAGACTTTTTTATCACTGACTTCCGGCACGTGTAACTTATATTTATTTAATTTTATTATTATTTTTAAGGTATTTTACTTCGGGAGAGTCTTCGTGAACCCGATCTAGACCACTACAGCGCCATTATAATGGACGAAGCCCATGAACGTTCGTTGAGTACGGACGTGCTGTTCGGTTTGTTAAGAGAGATAGTTGCAAGACGGCACGACTTAAAGCTCATCGTCACGTCTGCTACGATGGACAGTAGTAAATTTTCTATGTTTTTTGGAAATGTACCTACCTTTTCTATACCCGGTAAGAAAAAGCCTTTAGTATTCAGCGCTTGTTACCGTTATTTTGATTTTTTAGATTATTGCTAAGTTATTTAGCTGCTGTTACAAAAGAACAAATTTCGGGATCAACTGCACTTTATTTCCACAGATTACGTATAGGAGCCACCCAAAACACACTTTTTCACCATTCCTGATTTTCACAATTTTTCCAGTTATCCTAGATAAATTCTTGGGTTTCTAACACACTTACTTTTTAAGTTATTTTGTATGCAATTTGTCAAGAAATTCCGAGCTCCAAAACTTCCGACTATATACCTTACTTATTGAATCCAGACTTTGGACTTTCCCGTAGACAGAATCTCGGTTCGCGATCAGGCAGCGTAACACCTTACATCGGCGAGTATCTTTCAACTGACTCCCTAGCCGGAGTCTTCCCGCTTGTATAGAGAAAATTCCCAATAATTTCCTTTGGTAACAACCACTCCACGAAATTATGTGACAACAGGGCATTTCTTTGGCCAATTTAATTTAAATTTTGTTTAGTTTTTACAAAACTCTGCCTTGAATATTTCTATTTTATTTTGTATTTTTCAGGAAGAACGTTTCCAGTAGAAATCCTTTTTAGCAAGAATCCGGTAGAAGACTACGTCGACGCGGCAGTGAAACAGGCTCTGCAAATTCATTTACAACCACCATCAGGCGATATTTTAATTTTCATGCCTGGACAGGAAGATATTGAGGTGTCTTGTGAGGTAAGAATGCCAGAATCGCCTCTCACCAAAAACTTTTTTATAGTACTGCCCATAATCCTAACCATATTATAAATGCGAAAATCTGTGTTTGTTACTCAATCACGTCTAAAAGGAGCGACGGATCGCGATGACACTTTGCATAGAGAAAGCTGCTTACGTCCAAGATAAACAATATAAATATAAAAGTATGTCTGTTTGTTGCTCAACAAGAAAACAAGAAAGTTTATTACTATATGAGCTACCATATGTTAATTTTTCGTAAGAAGTTATATCCGGGGTATGCCACAACTGCCAGTGCTAAATAATACAGAAGGGATATAACTTATACGCGTGAGAAATCGCCGGTAGAAGCTGTAGTTTATTACTTTTAATTTTTAGGTTTTGGCAGAACGTCTTACGGAAATAGACAACGCTCCAGAACTCTCAATTCTACCGATCTACTCGCAGTTACCCTCAGATCTACAGGCGAAGATCTTCCAGAGATCACCTGAGGGCATACGGAAATGCGTTGTTGCCACTAACATCGCCGAAACTTCACTGACTGTAGATGGTATTATTTTTGTTATTGACAGCGGCTATTGCAAGTTGAAGGTGTATAATCCAAGGATTGGTATGGATGCCTTACAGGTAAGAGAAATACAGATATAATCCTATTAAAGAAAATGCAAAGAATAATTTATTCGCTAAGTTTGTTCAGTCATTGTTAATCTGTTAATCTTATCTTGTTTTCAATTTAGGTCTGAGGAGTTTTAATTTAATTTAACGCCTTTTATCTCGTGTGTCTTGTTCCCGGGTTGTAGTAGCTTGCTTTGGCGTAGAGGTCTATAATTTGAGTTAGCCTTTTTTTGACCCTGAATTTCTTCATTTTGTTGCCATAGGTTCTTTATTTTTGGGTGTAAATATATATTAAGGTTAAGATTACTTTAATTGTTTTATTTAGCTCACTCCGCCTTATATATTTTGTTTTGAATTATGAACAACGGGATTGTTATGCGTATGGCAAGTTCCAAGTACACCAAGGCGAATTCCATGTATAATAATTCACAGTGTGATTAAATATTTTATTTTCATTTCAGATATATCCTATATCACAGGCCAACTCAAACCAACGGTCAGGTCGAGCAGGTCGTACTGGACCGGGCCAAGCTTTTCGCCTATATACAGAAAGGCAGTACAAAGACGAACTTCTAGTTACTACAGTACCCGAGATACAACGTACGAACTTAGCCAATACCGTGTTATTGTTGAAATCGCTGGGCGTACAGGATCTGCTACAGTTTCACTTCATGGACCCCCCGCCTCAGGACAATATTTTGAATTCGTTGTATCAGTTGTGGATATTGGGAGCTCTGGATCATACAGGTACACCCGTGGACAATATATATATATATATATATATATATATATATATATATATATATATATATATATATATATTTGCCCCAACCGGGGCATCGCGAAGCGCCATTTACGACTTACCGGTTTCAATATATGCAGGGAATTTCATAAAACCCTATATATATACTTCTTATATTCTTATATGAAAACATATAGTTCTTCTAACACTAAAAATACTTTAGGAGTCTTTCTATCCTGTTGTAAATTTTATATTCGGAAATTTTTTGTGTAAAAACCAACAAATATAATAAATACCACTTCTGATTTTAGGCGTTCTAACAAAGCTTGGTCGCCAAATGGCAGAATTCCCTTTGGATCCTCCTCAATGTCAAATGCTCATTGTATCAACGCAGATGGGATGTACTGCAGAAATACTTATCATAGTATCAATGCTATCAGTGCCCTCGATATTTTATAGACCCAAAGGGAGGGAAGAGGAGGCTGATGGTGTGAGGGAGAAATTTCAAGTAAGTAGAGATAGAACTTACACATATGTATAGCTGTGCATTGCATTTCCGGGTAGATCTGAAAGTTAGAATTGTGAATGGCTGTACATGTTTTTAAGAGGGAAATCAAAATTTTATAAAATTTGTTTTATTTTATTTACATTACAGGTACCAGAAAGTGATCACTTGACCTTCTTGAACGTCTACAACCAATGGAAACAGAACGGTTATTCTTCTCATTGGTGTAACGAACATTTTATCCACATCAAAGCTATGCGGAAAGTCCGTGAGGTGAGGCAGCAGTTGAAAGACATTGTGGTTCAGCAGAAATTAGAGATCAAGTCCTGCGGAACCGATTGGGATATCGTCAGGAAGTGTATTTGTTCTGCATATTTTCACCAAGCTGCAAGATTAAAGGGTAAGTATAAAAGTTTATACAGTGTGTTTTGTAAATAATCTAAAAGATTTTGAAGGTAATTTTATGGTTAATTTTATATTAAAAACATATATGTTTAAACCTGGCCACCAACGCGTATTTTTTTTTTAATAAGAATTAACAAAACTACATTCATACCAGGATTTACCGATGTATGCAGTGAATTTCATAACACCCTGTATATTTAAATAAATTAAATAAAAATAAAATTTTCCTACTTTTCTATTATTTTTAGCAATAAATCTTTTTCCTTTTCAGTATAATTGCAATATATGTCCCTTTGTTGCTTTTCCATAATTATTATTCGTCCAAAAATACACGATTACACTTCAAAACAAACACAAGACAGGTTAGGTACAACCTTTTACGATTGGAAGCTACACGATCGCTTCCGATTGCTCGAATGTAAACGCCGATGTTAAGCGGTTTCTTTTTAAGGCAGGCCTTGGCCAGCTTTAGTTGAACCTTGAGTAACTTGACAACAATTCAATATTGTATTAAAATTTAACATGGTGTCTTTTGACAGGTATTGGCGAATATGTCAACTGCCGGACAGGCATGCCCTGTCATTTGCATCCAACGTCAGCTTTGTTCGGATTAGGCAACACTCCAGACTATGTGGTGTACCACGAATTGGTGATGACAGCCAGAGAGTACATGCAGTGTGTTACAGCAGTCGATGGGCATTGGTTAGCAGAGTTGGGCCCCATGTTTTTCTCTCTTAAGGGTGAGTAATAAGCTGTATTTGTTTTGATATTACTTTTCATTACAATAATTTCACCTGTTATTTTATAGAGACTGGCAAGTCAGGCAGAGCTAAGAAGAAACAAGCTGCTGAACATTTGTTGGAAATGGAAAATCAAATGCAAGTAGCCCAAGAAGAAATGAAAGCAAGAAAAGAGGCTGCAGAGAAAAAAGAGGCTGCTCTGAATAAGGGACAGGAAATTATAAGCGCTGGGGCTACTCCAAGGAGGACACCAGCCCGCTTTGGATTATAAAAATAATTTGTTACAAACAGATGCAAAATATATATAACATATTGTGTCCTAGAAGAAGCAATCATTAGAAAAATAAGGCGTTATTTCACACTCCCCTTAAAAAAATATAATACTAGGTTTAAAATGACATGCTTCCTAGGTGCAGGAGGCATGTATGGAGTATTTTGATTTTCTATGCTGGCACAAGAAAATTTACGTTTGCAACATAATTCTAACGAGCTCGCTTCAAGTGACAACGTTATCATGTTGCCAACATTTTTTTAGTAAAAAATAAAGCCCCCAATGCTGCTTGTTTTTTCATGGGTGTGCCACTATAAAAATTGGGGCTTATGAGAAGTAGATAATCTTTTTTTTAGAGAACTGTACGTTATTAATAAAAAAAAGTTTAGATAACTTTTACTTTGAGGTTAAATATAACACAATTTGTAAAATAAAGTGAAAAATGTAATTTTACATAAAATTTATTTATTGTGTTGACAATATTGTTATAACCTACAAACTGTATAGTATTAAAATATATTACTCAGCATGATTTTTTTTATTTTCGTGCGTTTGCGTAAACAGGTCATATAAATATTTAAGAAGTGTATAAAACTATTCAAAAAAGATTACGTGAACAACACTCCCAGATGCTCGGGAGTGAGTTGCCGAACGTAGGAAATGATTACGGAACGCAACAACTAACCCTCTTCTTTTTGTTGGCATCTGGCAGCAGCAAACGTGGCCAGCTAATGATCATATGGAGATTGTGTCCAAACGTCAAAGGAAGCTGCAGATCCTAGAATATATTTGTCCTTATATGACGTCTCAGGTTAAACAGAGATAGCAATTGTTTTTAAATTACCAATCTTTAAACGAATAGTTCCATGCTCACCCCAAAAAATATCGAGTCGAGTGCTTATGTTTTTACGTTACAGTTTTTATAAAAAATATTAGCTATTATTCGGATAAAACATTACTTTTGGTAAATTCTCCTAGTTTTTTTAGTATAGTCGAATCGCTACTTTGAACCAAAATGAAGTTTAGTCGTACCTTACAACTAGACCTAACCTAAGATGTGATCCACACTATTCAATAAAGGTATACGTTCTTATTTTGGGTCGTTTCAGCAGTTTTACTGCACTTATTTAACTAATTGCATGTTTTCTCTTTAAATTATACCACCATTGAGTATTTTGAACAAAAGGCCAGAGCTACACCGTCCTTGTGCAATAGTAAGTACTCTCAGGTTATCAAAATTTGTTGCAGTAGGAAGAACAGGAACAACTAAGAGGTAACCATTACCCTGGTAATGTTTAGGTTCAGGATTTGAATTATTGTTTTGTTAACTAGATTCTTAGCCATTCTAGCATTCTGGCCATATGCCTAGTAGCTAATGCCAGCACCCTAGAATCCAGAATTGGGGTTCCTGTTAATGCTCAAACTTTACAACTTTAGATTATTTGGAGACAAATACTGGCTTTTTCCTTCTTTTTCTGTTAATAATACTCCTAAGTTTTGAGTGGGCTTCGGTCTACCTTTTTAACAATCGTCACTTTTAAGTCTACATGAAAATAAAAACAATATGATTAAAGACGATTAGCATTTTAAACTGTTAGAAGAACAACATACATATCAACAAAAAAAATATCGGTTTTAATTGGTTAATTTCTGTGTTTCCCTATTTAAATTATAGGCAGCTCAATTTCAGTTATTTAAATCTTATTTAATTATTGTTTTATTAAGACATATTGGCTTCTTTTAGATACACGAACTGAGCCTCTAAGATGGCATTTGATACCGATCCAGACTATCATCCAGATGATGAATCGGAAGATAGTAATGATGATCTTGAAAATGATGCAGACTATAATCTAGAAGGATCAAAAGATAGTAATGATTATGTTCTAGATGAAGATTTTTCCAAAGCAGGTCCTAGTAAAGGTGCATTAAGTGATAGAAGAGAAACCCATTCAGTGACTATTAACAAAGCAAAATTGGTTAGTTTAGTACCTACTTGACATCACTCCGTTGTATTTCAGTGTGATCTGTAATATTTTAGCTATTTGCTTGGAACTTGTTGGAAGAATGAATTTACTCTTATTAGTGTGGAAAATACATCATTAAATTGTCAGTTTTTTTGTAAATAGGCAAATTATCAGTTAAAACCTAGATTGTCAGATATGATCAGTCTTAGTGACAGTGAATCCCAGAATTAATTTTTACTGAGAACAGTAAAAAATTAAATGTGGTAACCTTTTTTTATTTTCTTTATTCTTAGGTGCCAAAATCTAATTGTGTTCGAGAGAACATCATATTTAAGTCTACAAAAACAAAGAGGAAAATATTAAGGTACCAAAGTGTAGTTTTCATCTATCATTGCAGTTTCTGTTACTTCCAGACGCCATATCGATATAATTTTAAAATACACGTTAAATGGTGAGTATATGCGATAATAATTTCAATTGAACGCCCTAATTTAAACTCTAAATTCTAATTTATCTGACTTTTCTCTATAATTTTTGTATACACTGTCCCAGGTCTAAAGTTGATTATATATTTAATTAATTCGCATTTTTGTCCTCCATGAAAAATTTGAAAACAAAAAATACTGTATTTATTTTCTTCACATCTTTAGAATTGACTGAAGTGAGTTACAGAAAAATTATTTTTTTTACTGGCGTGACGTTTTAAAAGGTAAAAGATAGAACAGTAATGTAAATAAATTATGGTTATTTTTAAATAATTTAATTTTTTAGTTGCAAACGGGATAATGCTACAAAGTTTTGGGGGTGTCCCCAGTGCAGCCGAACATACACCTTAAAAGATCTGTTGGATAAGGAGAGTATACCAGAAGATCAAGTTATTGTGGACAAACACATGTTTTATTGTCCCGTTTGTCCACTGCATGAGGACAAGCCAAAGGTAGCCTAATTCTGCCATAATGACATATTTCGCTAAAGTCACTCCAAGTAATTTATAAATCTATAAGTCTCATTTTTTCTTTTCTACTTTTCGTATGTAAAGATTTAATATATCATTGTAGTCTACCATACTCGAAAGAGTCCACCCTTCCACTAACCACCTGATTTGTCCCCGCTGCAAACTAAAAATAAGCGGAATAAATACACTCAAGAAACACTTGATCGCCGAGCATGACGTTACATTATTGTACAGATGCGAATACTGTGAATACAATACATCTAAATCGGACAGTCTGCGGAGACACAAAAAAACGCACACAGCCCTACAAAAAAAGGAACAGATTCGGTGCAGTCACTGTCATTTGGAGTTTGATACCATCGAAGAGTTTAAAGAGCATATGAAGAAAGTGCGATGGATGCAGAAAAGGAAAGAAACGAAGATGAAGGAAGATGGAGACGTGGATGGGGCGAAAACAGATTTTGAGAGCTTTGCTTTAAGCGACTTGGATGACGAAACGGTAAACGTTAAGGTACTGAACGACGAAGATATCAGGTATTTAATAATTATTTATTTTAGGAAAACTTGATTTTATTTCTTATTTGTGCTAATATATCAATAAATAAACTTTTGTGTTTTAGGAATATTGCAAATATAGGAAAATTTCAGCTGAGGTGTACATTATGTCAGTATGTAAATTACTCAAAAACCAGCTGCCAACGGCATGTAAAAAATAAACATAGACCATTTGGATATTCAGTTGTGAAATTTCAGAAATTTTACGACAATGTATTTATGGGTAGTATTGATATTGGCAAAGTGAAAGGTGATTATGACGACGTAAATTTCATAGAATTTTAATCAGTCGCGTACTTAGCCTAACATATAAAACACCACAGAATTTCATTTATTCAACATAATCTCCTTTAAGACTTACCCATTTAGCAGAACGTTCCTCCCGTAATTCTAAGCCCTTTAAAAAAATCTTTGTTTTGGTCTGCTAACCACTCCTCAACGGCACATTATTTGTCGAAAATATTTTACCTTTTAAATGTTTTTTAAGCTTTAGAGACAAATAATAATAGTCTGACGGTGCTAAATCCGGAGAATAGGGCGGATAATCAATAGGGGTGGGCAAAATAATCGATTATTAATTGATTGAACGATTACAAAAAATCGAATCGAGAATCGAAATCGATTTTTCGATTAATTGATTTTTGTATTAATCGATTTTTCGATTAATCGATTTTTTCGATGAATCGATTCTTTTTATAATCATAACTCGACTATGAAACACGTATTCAACGAAATAATTTGAATGTTTTTCGATCCGCGCTCCTTTAATTTTTAAGTTTCTAAAATTTAAATCGCCCGCCGGAATTGTGTTCAAGATAGGCAAGTGGTAAGCCCTGGAGTCGCTTTCATTATGTCATTAGTAATGACATAATTTCGACTAGTTCAATAATCGATTTAGTCCGATTAATCGATTTTCTCGATTAATCGATTTTTTGATTAATCGATTAATATAAATTTTATCGATTTTTCCATTAATCGGTTTAGTCGATTATTCGATTAATCGATTAATTTCAATTAATCGATTTATTTCGATTAATCGGAATAATCGATTATTTCAAATAATCAAAAATCGATTTTTTTTTTCGATAATCGCCCATCCCTAATAATCAACCAATTCAAAATCAATTTCATTAATTGTTTGCGGTATATTTTTGCATATATTTTTTAGTTAGGGATGACGAACAACAAAGCAGTTTAGAGCTTCTTAAAGTGTTAAATTGGACACAGTCTGATGAAGAGGAAGTATCAAAAATATCTGCTTTTAAAGATAAAGCAGATCACAATGAAGTTATCACCATAGAAATGGAAGAGTCTGAAGACGCAAATGAAGATTACTTCAAGGGCACTAAGTTGGACAAAAAGCAAAAGAAGAAAGAGATTGTAGGAAGGAGCGGGCACGATAGTACAATAAGAGAAAATAATAAAGAAGGAATTAATGATGATAGAAAACAGGAATCAGGGCTTGGTTGCAAAGACTGCGACTACAAAGCACAGAATAACGGACACCTCCTTATCCATAACCAACTTATACACGGAGATCTGGGAACAGACAATATCTATAAATGTTCGCAGACGTCTTGCAAATATACCTCAACTGATAGGGATAATTTTAGAAACCACGTAACCAAACATCATAAAATTAACGTGAATACTTTTTACGCAACTGAGATGAAATGCCCGGATTGTATATACAAGGCGAAGAGGCCTCGGGATTTGTTAATACACAGGACGTTTGCTCATACGGATAGATCTGTTAAAAAAGTTATAAGGCTGACGTCAGTACATGACGCAGTCCCCAATAAATCTACCTCAGAACGAGGCGTGACACGTCCTAAGTTTGATGTAAAACAACCGTTACAAAAAGACCTTAAAACTACTAGGGTGACGTCAAAATATGATGCGATAGGAGATAGATCCGACTCGGAATGTGATGCAACAGCTCCCGAATTTGATTTGGAAGTACCGTCGCAAAAGGACCTTAAGAATATTCATGAGGAAGTAGAAACAGCGCAGACTGGTTTAACACATTCGTGGCTAGAATGTGAATATTGTGGAGAAAAATGTAAAGGGATGTACCAGTTAGCTTGGCATGTGTATAAAAGTCATAGGTAAGTTAGAAATATATTTTCCCTAATCTAAAACTAAATACCATAATAATAATAATAATAGAATTGAAAAAAAATATATTTTATGCTTTAAAAAAATTGTTTTTTTGATATATTCGTGTAGAAATGTGTTTGAAATAACTGTAGACTTGCGCTTAGCTATCTTATAAGTATTAGTAATTTGTCTAACGATACATTTTCATTTTTTTTTTAGCGATAAGCCTGAAATGAGACGCCTCGAGTGCACGGTATGCTCTAGACTAGATTGCAGGCACAGATTGCAATACAAAATACCTTTCGTACAGTTTCTGAAATTTTACAGAGAAAAATTAAAAATAGAAAAGGAGACCAGTGACGGCGAAAAAGGTAAAATTTCTAAGGGTGAATAGTTGTGAATGGTTTTTCATAACAGTCTTTGTGTCCAAGTAAAATCAAATGCGCATATTATGTTAAAGGATGCGAGCATTAAATTTGTTGATTTGTGCAATAACTAAAAAGTAATATATACACCGCGGAAGAGACCGCTATTTTTCCTTCAGTGCTTTGTAGTCCTCGGGCTTCGCCCTCAGCACCCCAGCAAAAATCAAACATTTCTCTCCCTTGATATATAATTGACTATATTTTTAGACTCAGTGGGAATAGTTGAAAACGTTGATAACTCGGACTTAAAAATTAAAAAAGAAACTGAGAATTTCTGTGACGCACCAGGCATTAATAGCCAGTTCGTAGTTAAGGTCGAAGTAGAAGATGAAGAAATAAATGTCGACTCGCATGGTATTGAAAAATCTACCGAACATAAAATATCAGATAGTTTGAATGACAACCTACTTTTGAAAATGAAAGAAGAATTTTTTACTTGCTCCCAGTGTACCTTCGAAACGAAGCAGGAGTCCCATCTTCCACTGCACGAAATACTTGCTCATGGAGCTCCAGTCAGGTAAGATTGATAAAAAATGCTTACTCCTTAAGAGCAGTAATTAGCGCCCTCTAGTACTTTACTTACTTACTTACTTTAACACCATTGTTGCCTAGGCATTTGCTATGAAAACCAACTACGTTCCGGTGTAGACCCGTAAAAAAAAATAGGAAAATCTATCAGATTTACATGTACTGTAGTTTGTTCCCCTTTGTCTGATTTTAGTGATATAAAATATCAATGCCCAGATTGCCAGTTCGAAACAAAATACAGATACAGCCTTAAACGACACTTGCGAAGTCTCCACAAATATATCATTAATGACCTTTTTACGAAAGAACAGGCTGAAACTGCAACGCGATACATAAATGATGACAATGAGGATGAGCTCATAAACGGGGCCCACAGTTATGATTGCCAACTGTGTAGTCTGCAATTTCCGGATAGATACTTGCGGGATTGGCATGTGTTTCAATTTCACAGGTAAATTGCTATGCTTTGTGTCAAAGTATCATGTTCACTAAAGTTGAATTTAATCATTTTAATAGTAACATCTTAAATTTTACTGACGTATAACGCACAACACAAAGCGCGTACGATATTTTGCTAACACTAATAGCACTATTAAAGGGCTGAATCGGGGTCCTAGGCACTTGCCTTGTGTGCCATTTGGTTAATTTGCTTCTGCCATTTTGTTCTATTCTAGGGATAAAACTGAAATAAAAAAATGGCGTCTACGGTGCACAATATGTACCTACTCAACTTATTCCAAATATAACGCAAAAGACCACGCAACCTCAAGACATAATAACACTAAAAAAGATGTCATGGTTGTATTCGATAAATATTACAATGACAGATCTAAAGGTAGTATTCAGTTTCCAGTCAAGGTGAGAGGGATGTTAGAATGCAGTAAATGTGAATACATAGCAAGAACATGGGACTCTTTGAGGCATCATTATAAAAGGAAACATAAAATGAAAGGAACAAAGAAAAGTAACATCTCTACGTTACTTTTGGACAGTGCACTTAGTACGAGCCACGTCACAATCGAAAGAGTAGAAGGTAAGTGTTGAAGAGGGATTTTAAATTTATATTTTAATGATAATACTGTAATTTTATAAAAATATGGATTTAACTTATAATTTATCTGAAATCTTACTTAAACGGAAAAATGTTTACTGCGTAAATGCAACCAATTTTTCTCGCGTTGCCACGAGGCCTGGAAGCGCGTTTCGTAAAGATCACAGTTCGCCTATTACGCCTTCATGTACAGGGTGTCCAATTTTCGACACTGTTGCAAGATTTATCGGTTACCTTTAAAGATCGATAGCTGCGGTTGGGTTTGATTTCTTTCATAGAAATTTAATTTTTTTTAAAATTTATATCCAATTTATATCTTATATACACTTTCCTTTTAGATGATGAATTGAATTCTTCAGATGAAACGGAAAAGGGCGAAATTATAAGAATAGAAATAGATCCAAATAGCGATGATGAACCTGACTTAAATCACGATTTGCCTCAAAATGACGAAGAATTGGAACAAGAAGAAAAATCGTCAAATAAAGGGAATAAACGAAAGAATGAAGAATTGGAAGATTCCACAGAATCTAAGCGATGTAAGTCACCTGTTACTACCGAAAGAGATAGTGATGATGATAGTGAAGGATTATCACAAAATGAAAAAGGCTCTAAAAAGAACGAAATACTTTTCACAAAATCCAAGCAACGTGAAAAAGAGGACGATGACCTCAACGAAAATGATGATTCATTACACAGAGATGAAGAAGACAACAAAGAAGAATATACAAAAGATTCGAAACCTTCAAAAACGCACAATACAGATATATTTGCTAATGTAAGTTCCACTAAGAAGAAATGTATCCATTCAGGTTGTAACTACGAGACGTCTGATAAATGTCACTTAAGAAGACATTGTTTAGGAGTCCATAAAGACACCAGGGAGAAATTGGACTTGCTTTTCTTAGAATTGAATGATTACGAGTGCAATCTGTGCCAGTTCCAAACAATCACTCGCAGACAGATGTCTGCTCATATGATGACAAAACACGAAATGAGTAAAAGTTCCAGTGGCGACAAGTTTATTTGTCAAAAGTGCAAGGTCGTGTACAGGGATCGATATCAACGAGCGGCCCATATGTATAAGGCTCACAGGTAAGATTTTTTTAAATGTACTTCCTAGATCTTGTGTTTGTATTCTAATAATTGACATGTCCTCCTTCTTACATTTACTCTTGCTCTATTTGTCCTCTATATGTATATATATATATATATATATATATATATATATATATATATATATATATATATATATAATATATACAGTGCGGTCTTAGAGTCCGCACCCCCCCCCCCCCCCCCCATTCTAACTTTTGCTACGAAAGGAATATTAAAATGAAATTTTGTGAGATTAAATATGAGGAACAAAATAATTTTCTTGACTAAAAAAATTTACATTACCTTTCAAAATGGCGACCAGCCGCCATCTTGTATAACTTTTTTAAATGGCGATAGGTGTCATGTGACACATCGTTTGAAAGGTCTTTAAAAGTTCTATTCAACCTCCAAATTTGAAAAAATAATTTTAACTTATGTCAAAATGGCGGCCATTTTAGTTTTAAAAATTGGAATGGTCGCTGTTTGGAAAATAAATGATATATTCGTTTCAAACTTAGAACAAAAAAGAAGTTTAAAAGACTTCAAGTAATGCAGCAATTGATATATATATATATATATATATATATATATATATATATATATATATATATATATATATATATATTTATAATCTAAGCTTAAACTCTTAAAAATATTTTTATTTTAGAGACAAAACAGAATTATTACAATGGCGGATATGTTGCACTCTGTGCAGCTACGAAACGTACTTGAGAAAGTACGCATACAAACACGGAATGATAAAACACAGTAGCACCACCGAACCAACCGTGGTGACGTATAAAAAATATTATCGAAATAAATATAGGGGCAGCTACGTTTGCCGATACAAAATCAGGACGTTACTCGGCTGTGATATGTGCGATTTTGCCGCAACCACATGGAGAGATTTAAATAGGCATATCAAGAGCCACGAACGGCCTGGTTTTATACCTTTGTATCAAATAGCCGAGAAAAAACCGAATTGTATGGTTAGAAGACAATACAGAGTGAAAGAGAAAGCAGTTCCTGTCGTTGAAGAATCGCCAAAGACTGAACCTGTTCCTGGTAAGACATATCTTCGGGTGATTTTGCCAAAAATTAATCGACCTCGACATATTTCCTTGATATTATGTTCAAATTTTTATAATTTTTATTATTATTGTTACATATTATTACTCGGTTTAAGCTGAGCAGTTTTATAGTGAACTTCTCCGCGTTTAAAATAAAGGCATTTTATTATTATTATTTCTATTTCTAGTAATAATGATTGTTTCAGAGTCATACAGCAAAGAAGAAATAATGAACATCATCGGTCTAGTTCCTAAAATAAACGACAAACATAATGCAGAAAAGGCATTAGATGAACCAAGTATAGAACACGAAGAACATGCAAAAGTTGAAGAAGAAAATGATGAAGTTATCACAATACAGGTAACTTCAGAGGATAAAAGTACAAAAACGAAAAAGGACAGCGACACCGGAATATTAAATCCTTTCACTGGTGAATTTATAATGGAAAGTGGGGACGAAGAGCCGTTGTCAAGTGTAGAAGAACAAGTTGAGAAAACTACAGAAACATCTGTTGATACAACGGAAAGTTTTAAATGCACTCGAGCAGATTGCAAGTATTCTGCGGATACCCTCAAAAAAATCACTGATCACATCAAATCATGTACACCAAACAGTTCGAAAAAAATCAAAATACTGACAAAATATGCGTGTCACTTGTGTGAGGAGGTTCTGACTAATTATAACGTATTGCTAAAGCATAGCAATGCTCACGCCAAAGCTTTGAGTAATCCTAATCTTGTGGTTAAGTTTTCCGGACTCAAAAACGACAGTTGCACCTGTGAGATTGAAATTAAAGCTAATTTAGACGGCGAGAAAGCAGAAAATAAAAAGGCAGTACCTAAACAACTGGGTAAAATCTCTTACAAATGTTGGATGTGCGGTGTTGTCATTACAACAAAATTAACTTTGCAAAATCATACGAACATTCACGCTAGGGAGGACGGTAACTTCAACCTCAAAGTTAGATATTCTAAATTTCTCGACGACAAGCAACAAGGTACGATCATACTGCGCGGTGATCGAAACTATGTTCCTCGGAAAAAGAAGCAGGCGAACAGTCCGAAGCCTGAGTACGACCCCGCCCGGCCAGTGTTCAGTTGTGACGAATGCAATTTTAAGACGAATAAAAAGGAAGAGCTGAAAAAACACAAAAATCTTCATTGGTCGGCGGAAAAAGAAGCATTGTACAAAGCTAAGAAGTGGTATACTTGCGGCGTGTGCTTCTTTCATTGTTTCGATGTCAAGAAATTTAACGAGCACTCTGTGTGGCATAGAACACATAGTACTACTGCGGGTGGTATAAGGAAGCTGGGAAAAGATAGTTGGTTTTTAAAATAACATGGTTATTATAATTCTTATCGCAAATGTAAATTAAAAATGTTTATATTTTTATAAACTAATACATATGTAAATAAGTTTACTGTAAATAAAAATGAGAACAGCTCTATAGAAGAACTGTATGTACTCAGAATGATTTTTTTTTAATAATTCCTGTACATAATCAGTTTTTTAAGGTACTATATTTTTGGTAATAATAATAATATCTACCTAGCACTTTGTTATATTAAACGTATTTACCATTGCAACATTGTAAGCCGTGGCTAATACATTCGTCTGTAAGGCCAGCCAAAACAACAAAAAAAAAACATGGAAAGAGGATATATAAATATGTATACATATACCGTTATTGTTAGAAGAATAAATATAATATTTTTAATAGCTGCGTTTTATTTGCTTAAGATTTAGAACTAGGAAGTCAGAGAAGAAAACAATTAGGCTTATTAGTATAGTAATGAGTAGAGTTGCAAATACAGTGTGTTTTATTAACTCGGGTCATAGGATTTTACATACTAATATTGTAGTAAATTATTAATGCTTTTCAAAATAAATGCTTAAACGAACATGTTCTTTTATTACTCCTTTGAAATAACACAGGAAAATTAGATATATTCTGGTAACGTGACTCGTCCAGCTCCTAATAAAAGATACTTGAAAGATAGGCGAGTTTGCAAAATTTAGCACATTTGGCGTTTCTGCTCTCCTCATGGAAAATAGGAGAAATCCGAAATTTTGAATATCGTATGAGGATCACAGAAGACCGAGGAGGTACTTTCTGCCCTGATACAAGATGTTGCCTAATTATGTAAAATTTCCCATCTTTTAATGCTATTGTGTTAGGAACATAGAAACTAGAAGAGGTTTCACCTAAGAACTAGCAAATCTTGCACAGTTTGGCAATATATCAGGAGCAGAAAATATCTCCTCGCGTTTCTGCGATCCTGATACAAAATTCAAAACTTTTAGTTTTTGATATTTTTATTAGAAGAACAGGAAAGTAGGTATTTTCAGCTCCTGATTGGCGATGTTGTCAGATTGTGAAAAACACCCCAGTTTTGGCAAAAATCTCCTCGAATTTCTGTGCTCCTAATAAAAATATCTTTAAAAATAGGAAATGTTGCACAATTTGGCAACACCGCGTATCAGGGCAGAAAATACCTCCTCGCGCTTCTGTGATCCTGATACAATATTCAAAATTTACAGTCGTTATCCTGGCGAATCGCCAGCGACTTCTCAACAAGCGCTTTGCCAGAGACCCGCCATTGATGCGTGTATCATAGTAAGCGATACTCAGCAAAGATTCGAGGATTTTTCGCAAAACTATCAGGAGTAGTTTACCTCCTCGCACTTCTGCACTCCTGATACACAAATACAATTTTTCGTCTTATTTTTCACTGTAGGTGCTGAAAATTAAGATTTTTATCAAAATTTGGACAGCAAGATTCGAGGATTTTTCGCAAAACTATCAGGAGTAGTTTACATCCTCACACTTCTGCACTGCTGATACAAAAATCCAATTTTTCGTTTTATTTTTCACTTTCGGTGCAGAAAATTGAGATTTTGACCAACATTTTGGAAATCAGAAACGCGGGGACTTGCGCCGCGTCAAAATTCGAATTTTGTGCACATACAGTGAACAATAAAACGCAAAATTTGATTTTTGTATCAGGAGTACGGAAGTGCGAGGAGGTAAACTACTCCTGATAATTTGTGCGAAAACTCCTCGAATTTTTGCTTCCCAAATTGTGGTAAAAATCTTAATATTTTGCACCCAAAGTAAAAAATAAAACGAAAAATTCGATTTTTGCTGTCTAAATTTTGGTCAAAATCCTAATTTTCTGCACCTACAGCGAACAATAAAACGCAAAATTGGATTTTTGTATCAGGAGTGCAGAAGTGCGAGGAGGTAAACTACTCCCGATAGCTTATGCGAAAGTCTCCGCGTTTCTGATTTCCAAAATGTTGGACAAAATCTCAATTTTCTGCACCTACAGTGAAAAATAAAACGCAAAATTGTATTTATGTATCAGGAGTGCAGAAGGGCGAGGAGGTAAACTACTCCTGATAGTTTTCCGAAAATTCCTCGAATCTTTGCTGTCCAAATGTTGGTAAAAATCTTAATTTTCAGCACCTACAGTGAAAAATAAAACGCAAAATTGGATTTTTGTATCAGGAGTGCAGAAGTGCGAGGAGGTAAACTACTCCCGATAGCTTATGCGAAAGTATCCGCGTTTCTGATTTCCAAAATGTTGGACAAAATCTCAATTTTCTGCACCGAAAGTGAAAAATAAAACGCTAAATTGTATTTGTGTAGCAGGAGTGCAGAAGTGCGAGGAGGTAAACTACTCCTGACAGTTGTGCGAAAAATCCTCGAATCTTTGCTGAGTATCGCTCACTATGATACACGCATCAATGGCGTGTCGCTGGCAAAGCGCTTGTTGAGAAGTCGCTGGCGATTCGCCAGGAAACGGCTGTAAATTTTGAATATTGTATCAGGATCACAGAAACGTGAGGAGGTATTTTCTGCTCCCAATGTGCGGCGATGCCATATTGTGCAAAATTTCTTCGTTTTTAGGGATTTTCTATTAGGAGCACAGAAGTTCGAGAAGTTATTGCTCCGTCACGGAGTATCGCTCACTATGATACACGCATCAATGGCGTGTCGCTCGCAAAGCGCTTGTTGAGAAGTCGCTGGCGATTTGCCAGGAAACGACTGTAAATTATGAATATTGTATCAGGATCACAGAAATGTGCGGCGTTGCCAGATTGTGCAAAATTTCTTCGTTTTTAGGGATTTTCTATTAGGAGCACAGAAGTTCGATAAGGTGTTTCTTTAAGAACTGAGATCTTGCACAAACGTCGCTTATCAGAAGCCAAAAATATCTGCACGCACTTCTGCTCTAAAAAAATAGGAAATTTTGCACAATTTGGCTACGCCGCGTATCAGGGCAGAAAATACCTCCTCGCGGTTCTGTGATCCTAACACTAAATTCAAAACTTCGACTTTTTGATTAGGAGAGCAGGTACGTTAGTATTTTCAGCAGAAAAACATTATTCCTATCCTAAGAGTTGAGAAAAGAAAGGACAAATAAAACAAAATAAATAGCTTTAATATTTTTTTTAATAAAAAATATTGTTAAACAATAAGTTACATTATGAATGTACAAATGTATTTAATTGAAACTTAAGTTTTATGAATAGCAGAAATTATTTGTTTTTACTAAGAAAATATGAACTTATGACTATTTCTGAACTTCAGGACTTGTTCTCAATTCTACTCCTTTGCATCCTTTGTTGCATAAACTGACTTGGAATAATCGGGATCTGAATTCACAGACTCTCCACACCACTCTATAAAAAATAAATATTAATTAATTTAAATATTATTAGAACATATCAGGTAAGAGTGGAACAAGATTTTTCTGAACTTATCAAGAGACTGGAAAAATTCTTGTGACTGCAATTTTTTCTTAATACATTGGCACATTGTGATCCAATTTTATTTGTTGAAATTTTTATGGCTATTATTTTTCGAGATATAAAAAGACAAGGATTATAACTTTTCTTTTAGTTAAGTGAAGTTCTTAGGCGACAAGCAACGAGCTTTCATTTCAAACTTCTTTTGATCGGTTCGGAAAAATGTTTGGTATGTATTGGTATGGTAAGTATTTTATGCTGTAAGCCTGTATTGGCTTTCTAACTTAAACAGTTTAAAAGGAACTTGTATCGCTGTGGCGGATGAAGACAACCCGGAACTACAGAACCCTATTGATATTGGCAAGGATCAGAAAATGGAAAATAATTGTAATTTTTTTTCGGTTGAAAAATGCTATTTGTGGACCCATCTTTGATACTTAACAATTCAAAACCGATGGGTGGGTTCGAGAAAAGCGGTTTGGCACGTGAAACTTTAGAAGATTACGTACATTGTGGATCAGAGAACTTAAGCACAAAATGAAAAAGAACTAAAAATATATACGCACCTCTTTACAAAAGTAGTTTTCAGATATGCTCAGCATCGCTATACTTTTTACCATTTACAGAGACTCTGGTATATCCGACTCGTTAAGGTTTCTACACTTCCACAAAGGATCTAATGCCGACTGATAAGTTCTGAATGCAAAGCGTTGAACTTACTGGCAATCTTCTGACAGTTTTATGGTGACGATGTACATGTTTTGCTTTCATATTTTGGAACTTGAGGCAGACATCACAATCAATCTCAATGTCACATTAAAAGTGTTACGAGTGGTCAAAAGTGTTTAGTCTCATCTTGTACACTATGTATGTACCTTCAGGGCAAAACATAGTTGTCTATTGCTGGTCGGGATTAGTTAGTTTTGCATCTTCAGACGCTTCTTCAAAGTAAATTCCTTATGCTCTTAGGAGTTCTTTGTGTAACTATAAGAACAAAAAAAGGTATTTTACTTAACTAGCACTTTCTAAAGCTTTCTTTAACGTGTTTATTTAAATAAATTTAACTAGAAAGGACATTATTTCAATGTATATTTTGAAAATACATGAACAAAAAAGTTAGGTTATAAAGCAATAAAGTGAGGTTATGAAAAACGTCAAATACCGCATAACCTCAATATTGTCGATGTTTTTATAACTCTATCCTAAATCCTGAAACTATGATTTGTCGAATATTCAAAAATTTGAATGTCCCGGGTTCTGAATGACGTCACGTTGTGCTAAAACCAGAGTAAGCGGATTACTCTTTGGTAAAACGTCTAGCCGAGAGTTCCGGCGCGTGTATTAAATTCTAATATAAAAATGTATGCGCTTTCTTATAAATTTTTAGATCAGTAATAATTCCAGACGATTTCCTAAAAGAACCTTGTCTGCATCGATTTATTTTCTTGCATTTTTTTTAATTTGGGAAGCAAAAGCAGTAAAACATTACATTAGTGCTCTGTGCTATAACAAGAAAAACATTTATTTTCTTTATGAGCATATCTGATAAATAGCGCATAAATGAGGCAAAAATAAATGCATTTGTAAATTTTTTCATTTGCACTGAATGGCCATGCAATGCCATGCATTACCATCTTGCTCAGGATTAAAATTTTTATGTTCATAATAATTATTCTATTTACACATATATCGCCAACTAGGTACTATTTGATGTTTAATTTTAAAAATTATTACTGATAAGAAAATTTAAATTTGAATTCATTTTCAATTAGGCTTTATTCTGCCCTGATAATATGTTTAGGCTTTATTGTTATCATTATTTATCAAGAGCTTTTGGTGAAGAAATTATGTATGCGTGTATTAAGGCAAATACAATTGGAAATATTTTTTTAGATTGGCATCAACCTGCAGAATAAAGCCAATGAAAAATTATTAAAAAAACTGAACAGGACGAATTGAATTTCTTAAACTTTATAGTATATAGTCCATATAAAATTAAAGTTGTTAAATTTTGCGGATGCGAGGAGCTGAAATCTTTACATGCAATAAAAATCGGGACCATTATAAATTAAACCATTGCTCCAAAAAACAGGATTTTTCATTTCAACACTTTAGATTTCTAGTTTTAATTATATGAAATTTGTCGACATTGTGATTTTTGTAATTTAGGATAAGGATCTTTTTAATTTTTAGTACATGGATCTTAGAAAACCCATGTAAAGGTTGGTATGCAGTAAAAAGTGAAAAAATTACGTGAGGGCCCCTCAGATTTTGAATAATATAACACTCCCGGTTTGAATATCTTCTTTTTTGTGATACTTGGGCATTACCAGTTAGTTACGAAGCGATGTTGCTACTGAGATTGTACCCGAACGTTATAAAGGCGATACTTTGAATTTATTTGTCCTTGTCTATGGTCCGAGGTTCAACACAGATGGAACTTTAACAATTTTTAAACGAAGTAGGGTGCATAACCCTAAAAAAAATAGGTGGAAGGTTGTGCATTTTTAAGTTGTATTATTAGCAAGACTTATGGCTATTTTTAAGTAAGACATTGATTTTATAAATATTCACATTGTTTTCTTATTCTAGTCTAACCTCTACTTTAAACGGGGAAATGAGGGATCAGTCGCCCTTAACACAAGACCCAACAAGGATCAGGTCTATATACATGACACCATTCAGTGGGATTTTCCTTGCTTTTTTTGGGTCATGCAAATATTTAATATTTTCTATTTAGATTGTATTAACACTTGAATTTGGTACAAAAAGCAAGATCTTTACTGTACCTGTGAATTAGTCTCTTACCTTATCGAAATTTGATGCTGCGCTAGAACAAACAGGAATAGACAAGGGGTAGTTAGTTGCGCTACTTGTCCCGTTTCCGTTAAAGATTTAAAAATTTCTTGTTCAGTGGTGTGGCTATATGTCTAGTAGTTAATGCCAGCACCCTGCTCAGCTCTTTGCCATAACTAATGGGGCCCCAGACTCTTCTAATATTTACACATACATTATTCGCAGGCTTTAATACAGAATATTTCTATTTAGAACCCAGCAGCCTTAAGTTTCAAGTGGCGTTAGGGGTTTTCCAAAGAGCAATACCTATAGCTCTTTCCGAGTAAAAAAAGATAAAAGCTAAAATTTTAAACTTCTACTGTTAAATCCACAAATATTTGAAGTATTTATTTATCTTCTATGTCCCAGTACCCCCACTTAAATTATTGTTTTTTTAAAGTTGTTTTCAGCATGATTTACAGTTTTATAAATTTCTTCTACTTTTAGATAAGCAAATTAGGTTCTTAATATGGCATTTGGTTCAGATTCAGACTCTAATGCAGAAAAATTAGAAGACACTAATCAGAATATTGAAGATGATGAAATTTTATCTAAACCAGGGCCTAGTAAAAGTGCAATAAGTTATAAAAGAGAACCTGATGGTTCAGAAGACTTTTCTTATTCTCAAATGGAGACTACTAACAAGACAAAATTGGTTAGTATTAAGTTTTTTCACTCATATCTGAGCAGTGTGTCCTAAAGAGATATCTTTACAAGAACCTAATGATGTTTCTCTTTGCTACTGAAAAACTGTGTAGACTCTTTCTTACTCTCTGTTCGTGATACAAATAAAAGAAGGTATGATACCAAACCGTGTCAAATTCGTCCGGGTTCGCGCATGACGTCACGCTGTGTCCCATTTTTGAAATTTATAACGCGCAATATAGAGTGTACATTACATAATGGCGATTTTATATAAATTCTATTGGCAATATACTTTGCCTCCTGCTTATAATACAAATTTTATAGTATATGATTTAAAATAATCATGTAAATAAAGGGATAAATACGTTACATTGATTGATTGATTGTCCCCATCACAACCATACACAGCACATCTCATTTTTACTTTTAGATTCCTAAAAGAAATATAAAAACACCAAAAAAATAGTTGAAAACACAGCGCGGTCTTAAAAAAGGCGCGTTTCGTTTACAAAATATCGCGGAATTGGTCACGGCGTGACGTAAATGGTCACGCCTACCTGCGCGGTATCATATCTTCTATTTATTTGTATCATGCTCTCTGTTAAAAATATTTCATTTATTATTTACGAAAGTTGTGTGACCTTCACTTGACTTGACAATATATCAAAGGCAATATACAAATCAGGTGATAAAAATAACATACTTGGGTAACGCTCGTTTCAAGCCCTTTCGTTGACCTATTGCCTTCAAATATAATCAGTAAAGGGTATGAATAAGGTAATTTTTTACCTGGTTTAATAATTTCCAAATATTTTAGTTTAGTTCTTATCCCTTTGGTAAACTGTGCAGTTGTTATATGATTTTTGATCGTATTTTTTGCAATTCCGAACGTGTTAAAAATGTGGCGTTCTCCCCATCAAGGGCCAATATATTGCTAACATTATAGTTGGGCCTTTAAATCCTATAGAAGCGGAAAGCTCATATGTAGTCAATAGTCAATTTCTGGCTAAAACCACTAGTGAGACAATAACTCAAGCTGCAGTAGAAAGTATCAGGTCGCTCTTCCCGCCTTGCATGGAATATGTGAACTGATACGTGACTTCTATCCAGATTGATACTTTTCTTAGTGAGGTAAAAAACGTTTTTCTTAAATCACCAGCGCGAATAAACAGATTTAACGAAATGTGTCCTAATGTCCCATTGCCCCCACAACCTGTTATTACAAGGTGAACATGGTTATCAGCCGTTATATATTACCATACAAATTACGACTTAGTATTACAAATGTTATTGACAGTCTAAATGATGATGCTTGGAGTATAACAAAATATAAAAAAGTTATAAGTGCTTAAAAATGATTTAAAGTTTATTTCTGAAAATTTTTGATATCTTGAACTTTCCCTTTTGCCTTCTTTTAATTTATTTCAGACAACCATAGACAAGCTCAAAGCATGTCCTACCGAAACTGGTGAAAAATTAAAACTGTATATACCAAAAATCTTAGAAAGAAATCCAGGATTTTCAGAAATAACAAATATTTTTGAAACATTGAAAACTAAAAATACTGACTTGTATAATCATTTCCGTTTCACTTCTGTTACAAGCTGTGGTGTCAAAAGAAACTTTTCTAGACAGAGATATTCTTAATTATAAACGAACGCGTTTTACTGAAGCGAACTTTTAAAAAATGTTAATTATCATCATGTAATGCCAATAAATTGTAATAGAATCAGGACTTGTTTTCATTTTACATTTATTATACAAAAATATTTTCACGTCGCCAATGACCTTGCGACGAGCTCGTAAGATTTTTCCTTTCCTTACTAATTATGCTAGCATCTTGTTTAAGTTTTCAGAACCAAAGGGAAGAACGTTAACGTCTCAAAATGTTGTTTCCATCTATCACTGCAGTTTTTGTTACCATCAAACACCATATCGATTCAACTTAAAAATACATTTCAAAAGGTAAGAATGTCAATTCAAACTAGCTTTAAATCAATATCCAAGTCTAATTAGACTATGTTACCCATATGGCAATGTATCCTGCTTAAGGTAATTAGGTAATTAGTTTTTGAAAGTTTTAAATATTTGCCGTATAACCGTATAACTGCATACCTTCTTTGGTAAGATAGTAAAAAGGTGTAATGAGTGCAGCAGTCGTAGTTCCCACAGGGTAGCGTATTAGTCAGTGGGTTTGCAACTGTACACATATAAAAAAAATACTATTTGAATGTAAAATAATTTGCTTTTCAGCTGCAGACAGTCAGGTTCTATAAAGTATTGGGAATGTCCCAAGTGCAGTGTAACGTACACCTTAGAAGATCTGTTGGATGAGCACAGTATACCAGAAGATCAAGACATTGTAGACAGACACGTCTTTTATTGTCCCGCTTGTCCCTTAGGGTCTAATGAGACGTCACAGGTAACCTGTCATAGCGATATATGCAAACAGAATACACGCAAATTCCTTACTTACCATTGTAGGCTACTATACTCGAAAAAATTCACCCCTCTAACAAGTTCCTGGTATGTCCTCGCTGCAAAGTAAAAGTAATCGGAATAAACACGTTCAGAAAACACTTGATTACCGAACATGACGTCACAATTGTGTATAGGTGCGAATATTGTGAATACCAAACGTCTGAATCCGACTGTCTGCGAGAACACAAAAAAACGCACGCCGCCCTAATAGAAATGGGACTGATTCAGTGCAGCCACTGTAACGTGGAGTTTCTTACCATGAGAGAGTTTAAAGAGCATATGAAGAAAGTGCAGTGGGAGAAGGAATGGAAAGAATCAAAGCAAATGGAGAAGAAAGAAAGGGATGTGGGTGGTGCGAAAACAGATTTTAAGAGCTTCGATTTAAGTAAGTTGGATGAAGAAAAGGGATATGTTGAGGTGCTGAATGACGAAGATATCAGGTATTTATTTACTACCTACAGGTAGAGCATTACCTATTTTATTAGTTGCAATTTTGCTTCAGCTGTGAACAGTTGTATTTTGAAAGTGTTGTATTTTAGCAATGGACAACCCTAATACCTTTGTTACCTTTATAAAAATATTATAGTTACATGATTATTGGATACCTGACAACTTGCTATTGTATTGTGACAGTTTAATTTTGTCACTGTGAGTTTTACTAACTACTATTGTTTAAAATTGTTTAATTCCTACCTTAAGTTAAGCTGCTGTATTTTATGCAAAACGGTTACGCCGTGTAGTTTGTCTTGCCTTGTTTTCAGGTTACTCCCTGGGAATGTGGATTTATTACTCAACTTGCCTTTTATATCATCCAAGTCAACTTATTCATTGGCTCCCGTAGCTTGTGGTCTGATTTAACGTTGTTTTGTTGTGGCCCTGAATTTCCCGTTTTCTTCGCCGTGCTCAAAGTCCTCCCTATGCATAGACGGTCGCTCTTAATCTATGCTAATCAATTGGTTTTGCCTACCTTTTCTTTTTGGAAAGTGTTTTGTTTACATTTTCTCTCGACATGGGATTGGATTTAATTCTTATGTTGTTCACTCCCGCTGTGTCCTGGATTCCGCCCTTGCTCTTTAACATTCTGTATTATTTAAACGACATTCGTTTTCCCAGATCTTGTTTTTAAATTCTATAATTAATTGAATCAATATAATTCTTATATTGACTGGTTAGTTTTTTGTACTGACAGCTGTCAGTGTTTTCCAGTGTTGTCAATCCGGAGCTGTGATGCATTTTTTATTAAACGGATTTCTTTGTTGAGTGTTGGTGTAGATTCGGGTGATTGCCCTTGCTTGGAAAATTATTAAATAATGAAGTTATAAGCAAAAACTTTCAGTCATAATTTGGGTACTAAAATATGTAAGGTGTACTTAAGAAAGTTTATTGTAAAATTCTTCAATGTTGCTGCTGTCATTTTTTAAAATTTTTGCAAAGTGAGTTTTGCTTGTGTTTTAGGAATATCGCCGATACAAGAAAATTTCTGTTGCAATGTACCTTATGTCAGTACGTAAATTTCTCGGAAGCCCGCTGTCAACGGCATGTAAAAAATAAACATAGACCATCAGGATATTCAGTTGTGAAGTTTGAGAAATATTATGAAAATCAGCTTATGGGTAGTATTGATATTGGCAGCATAAAAGGTAAAAGATAAATTAGGAAAAATAAAGGTATTTAAATTTTTAATTTTTTCTCACGACTTTTAATTTTTAAAGGCCTGCCATTTAAAAATGAATTAAGATACGGACCTCGGGTTTGCGGTAAAATGCTTCTTTTTTGAAGACCTTTAAAATGAGGTACAACACGGCTAGGGTTGCATTTAAAAATTTTGACCTCAACTCCCTAACGTCACCCCTCAAGGTTTTTTAGTACCCAAAAATGTAACTTATTTTAGTTAGTGAAGAAGACGAAGAACAAAGCACCAAAGAGCTTCTGAAAGTCTTGGATTGGTCTCAATCTGAAGAAGAGGATATACCAGAAACAGTTGTTAAAGATAATGCGGACGGAAGTGAAGTTATCACCGTAGAAATGGCTTCAGACTCTGAAGAAGAAAATGGAGATGGCTTAGACGTCACTAAATTGGACAATGAGCAAAACAACAAAGAAGGAAATAATGATGCTAAAAAACAAATAACAACAGGGCTCGCATGCAAGGGCTGCACCTACAAAGCAAAAAATAACCAACACCTCCTGATGCATAAACAACTTTTACACGGAGACGTGGGCCAAGGCAATGTCTTTAAATGTTCGCAGAGGTTATGCACATTTACCTCAACTGAAAGGAAGAAATTTAAAAAACACCTATCCAGAGCGCATAAGTTTAAGATGTCTACGTTTTACCCAACAGAAATAAAATGCCCGGACTGTGTATATACAACGAACAAACCTCAGTATTTGACAATGCACAGGACTTGTGCTCATAAGGACACATCTCTTAAAAATACTTCTAGACTGACGTCAGTGCGTAACGCAGTTACTAATAATTCTACTTCAGAATGTGACTTGACACCTCCTAAATCTGATGTTCAGCCAAAATTACAAAAAGAATTTAAAACTAACAGACCCATGTCTGAATATGATACAATGAGTAACAGATCCGGCTCAGGTTTAACTTCCAAATCTGACTTTAAGCTACAGTTAAAAAAAGGTCTTAGGAATGTTCCTAAGGTGATAAGAACAGAAACTTGTGAATATTGTGGAAAGAAACTTAACGGAACTTACCAGTTAGCTTGGCATATGTTTAAAAGTCATGGGTAAGTCTTTGTAAATCACATTTTATGCATATATATATATATATATATATATATATATATATATATATATATATATATATATATATATATATATATATATATATATATATATATATATATATACAGGGTGGTGCAACCAAGATGGCGTGGACGATTGTGAGTAAACGGTGAGGAATTTGGAAAAAACTTTTTTTGGGTATTATCGATAGTCAGACACGCTATGTTTTAAAATTATAGTCATAATACAGGGTGGTCCGAAAAACTCGTGGCGAACCAAACTTGTATTTTTTTAAATGGGACACCCGGTATATAATTATTCCAATTGATTCTCCTGTTCGTTACGATCATTTTGATATAGGGTTTATTGGGTCTAAAACTTATAGTAAGGGAATGGGACGCGGTTAAAGTTGAAAAAATGCTCACAGTTCGGCCATTTAAAAAAAAAGAAATTGAAACAGGTATGGAAAAACCAAATGTTCCATAAAACGTTACATATCCTTGAATACATTAATCACTTGCAATTTGTTTAAAATTATTCACGGTTATACAGGGTGGTCAAGTTTTGCAAATACGCCCTGGACTCATTTTTTTTAAATGGAACACCCTGTATATTTTATTTTCATGTTAAAGATAACATTACTAGCTTTCAAAAAATACCATACATGATGCCTTTCTGACCAACAGTTTTTTAGTAAACTAGCCGTGAAAGCAAAGTTTCTTCATTCTAATACGATTATACTGAATTTACGTTGTTTATTATTGAAATGAAACAAAAGATTGACGAACTTGTCAAAGCTACTGCCGCATAATCCATTATTTACAAGTTAAGTGTAGGTGGCGCAATAATTATGAGGTAAGAAAACTGAGACCCGAAACTTTTACATGTTTATTAGAGATAATTCAAAAAACATAAAATATTGTTTTTAGGAAATGTAAAGTAATTAATAAACCAGTTATAAACAAAGATTATTAGTTATCAGTATTATTAATAGTGTAAGAAAATTAATTAAGCAAAAACAGAACATCTTTTAAAATTATTTAGGTAGGTACTTACATGTAAACCTAATTTAATATAAACAAGTAAGTACATACCTAAATAATTTTAAAAGATGTTCTGTTTTTGCTTAATTAATTTTCTTACACTATTAATAATACTGATAACTAATAATCTTTGTTTATAACTGGTTTATTAATTACTTTACATTTCCTAAAAACAATATTTTATGTTTTTTGAAATATCTCTAATAAACATGTTTCGGGTCTCAGTTTTCTTACCTCATAATTATTGGGCCACCTACACTTAACTTGTAAATAATGGATTATGCGGCAGTAGCTTAGTTTACTAAAAAACTGTTGGTCAGAAAGGCATCATCTATGGTATTTTTTGAAAGCTAGTAATGTTATCTTTAACATGAAAATAAAATATACAGGGTGTTCCATTTAAAAAAAATGAGTCCAGGGCGTATTTGCAAAACTTGACCACCCTGTATAACAGTGAATAATTTTAAACAAATTGCAAGTGATTAATGTATTCAAGGATATGTAACGTTTTATGGAATATTTGGTTTTTCCATACCTGTTTCAAATTTTTTTAAAAAATGGCCGAACTGTGAGCATTTTTTCAACTTTAATCGCGTCCCATTCCCTTACTATAAGTTTTAGACCCAATAAACCTTATATCAAAATGATCGTAACGAACAGGAGAATTAATTGGAATAATTATATACCGGGTGTCCCATTTAAAAAAATACAAGTTTGGTTCGTCACGAGTTTTTCGGACCACCCTGTATTATGGCTATAATTTTAAAACATAGCGGGTCTGACTATCGATAATATCCAAAAAAAAAATTTTCGAAATTCCTCACCGTTTACTCACAATCGTCCACCCCATCTTGGTTGCACCACCCTGTATAGGTATAGAGTTTTATCGCCAAAAAAGGTCAAATTAATGGGATATATTTTTTTTACTTTTAGTGATAAGTCTGCCTTACGAAAATGGCGTCTCAAATGTAAGATGTGCAGTTTCAAACACTGCTCCAAACTAAGCTGCTACAGGCACGGACTGCGGCACAAAAAACGTCAAGTGCGCTTTCTGAAATTTTACAGAGGAAAATTAACAGGTGCAATTGGCTTTCGATATCTGCACCTCCCGAAAACCACATCGAAAAAATCACTGCTCCAGCCAAATCATAAAATACAACATTTAAAGATAAAAGAAAAAACCAGTAACAGAAAAGAAGGTAAAATTCTATTTATTATATCAGCATTGTTACTTTATTGATCAGCTGATTTCTAAGCACTGTTTCATGACTGTCTAAAACCCGCTTTACTCTTAGCAAGTTTTGTATTGCTGGAAATACTTCAGTTCAATTTATTGTTTTGTATAAAACCCAACGGGTTTCACTGTTAAACTTTGTCGATATTGGAAATAGGAGTGGACATCCTAATAATTGATATGAATCGAATCGCGTTCTGTCTATTCTAATACCAATTACCAAATACTGAGACTCTCGCGAGCCGCAAAATACACAATGGTTGGTTGGTGAGGTTAGAACAGCTCTTTAAATGATGTTTGCTCCATAGGCGTACAGTTGTACATACAAAACTATTTTTATTTTTAGTTTCAAAGAAAATGGCTGAAAACAACAAGAATCATAATAAATCAGACTCGAAGAATAAGAAGGATTCTTTCATGTTCTCCGATAGACCAAGAACTAGGAGTCAACACATGAAAATTCGAGATTTGTTATATTCAGGTGTCACCACCGTCGTCAAAGAAGAATTTGAAGTTGCAAACAGTGAATTTTTAAAATTAAATAAACGTTCACGGTCTAAGCGCCGTAAGAAGGGAGATAAAGACGAAAGCGACGAAAGTGATGATTCATCACACAATAATAATGAAGAGGATGAGGACAGTGATGACAGTACTGAATATACAGAAGATTCAAATCGTTTAAAGAAGCAAAATACAGATTTGTCTACAGATATACTTTCAATCAATAACAAATGTATCCATCCAGGTTGCGAGTACGAATCCGACAAAGGCCATTTAAAAAAACACTGTTTGATAGTTCACCAATACAGCAAAAGGGCATTAGATCCGATTTTCTTAAAATTAAATCAGTACGAGTGCCGTCGGTGCAAGTTTAAGACGCCGACTCACAGAGAGATGTCTACTCATATGGCAGAGGGACACGAGATGAAGAGTGGTAATAGTGAATATATTTCTGTCTGTCAAAAGTGTCAGATCGTGTACAGGGATCGATATCAACAAGCGGCCCATATGTATAGAACTCACGGGTAAGATCTTGGGATTTTACTTTATTACCGTTTTTGTATGTTTTAAAAAAATTTTAGGGACAAAAATGCGCTGCTGAAATGGCGTCTATGTTGCTCTTTGTGCAACTACGAAACCCACTTGACAAAATACGCTTACAAACATGGAATGTCGAAACACAGTAGCACTACCGAAGCGGTAGTGGTAAAATTTAAAAAAATGTACCAAGGCGAATTTGGAGGCACGTACGCTTGCCGATTTGGAATTAGAACGCTGCATCACTGCGACATGTGCGATTTCATTACGGGCACGTGGGAATGTTTGTATAAACATATTGAGAGGCACAAAAGGCCTGGTTTCATGCCTCAGTACCGGCACAAAAAAGAAACCAAGGATGTTGCAAAAGGACAGAAGAGAGTGAAGAAAGCAGCCAGAGGACGAAAGAAAGTCAAGAAAGAAACAGATTCTGTGGTTGAAGTATCGCAGACTGTACCAGTTGCAGGTAAGAAAGAGCCTTACATTTAAAGACTTCAATTTCATAAGCAAGCCCCACTTTTTTGAGGTTTTAAAATTTCGGGTAATATTTTCATGTTTTCTCTCATATTAAACTCATAACCCCCCCCCCCCCCTTTCATTCATGGGCCCCCCACTTTTCATAGTGACGATTACTGCTACTGGGTAACATTTTCGAACTGTTTCTGCTACTAAATGACAGGCATGGATTAAGCATGTAATATGAAATAAATTTGGAAAAAGTGGTTTAAGTGTCTGGCCAGCTTTTAGCATATATGCAGCTCCGTCACTTGCATATATGTATATCAGTACCTGTGGAGGGGTTAAGCGGACCCTTTCCAAAACTTCCTTTGCTATATTTACTGTATTTTCCGCGTTTGTTTGCTTTAACATTCTACCACATAAAATATATGGAAGAGAAGACCCGTTCAGTTAAAGTACGCACTAAAATGTTAGCAATACAGCTGTTATTGGTCGTTTTCTCCACAGTTACTAAATCATACAGAAATTTCCAATAGGGTATGGCACTTTTCTATTTTCCTTGTGTTTTTTACTCGGCACATGTTTGGGTTTGCTTGGGTGCACCTAAGCAAACTTAAATAATACCTTAAATAATGGTATCTAGATATACTTGATTCCAAATCAATGGTTATGCCACTGACCATTTCTAGTAATAATTATTGTTTCAGAGTCCTACAGCAAAGAACAAATAATGGACATCATTGGTCTAAATATCCCTGAAATAAAAGAGATCAAAGATGATTTAGAAAAAATGGTAGATGAGCCAAATCAGGAACACAAGGAAGAAAATAATGAAGTTATCACAATTCAAGTCATTTCGGAGAATGTGGATACAGAAGTTAAAAAGAGCACAGGCACTGGAATACTAAATCCTTTCACCGGGGAATTTATAATGGAAAGTGAAGACGAAGATCAGTTTTCGGGTCTAGAAGACGTAGTTGAGAATACTACAGAAACATTTCTTGAAGCAACAAAAAGTTTTAAATGCACTCAAGCAGGTTGCAAGTATTTTTCTGACAACCTCAAAAAAATCGCTGACCACATCAAATCGTGTACACAAAACACCTCCCAAAGGGGCAAAGTAATTGTAAAATATACCTGTCACTTGTGTGAGGAGGTTTTGACCGTTAGAGATTCATTACTAAAGCACAGCAATGTTCACGCCAATGCTTTGAGTAATCCGGATCTTGTGGTTACGTTTTCTGAACTTAAAAATGACACTTTTGCTTGTGATATTGAAATTAAAGCTAATTTAGACGGCGAAAAAGCAAAAAGTAATGTAGGACCTCAACAACCAGCTAAAATCTCTTACAAATGTTGGATGTGCGGTGTTGTTCTTATAACAAAATCAACTTTGGAAAATCACACAAACATTCACGCTAGGGAGGACGGTAACTTCAACCTCAAAGTTAGGTTTTCTAAATTTCTCGACGAGAAGCTAGAAGGTACGATCATAATGCACGCCGATCCAAACTATGTTCCTCGAAAAAAGAGGCTGGCGAATAGTCCTGAACCCGAGTACGACCCGTCCCGGCCAGTGTTTAGTTGTAACGAATGCAATTTTAGGACGAATGAAAAAGAAGCGCTGAGAACACACAAAAATCTTCATTGGACGGCCGAAAAGGATGCACTGTACAAAGCTAAGAAGTGGTACACTTGCAGCGTGTGCTTCTTTCATTGTTTCGATCTGAAGAAATTTAATGACCACTGTGAATGGCACAAAACGCATTATACTACTGCTGGGGGTATAAAGAAGCTGGGCAAAGATAGTTGGTTTTTGAAATAACGTTATGTTGTGTTATTTAAAATGCGTTTTTTGACTGGTACAAATAATTAAAAACTATTTTTTTTATCTTTGGACAGCCCACGAAAGTCTAAACCTAAGGACTATATGTACTGTGGGTGTACTAGGAGTGCCCGACTCACACATCCAGAGCTGGGTCTTAGATAGGAAACATTGTTATTACATGAATAAATATAATACATATTTTTAATAAGTGTTTTATTTATTCCTATTAATTCGTAACTTGATTCCACCTTATTCAAAAACTTATAATACTAATGGTCTTTCGCACCGGCTTAGGCTTGTGCCTTCCTTAGTTTGATATTGTCCCTCAGACAGTGCAGTAGGTCATAATCTAACAGCGGCTCAAGTATAAGCCGGGTTGAGTGCACACATTCCGCACATGGGACGTCGGCTTCATACTTTTTTGCGCATAGCTTCTTATTAAGCTACAGCGGGGTTTCCACATGCAAAGATTAGTGGTGCCAGTTTACTGACCCTACAATTAGTGGCGCCACTAGTCGTGTCCACACAAGATTTATAAACTAACATAAATCTTGGTTTTCAGACAGTGAACTAGAGGTGTTTAGTTCACGATCGACCTAGCTTAAAAGACCGATTCATCAATTTGAACTAAAAGATTCGCTTATCGTCACCGAAAAGCTCGATTCCTGAACTAAACTTAACGGTTGAAGCCATATACTTAAGTTGAAGCTTATTCCGATCGAGGACGGTGGCGTGTGGATACAATGATGTAAACAAAATTTATCGACCGCTGACCGAAAGATCGAGTCTTTCGTCAACCTCGGTCTGCGTGGTTTCGATCTACCACAATGTGAATCAGGCGCGGCCCGTGAAATTTCAAAGTTGCATATCTCTGTTGCTACGTATGGGACCCATACCAAATTCAGATTTTTTAATAGTGAGCCTACTAGGAATGTTTTGGTAAAGAAAAAAAATATTTTGCAATTTGCGAAAAAAAGTTGATTTTTTGAATTGACCCACCTGGGTAAAAAATTAGCACGCTTAGATATTTTATTTATTATTTTTTCTAAACAAATTTTACGTCATTTTGTCGGCAATTCTTAAATTTTAAGAGAAAAAAATGTGTTAGTAGAAAGTTATAGTCATTTGAATTTTTTGCAACCGAATATTTAAATTATTTTTCGGTTGAAAAAATTCAAATGACTATAACTTTCTATCAACACATTTTTTTCTCTTAAAATTTAAGAATTGTCGACAAAATGATGTAAAATTTGTTTAGAAAAAATAATAAATAAAATATCTAAGCGTGTTAATTTTTTACCCTGGTGGGTCAATTCAAAAAATCAACTTTTTTTCGCAAATTGCAAAATATTTTTTTTCTTTACCAAAACATTCCTAGTAGGCTCACTATTAAAAAACCTGAATTAGGTATGGGTCCCAGAAGTAGCAACAGAGATATGCAACTTTGAAATTTCACGGGCCGCGCCTGAATTGTGAATGGCCCTTAGAGTTTCTGTGGGATTTTTTAGCCCACGTTTCCCCTGTTCCCAAATGGGGCTAACCCCAATAATACACTTACAATAATATCAAAAAGTCCTAAGAAAAACATAATATAATATAAAATAGACAATAACAAAGGGGTCCAAATTAAAATTTTAATAGGTTTTTTATTTCCTGTCTAAAATGTTTACTATTTTTAGTCTTTCATGGAACTAATGGCAAGTGATTAAAAAGTTGTTTGCTTCTAAAAATAATAAAGCTTTTGTTAAACTTGAAGCTGGGATAAGTAAAGAGATCATTTCAGCGAGTAGCTTAAACCCCTGTTTTTTTTGTCATTGCCATGTACTGCTTTATTATGCCTAGTTACCATTGTCTTACTCCTACTAGTGAAAGAACATTTGTTGCACGAAAATAACATTTTACCTGTACTTTCATCCCTACTATGCCTCTCTGTGTGCTTTTTCAAAGCATCAATGTACATAGTAGTATGGCTGCACTCTGGACATTTTAAAAGTTTTGATTCATCTCTGTGTTTCTTTTTGTGTTGAAGTAATAGTCCTAGAGTTCTAACTTTAAAGTCACAATCGTCACATTTAAGCAGTGCACTTTCAGGGAACTTTTTACACAATTTTATATGTTGCCTATAGTTTGTGTAGTACACAGCAACATAACTGCATCTCGAACATTTATATTTTCGAGTTTTATGAGTATCCAAATGCTTTCTATAATCAGTACCATTAACAGACTGGTATTTGCACTCTGTATAGGTACATTTATATAAAGTCACCTCACGGCGCTTTGAATTGAGATTGTTTTGCTTAAGCTGATTTACGTGCTCAGTTTCAGAGTTATAATTTTTATGTCCTATACTTTTTTCCTTTATACTATTTAAATCCAGTTCCTCATGCCTTAAGTTAACTGTCTCCTCTTCCACGAGATTCTTTTCTACTTTGATTTTAATGCGACTATATTCACATTTTGCAGGCTGTAATTCTTGTTCTGTTAAATCAGTAGTTAAACTAGTTTCAGTATAATTGTTTGAATCAGGATCTTCTTTAATTTCTACTAATTCAGATTTAATGCTAATAAATGCTGTTTCTGTTTTGATTTCATTTTCTTCTGCATATAAGGTGTCATTAACTTTTTTGACATCATGAAGGCTAAAAAAAGGAGCAAAATAGCTATTTACCTAACAAGTGCGTAAAAGACACTTTCCGCACGTGTTGGGTACAATGTTTTTTCTAAGAGCCTGAGGAAAATTATCTAGTTGTGGTATTTTTTTTTTAATATTTTATTTTAGTATAGACTTCAAAGTAAAAATATAATTCAAAATTCGAACTTATATTATTTAAATTTATTATTAGCAATATTACGAACAACCAGATCTATTCAGCTTTTTTATTATCTACCACATAGAACAAAATTATGGCATGCAGAGTTTTATTACCAGACTAATAATAATAATAATAATAATAATAATAATAATATCTTTATTGCCAACCAAATGATAATTTTATCACCAAGCAACGTCACAAAAGGCTGCATAATATACCAAGTACAAGTATACTTAAGTTTAAGAACAAGTTAAAACCATTCATTCATGAGACATACAATTTAAAATTTAAAATCGAGAGTCAGGAATGTACAGACGGTTACGAGAAAGATTCTAATACAGACTAAATTTAACTTGACGGGTTAACATAATAAAGACAGATTTACACCACACTTAACAGAATACAATTTAAAATCGGTGTAAAGACGAGAATACACAAAAGGCAAACAGAAATTTGAGACTAAACACGAGTTTACAAGTTAAAGCGGAAGGAGTAAAAACATTTCTCCCTTAGGAATTGCGCCACTCCTGACTTAAACCTCTTTATTTCATTTAAGCTCCTGATATCATGTGGTAGCATGTTATAAGCTTTTATAGCCCTGAAATATGGCCCTCTTTCGTAGAATGTCGAGCGGTGCAGTGGGATGCTCAGGCCGTCCCGACCTCTGATCTCCATAATCATTTCATTTGCGTAGTGTTCAGCATTTGTTTGAAATAGGTGTGGGTATTTTTTAACAAACTACCAGGGACAGAAAGTAGAGTGATGGAGCAGTGAGAACCCCCAATCTCGAGAAATACGTCTTGCAAGATGTTCGTGGGTGTAATTTGTAGATTGCCCATATTATTCGTTTTTGTACCCTGAAGACGTTTATGGCATTTTGCGAAGCACCCCAAAACAGTAGCCATAGCTCATGACCGATTGGACCGATCCAAAATAGAATAGCCTTATAGTCTTTATAGATAGTACTTCCCTAATGCGACGCACCAGGAAGCAGTAGCCATTCAGTTTTGTATTGAGAGTGACTATGTGGTTTGACCAACTTATGAGAGAATCGACAGTAACTCCCAAGAACTTGACACTATCAAGTACTGGAATAGACCTATGGTCCAGCCTTACAAGAGGTGATTCGTTTTGCTTGGTTTTACTGAACGATATCAGAGCAGTCTTCCCCACATTAAGCTTCAGGTGGTTCTCTCCACACCAGGCCCGCATCTCCCCCGCCGCCCTCGAACAGTCCCCAGACAGCCCACCCAGACCTGGGCCAGCCAGCACTATCGACGTGTCGTCAGCGTACTGACAGATCCGTCCCGAGATAGAACCGTCGCAGACGCTATTCGCGTATAACAGGAACAGCACCGGACCGAGGATCGAACCCTGCGCGACGCCCTGCAGCAGTTCAGTTGGCTCCGAGAAGCACTGGTCACCCCCACTTGTCACACAGACCGTCTGCAGTCTCTCAGTCAAGTAGGACATGATGAGTGTAGCAGACAAACCCCTTATACCGTATGTTTCAAGTGTCGAATGCTTTTGATAGGGCAAAAAATAGGCCAGCCACTTTTTGGTTTTGGTCAAGCTCTTCAAATATATATTTAAGTGTTTTAAAGATAGCTAGTTCAGTGGACCTGTTCGGTCTAAATCCGTTACTAGTTACGAACTACGATGATTGTGATGGAAATCTGGTTATGTTTAATGACAGTTTTGCTTCTTTTAGGCATAAGGTTAAGAACTAATTTTTAAAATGTTTAGCATTAGGGTACTATTTAGAGTTTTTTTGTAAATTCGGTAAGTACTAGTGTGAATAATTGAATAAATAAATTAATTAATGGTAAAATAAGTTACTTGCATTTGTTAAATTATGGCTGAAGCTAACTGGTTTGAAGACAATGATCCAAAACTATGTAAAGATTATTTACGCGACTTAGAAACAGAAAGTGTTGTGAAAGTGATGGAATGGCCACCTCGGAGCCCAGATTTAAATCCCATCGAATTATTATGGGACGAGCTGGACAGTAAGATGCGGCACTTTGCCCCAACGTCGGCCGATGACCTGTACAATAAACTGGAAGCAGCTTGGGACCTAATAACACCCGAAACCTCGGTAAAACTTACTGCATGAATGCCACGATTATACGCTGCAATAATACAGTCCAAAGGAGGGCACATAAGTGAGGCCACCATTTAAATTTATAAAATACTTTTTGGTTTTTTACGCATATTTGTATAAATGTGTGTATATAGGAAACTGACAAATAAATGTTTATGCATTTTTTTCCATTTTTGTATTAATTGTACTATAACTGGAGGTGCCCACATACTTTTGAGCGGTAGTGTAGGTATGTGATTGTTGATGTATTGTTTCCCGCGTCAGTGCTGAAAAAACTTTCAGTACTAGTGCGGAAAAATGAAACTTTCAGCACACATAAGAGCAGAAAGTAGTTACTTTCCGCACGCTTGTAGAAACATTATTTCTAAGTTTACTTATAGAACTTCATAAACCTAGACAGTGAATGTGCAAAATTTGGTCACTATTACATTAATCTAAAGTGCCTAAATATTTATTTTTGAAAAGTAAAAATTTACAATTTGTAGCATATTCCCGAGCATATTCCTATCCACTAATTTTGTGAGAGCATTTTGATTTCAGAGTTTTTACCTGGAAAAAGTTGCTTCGTCTTCCATAGCGTTTGCGTTAAATAATCAGAAATTCTTTCTTCGATATTGCTATTAATTATTTACAATTGAAAAGCTTTGATTTTAATTTTCTCAAATTTTCACTTTTTTCTAACCCTACTTTTTCTTCTTTTTATTTTAGTGGCTTTACAGTAAGCTTGCTTGGCATCACTCTCCGCGATAACGAGCAAATGACGAGAACCACAGAACAACAACAGACGAGAACTGCCTGCATCCAGTGGCGAACCTATAGGGGGGTGAGGGGGTGCCGACCCCCTCAATACTATGGAAAATTGAAACAGTTGGGATATTTGGATGTCAGTTGGGAATTTTTGAAAAATACATTTTTCTTAGTATTTTGCCTTTCTACTTCTACAAAAGCGAAATAATAATTCCTATACTTACTTAAGCTACGTTCGGGATTGCCAACGGATTTGGAGTGGAGTGAGACTAGATTTTTGTCACGTGCTTCAGAATTTTGGGAGTAAAGCTTTCAAAGACGCTACACCAAAAGGGCAAAAACATAACCTTAAAAATAAACATGAGTTTAAAGTTTAAACGAGTTCATAGATTACTTCACTTGTAGTAGTGCTATTTGGTGCTAGATGGCGCCTGTGCTATTTGGTGCTAGATGGCGCCAAGGCGTTTACAGAAATTAAAATTTCTTTAGGCAACTCACAATACACTAATATCTGTCAACTCAGTTCAAAGCGCGCGATAAAATAAAAAGAAAACTTGTGGGGAAAAATGAATTTCTTTATAAGATTTTCTTTGGTAATGAAATTCATTAGGGACATGGGTGGGTGTAATCTATTCGAATGAAGCGCCTCATATAATTACGATCGAACTCCACAAGTTCGTTTGATCGTACAATTATATTTCGGCGCTTCATTCTTCATAGATTACTTCACTTGTAGATGTTTAAAATAGTTTTTCTTTTTTTTACAGTTTATTTAACAATAGTCCAGTAGTATAATCTTAAACAATGAATCTCTTTAACATTATTTAATTTAACATTGTTTTTATAAACAACCTTAAATAAATTTAACATCATGTTTTAGTGAGAACTGTATATGAAAAATCATCTGAACTCACAACAGGCCTATTATAGAACCTATCAAAAGTCTGCGATTTGCTAGTCCAGCCTGATATCTTTCTGATAACATCGAGAGAGATTCCACTTTTGTATACTGACGATGTTGCCGAATGACGAATAGAGTATCCAAAACATCTTTGTATCAATACCTGCTTCACTCATAATCTTCTCTCTCTTTTTAAGGAGGTTTATCGTCCTCTGAGCAAAATCATTATGTATTAAAAAAAGTTCAGCTTTCTAGGTTTTTTTTTTCTAATTTTTAGAAACCTGGGCACTGAAGTACTATACCTCAGTGTTAAGGTACTGAAGGCAGTTATGTGGGTCCTTAGAGTAGATGTTAGATAATATTCAATTCGCCATATCATTGACTCATTATGTTCATAATTTAAGAAATATAATAACTATTTTAGTCAAAGTGTTATGTACAGAGTGCATTGCTATATTTGAGACTGTCTATTGAAAATTTATAATGTTTAATGCATCCTTGCAGTTAATTCTGTTCTTTAAAAAATAATTTTTTTAGTAAAACTTTTAAAATAAAAAAAGAACTTGAAGTGTAAGTTGAATTGGGCAACAAACAATGTTAATATGTAAAGTTTCTAAAATATCAACCACTCTGTACATATTTAATTATAAAAATTTGCATAATATGTAAATAGAAATCGTAAGTTTTGCTCTTTAAAAAAAATTAATATGTGTGCAATATGTAACGTTTGTTACATGTAAAAATTTCACATCTCCGTAAAACATTGTGCACAGTACGATTTCTTATCAATCCTTTCACAAATTATTTCATTGTTTAATTTATTTATCTGAGATTTTTTAAGACAAAAATAACTATTGTTAACTTTATATAATATTTTTGATGTTAACTTTTAACTGCATAAAAGCTTATCCTGCGTTATTCAGAATAAGACCCCCTATTTATTGTTAATATTTTTTGGATTTTTGTATTATTGTCACTTTTGCGGTATGTTTACTGTTTGTTTAGTCATTTTTAAAGTTTTTATTGTGTTAATATTGTAGATTTTTTGTCTGATTTAATAAAGTTATAAAGAAATTGAAATTGTGTTTTATTGTTTGACCAGAAATTAAATAATTTAGGTAGTCTAGCGTCTATAGGAGAAAAAATGTTGTAAGATTTGGCAAAATTTCCAAATTTCTTATTGGGAGCACTGGGGAAATACGTCTCGAATATATGTGCTGAGCACATACATATATTCGAGACGTATTTCCCCAAAGGATTAGGAAATCTTATGCAATCTGGTAACGTTGCGTATCAGAAGCAGAAAATATCTGTTCGCTTTGCTGATACCCTAATAAAAATATCAAAAATCTAGCTGGACTTTGTAATCAGGGTCATAGAAGCTGACGAGCACCGTTGCCAAATTCCGAAAAATTAAGAAATCTTGCGCAATCTGGCAACGTCGCATACCAGGAGCAGAGAATACCTTCTCACGTTTCTGCTACCCTAATAAAATTTTCAAAAATGGTAAATTTTGTATCAGGACTATAGAAATGCGAGGAGGTATTTTCTGGTCCTAATACGCATTGTTGCCAAATTGTGCAAAATTTCTTAATTCTTAGGCATTACCGTATTAGGATCGCAGAAGTTTGAGGAGGTATTCCCTGAAAATTTGGAAATTTTGTACTATTTGGCAACACCGCGTATTAAGAACAGGAAATAGCCCTTCGCGTTACTACCCTAACAAATACTTGAAATCTGAAATTTCGCATTTTGTATCAGGATCGCAGAAATGCGAGGAGGTATTTTCTGCTCCTAATACGCATTGTTGCCAAATTGTGCAAAACTTTTTAATTCTTAGGCATTACCGTATTAGGAGCGCAGAAGTTTGAAGAGGTATTTCCCAAAAAATTTGAAAATTTTGTGCAATTTAATAACACCGCATATTGAGAATAGAAATTGCCAAATCGCATACCTAACATAAATATTCGAAATGTGAAATTTCGCATTTTGTATCAGGATCGCAGAAAAGCGAGGAGGTATTTTCTGCTCCTAATACGCATTGTTGCCAAATAAAGTTCCTGACACGATGGTGAATGCGCTTTAAAAAATTATTTTACATTTACAAAAATATATCTAATGAAGTTCCTGACACGATGGTGAATGCGCTAAAAATTATTTCACATTTACAGAAATATATCTAATGAAGTTCCTGAGACGATGATGAATGCGCCTAAAAATATTTAACATTTACAAAAATATATGGAATGAAGTTCCTGACACGATGGTGAATGCGCTTTAAAAAATTATTTAACATTAACAAAAATATTTCTAATGAAGTTCCTGACACGATGGTGAATGCGCTTAAAAAATTCTTTTACATTTACAAAAATGTATCTAATGAAATTCCTGACACGATGGTGAATGCTCTCTAAAAAATTATTTGACGTTTACAAAAATATATCTAATGAAATTCCTGACACGATGGTGAATGCGCTTTAAAAAATTATTTAACTTATACAAAAATATACCGAATGAAGTTCCTGACACGACGGTGAATGCGCTTTAAATTATTTAACATGTGCAAAAAATTAAAATCCAATTTCGGCACCTACAGTGAAAAATAAAACGCAAAATTGTATTTGTTTAACAGGAGTACACAAGGGCGAGGAGGTAAACTAACTCCTAATAGTTTAAGCAAAAACTCCTCGAATCTTTGTTATCCAAATTTTGGCCAATATCTTAATTTTCTGACCCAAAGTGAAAAATAAATCGCAAAATTTGACTTTTGTATCAAGAGTGCAGAAACGTGAGGAGGTAAACTTACTCCTGATAGTTTATGCGAAAACTCCTCGAATCTTTGTCATCTAAATTTTGACTAAATTCTTAATTTTCTGACCCAAAGTGAAAAATAAATCGCAAAATTTGACTTTTGTATCAGGAGTGCAGAAACGCGAGGAGGTAAACTTACTCCTGATATTTTATACAAAAACTCCTCAAGTCTTTGTTATCCAAATTTTGGCCAAAATCTTAATTTTCAATATATTTTGGTAAATGTTAAATAATTTTTTTAAAGCGCATGCACCATCGTGTTAGGAACTTCATTATATATATTTTTGTAAAGGTTAAATAATTTTTTAAAGCGCATTCACCATCGTGTCAGGAACTTCATTATATATATTTTCGGAAATGTTAAATAATTTTTTAAAGCGCATTCACCATCGTGTCAGGAACTTCATTAAATATATTTTGCAAATGTTAAATAATTTTTTAGAGCGCATTCACCATCGTGTCAGGAACTTTATTTGGCAATAATGCGTATTAGGAGCAGAAAATACCTCCTCGCATTTCTGTAATCCTGATGCAATATTTAACATTTTTGAAAATTTCATTAGGGTAGCAGAAACGTGAGAAGGTATTCTCTGCTCCTGGTATGCGACGTTGCCAGATTCCGCAAGATTTCTTAATTTTTCGGAATTTGGCAACGGTGCTTGTCAGCTTCTATGACCCTGATTACAAAGTCCAGCTAGATTTTTGATATTTTTATTAGGGTATCAGCAAAGCGAACAGATATTTTCTGCTTCTGATACGCAACGTTGCCAGATTCCATAAGATTTCCTAATCCTTTGGGGAAATACGTCTCGAATATATGTGCTCCCAATAAGAAATTAGGAAATTTTGCCAAATCTTACAACATTTTTTCTCCTATAGACGCTAGACTACCTAAATTATTTAATTTCTGGTCAAACAATAAAACACAATTTCAATTTCTTTATAACTTTATTAAATCAGACAAAAAATATACAATATTAACACAAAAAAACTTTAAAAATGACTAAACAAACAGTAAACATACCGCAAAAGTGACAATAATACAAAAATCCAAAAAATATTAACAATAAATAGGGGGTCTTATTCTGAATAACGCAGGATAAGCTTTTATGCAGTTAAAAGTTAACATCAAAAATATTATATAAAGTTAACAATAGTTATTTTTGTCTTAAAAAATCTCAGATAAATAAATTAAACAATAAAATAATTTGTGAAAGGATTGATAAGAAATCGTACTGTGCACAATGTTTTACGGAGATGTGAAATTTTTACATGTAACAAACATTACATATTGCACATATATTAATTTTTTTTAATGAGCAAAACTTACGATTTCTATTTACATATTATGCAAATTTTTATAATTAAAAATGTACAGAGTGGTTGATATTTTAGAAACTTTACATATTAACATTGTTTGTTGCCCAATTCAACTTACACTTCAAGTTCTTTTTTTATTTTAAAAGTTTTACTAAAAAAATTATTTTTTAAAGAACAGAATTAACTGCAAGGATGCATTAAACATTATAAATTTTCAATAGACAGTCTCAAATATAGCAATGCACTCTGTACATAACACTTTGAATAAAATAATTATTATATTTCTTAAATTATGAACATAATGAGTCAATGATATGGCGAATTGAATATTGTCTAACATCTACTCTGGCCCACATAACTACCTTCAGTACCTTAACACTGAGGTATAGTACTTGCCCAGGTTTCTAAAAATTAGAAAAGAAAACCCTAGAAAGCCGAACTTTTTTTAATACATAATGATTTTGCTCAGAGGACGATAAACCTCCTTAAAAAGAGAGAGAAGATTATGAGTGAAGCAGGTATTGATACAAAGATGTTTTCTGGATACTCTCTTCGTCAGTCGGCAACATCGTCAGTGTACAAAGTGGAATCTCTCTCGATGTTATCAGAAAGATATCAGGCTGGACTAGCAAATCGCAGACTTTTGATAGGTTCTATAATAGGCCTGTTGTGAGTTCAGATGATTTTTCATATACAGTTCTCACGAAAACATGATGTTAAATTTATTTAAGGTTGTTTATAAAAACAATGTTAAATTAAACAATGTTAAAGAGATTCATAGTTTAAGATTATACTACTGGACTATTGTTAAATAAACTGTAAAAAAAAAAAGAAGAACTATTTTAAACATCTACAAGTGAAGTACCTAATCTATGAAGAATGAAGCGCCGAAATATAATTGTACGATCAAACGAACTTGTGAAGTTCGATCGTAATTATATGAGGCGCTTCATTCGAATAGATTACACCCATCCATGTCCCTAATGAATTTCATTACCAAAGAAAATCTTATAAAGAAATTCATTTTCACCACAAGTTTTATTTTATCGCGCGCTTTGAACTGAGTTGACAGATATTAGTGTATTGTGAGCTGCCTAAAGAAATGTTAATTTCTTTAAACGCCTTGGCGCCATCTAGCACCAAATAGCACTACTACAAGTGAAGTAATCTATTCGAATGAAGCGCCTCATATAATTACCACAGCTTACCATAACACATTACGATCGAACTTCACAAGATCGTTTGATCGTACAAATATATTCAATTCCATCACCCCCATTCATCGAACTCCATAACAAAGTATAGTATAGTATAGAGTTCAATGCCCCCATTTTAAACTTTGCCAAGGAAGAATTTTGTGAAAGTTCCGAAGACGAGGAAATTTCTACAGAAAAATTGAGAATTCTGCAGAAATAACTGTCCCATCAATGGCGGACCAAAACTTTAAAATGCATTTTAGAATGAACCCTGGTTAGAATGAAAACACATTTCAATTTACCGATATAAACCAAAAATTAACTTAACCATAAAATTTGCAAACGCAGTTACGCATGCCCGCTCCTAAAGCTCCTCTCAGCGAGACGACTTTTGGAGTAAACACTTTTCACTCTTTTCGATACTCGAACGCCTGCAGATTCACTCTTTTTGCTCCGAATTTAATACTCGAACGGACGGAGTGCACCTAGGTACGTCCGGAGTGAAAAGAGTGCAAATCTCAAACGCACCTTGCCTACCTATTGTTTATACAAGCTTTGAACATTCTATCCAGACCGACCCGTTTAAAGCCCCCTTTACACGGCAGGTGGAGCGACGCGCCTGCCGCGCGACTTGACGCACCCCACACGCCGTGTTATGCGACCTTAAGAAAATTACAAATCTATTCAAATATTTGTATCAATTTATTAAACAAAGTAAAAAAATATGAAAAAATACAAGTAATTCTTTAACAAACGTAAAAGCTTTTTTTCACATATATGATAAATAAATATAAAAATATAATATAACATAAATTACAAAAAATTATTTAGCTTATTTAGATAAAACTGATAAGTATGCCCATCAACTACTCTCTTAATAGAGATAAAATCTTTCATTGGCATTTCTGTCCAAATTTCCATGGTTTTCCTTATAACGTTACCTATAGATAAGGTTTTACCAGCACTGGACGAAAACATTATGGCTTTAAGCTTGTCTATCGCAAAGTCCAGGTAACTTTCTTGATTTAGAAGTTCTTCATAAGAATCTAAAAAAAATTATTGTGTTGATTTTGTCCAGGGAAGTATTAAAAAAAAATTGACTTCAACTCTGCAACTTACAATTTTTGTCGTACTGTATACACAGAGTTCGTGCGCTTCTCTTCTCAATTTTCCTCAGAACTTCCAGTTTCATTTTTGCCTTTAAAATATTTAACAATATTGTTTCCGGAGGGCTAAAAGGACTTTCTAAAATTTCACTTAACATTGCCAGATGCTCTGGGTCCATGTTTGTTTCTTCAGGATAATTGTCTATACACAGATCTCTATAATACGTTTTGGAATCTCTAAAAGTTGTGTTAAAACGTTAAAAATAATGATAAGGAAGACTAGAAGAGCGGCTGCCCTTGGTAAAAAATTTAAAATAATTAAATAATAAACAAAAATTAAGAATGTTTATTATTCTTTACTTTAAACCTTTTTTTTAATCAATTCTTAAAATGTCAGTCCCGTGCTTGTTCCAGTCACAAGCTGAGACAATAATCAAGAAATTTCCCTTAAAATAAAGAGTTTCAGTAATTCTTTGTCATATAATGTTGAAAAATCCTTAGTTTAGTTTTTAAATAGATGTCACTTACGTAAAAGTACATCTTCGCTGATATTCCAAAGGAAAACTCTCAAACACCAGAATTTCCTCATGCCAGAGGTTTTCTAGCAACGGATTCATCCAATCTGTATCGGTTTTGAGCATCCTGATGTGCCAAATGGGACTCAGAACAGATTCTCTTGTCGACATCAGGAAGTTCTGAGTCTTGTAAAGCTCTTCTATGGTTAGGCGAATTAGTTTTATTTTATGTGCCTAAAAGAATATATCTATATAATTCGGTGGCGTGCGCTGACTATTATAAAGGGGGAAGCGATCAGATGAAAATAATTAAAAAAACGTATACCTACCTACTCCAAGACCTATTACTCTTATTATTATTATATTATTACTAATATATTAATATATATATATATATATATATATATATATATATATATATATATATATATATATATATATATATATATATATATATATATATTATTAATAATAATAATAATAATGATAATGATGGTGATAATAATAATAATAAAGCTTTTAACTTCTGACTCTTCCTACACACAAAATAAGGGAGTTCTCTACTTACAATTTCATTTTTAACTTTCATTATACGAGATGCAAGCACTTGTAAATCATTATCATCATTCTCCACAGGGTTTGAAGAGTTAATTTCCTTTTTTATTGCTGCCAAAGAAGCATCAAGACCTACTTGTTTTAATTTGACTTCTAGCCGTTCTTGCAAATTTGTAAAGTCTCCTTTACATTTTATAGAACTCTAAAAAAAATATAAAAAACAATACTTAACGATAATTAGTTTAATTTAACAATTTAAATTAGTTAAAATTGATATAAAGTTTGTCCTTACCAAGACTTCTAACTTTCTTCTTCCAATTTTAACAACTAAATCTTTAATAATGCTCTTCTGCTGCATAATTTTCAGTTCTGTTTGCAGATGAATAAACCGAAGCTTGGTTATATCATCTTCATTTATCTTGTTTTGTCTGTAATAAATACATTAATATATTTTGAATTAAGATGAAATTCTTACCAAATATATATATATATATATATATATATATATATATATATATATATATATATATATATATATATACATGTATGTATTATACCTTGTGAAAACTTACTTATCATCGATGCTTCCCACCATAGAAACAAACTTAGTAAACTCCACTGTTACATTCTGAATTAATTTGTGTAAAACTTCATATATTAACTCCCTATTATTTTCATGCAACAAATTCTGTAGCTCTTTATTTACCAAAACATCACCATACAACTCCTTTTTAAAATAGTCTGCCACTGTTAAATTTTTCATTTTGTTGCCCTGTCTCTCCTGATCGTTTCTATTATAATTAAAAACCACCGAGTCACTTGAATTATTGCTTTTATGTGATTTTATTGACGTAGATGGACCAGGATTATTAAAAACATCATCGGTTTTCTTCGGTGACAAGAAACTGTCATTACCTTCATCACCGAAGCACGAGTCCGATAAAATGCCCAGTGATTCTCTCTTTTTGGGTTTCGTAGACGAAAGTTGACCCATCTGATTATTCTCTTCAAGGTCATCTTGATCATTTTTCGAGTTCCCACTCAAGGAGAGCCCCTCAAAACTTAACTTTTCTGCCTCCTCTACTGTAACCTGTGGTACATCGAAAAGTCGCCTCTTACTGCCTGGTCTTTCGTGATTCTGTTGCGTGTTAAAAGGAATATTTTCTTTATCTCTAGGATTTTTAATACAGCTACGAGTAATTTCTTCAGAATCTTCCTTTTCTCGTATAGATAAATATGTAGCAACTGAAGACTGATCTTGTATTTTTCTTGTTTGAACCGTAGTAGGGAAAGCTGTGGTTTTTTGGAAATTTTGTGCTACAGACTTTTGGCTTTCTGTTAGGATTCCGTTTAGTTTTGCAGCACAATTTTCTAGAGTTTTCTAAAAATTAAATGAAATTAAACATTTTGACGTAAGCACTATTATTATATATACAGTATGTCCGCGCATGGGGTTTAGAAAAGGACTCGGTTTTGCAAGGCACATAAAAATGTTACTCCTAATAAAAGTTTTTGCTTGTGAAATAAATAAGAGACATTATAAAAATTTAATATATGATTTTTATTAGTTATACAAGCAAAAACTTTTATTGGGAGTGATATTTTTACGTATCTTGCAAAATTTGGTCCATTTTTCCTCTTCCAGACTCCACCTGTGGACAAACTGTATATGTATTACTCCTTTCGGTAAGTAAACTTACTGTAATTTCTTTAGCACTACTACTCTCTTCCCTCTCAACAGGAGTAACATTTTTTAATTTGGTCAAAGTCTCCTCAGTTTGGGACTTTTGATCTTGCAACTGTTTCTTTTTAAGATCTAAGAGATATTTTCTTTCCTCATTTTCTTTAATTTTCTTCTTCACGTAACCTACGAAAACATCTAAAAAGAAAGTAATAAGTATGTTACAAATTTTTACAGTCATAAAAGTTCTTACAATTTTTGAAATATTATAGAATATTAAACAATACTTTAAATTTTGCAACCATAATTATCTTTAATACGCTCTTAAACAACAGAAACGCAAATAAGGCAAAAACTACCTTTTAGTTTACAGTTCTGTGAAAGTCTTTCTACTTTAGACTGCTTCTCCTCAACCACACTCGTCAATAACTTTAATTGCCCTTCTAAAGCTATTTTCTTCCGAAAATCCTCAACTTCTTTGATTTTATAGGCAAAATCATCCTAAAATTTTTTCAAAAATGAAAAATAACGCACAATAAAGGACCATAAAAAAATATACTCTCTACATGTAAAGAAATGCACCTACTTGCTTATCAAGAGGTTTTGCCTTTAACCTATTTAAAATTAAATTCCTTTTGATAATTTCTGCTTCCTGTTTAGGGCGGACATTTGCCATAAGGTCTTCCCAAATAAATTTTGTTGAATTATTGCAAATTCTACGAACCACAAATTCAGTTTAAACACTTTAACTAAAAGCAAATCAAAAGATAACCTACCCAATAAGATTTTCTGGTATTTCGCCATTGTAACCCATAGTTCGAAGCCATTTGATTAGATCTTCATGAATATCCATCGTATGTTTGTAATTTTAAACAGTACTTATTCAGTAATAAAATGTTAATAACGCCTTTCTTATACCTTCTTCATACAAAAACCCCAGAATACGTTATCTACGGTATTCGGACAAAAACATCAACAAAAACAAAAAACAACAGTTAAATTTGACGGTTTAATATTTAAAACGGCTGCCAATCTATACTTCAAATGTTTTATGGCCATCCTTTATTAGCTTATGTCACAAAATAAAGATGACAAAACATCCTCGATTGAATCGAGTACGTCTTAATGATAACCATTAATATAAGAATGTGACTTGTGGGTTGCCTACTAGGTAGAACGGCAAAACTCTTAAAACTACAAACGTTGAATAGAGTGATACTAGCAAGCAACTGGTTCGGAAACCGTAAAAGTCGCACTATCGTCGATCAAACTAAGCAAAATTTTTTAAAACTTCAAAAGTGACAAAAGCTTATAACAGGAGAAGGATTATGGCAGAATCTGAAGAAAAAAATGATGCAGAAGCGCCTTCTGACGCTGTTACAGTACCGCCCGGTAAATTTACCTATCAAACAGATATACTTAATATCATACATCATCATCATCAACATGTATTTTTGTCTTTAATAACGTTTGTGCAAGAACGGATATTTGGCTAAAAATAATTTTCAAAAATTAGTGACAATGCTTAAATAGAATATTTAATTTTAAGAAACCGCAGTTAAGCATGAGGAACGTCCACCAAAACCAGAAGAAGAAGTGAAGAAACCAGAAGCACATCAGCCTGCGCCTAAAGCGGATGTGCCTGTGGATCAGGAAACATTTACGCCACCTCCTGCAAGAAAATCTATACCAAGATCTAGCTTGATGCCTGGCAGTAGGAGATACAGTGGTCCCGGCGAGAGAAGTCTTAGAGAGTAATAAAAAAATATTATTAAACTTTTTTTATGGATCTCGTCTGTTCATCTCACCTCACCTCTTCATCTTACTTTTGATCTGATACTTTTCCGTGTCTTCTGAGTCTGACCCCGATTTTTGCGCCATGTAATATTGAAATCCGTAGTTGTAGCTCTACTATTGGAGATGTATTCTCAGAAGTGGATGGATTCGAATGTAGACACCAAAGTACATCCCCTGAAATTCCGTGCGCATGTCTAGCGTGCTTGGTTGGGGATTCACTGCCCACCTACTATCTATTTAGAAGTGCGTCTGGGGGGGGGGGGTGTAACGTCATGATACAAATAAAAGAAGATATGCACTTACGTCACGCCGTGACCATTCCGCGATATTTTGTAAACGAAACACGTCTTTTTTAAGATCGCGTTGTGTTTTCAACAATTTTTTGGTGTTTTTATATTACTCTTAGGAGGTTAAAAGTAACAAATGAGATGTGCTGTGTATGGTTGTGATGTGGACAATCAATCAATCAATGTAATCAATGTATGTATTTATCCCTTTATTTATATGATTATTTTAAATCATATACTATAAAATTTGTATTATAAGCAGAAGGCAAAGTATATTGCCAATAGAATTTATATAAAATCGCCTTTAACTAACGTAAACTCTATATTGCGCGTTATAAATTTCAAAAATAAGTCACGGCGTGACGTCATGCGCGAACCCAGACGAATTTGACACGGTTTGGTATCATACCTTCTTTTATTTGTATCATGCTCGAGCTCTAAAAAATGTACACTATTCTATAATTCACGAAATATCTAAACCTGTTCTTTTCGAAATATCTAAACGGTTTGTCATCTTAACTTACCAATATTCTATATAGCATTTTTTTTTATTTATACCTTCTGTTCGTTTGGACTGATATATGAAAATTTTTCGAAAACACATTTTTTGAAAGCACGAAAATATATTTTCTCGGCAACAGTATATTTTCGTAGATTTTTGTAGATCCATTTCCGAAAAAGCATCTTTCAAAGAAGCTGTTTTCAAGAAAATTTACCTAATTTAATTAAAACAGATGTTTATTGAAAAAAAAACAGAACAGTTGGTCATCTTAGCCCACACGCGTCAGGACAAATTGTTTGATTAATATGAAAGTGTAAATAAAATATGTAGCATTTTTTTATTTATGCCTCCTGCTCATTTGGGGGGATATACGAGTACTTGCGAAAATACAATTTTTCGAAAACCAATTTTTCAAATTTTTTTTAAAGCGCTTTTAAATTATATTTTGAAGACATTTTTGAGAAAAAAATACTTTCGAAATACATACGTGTTTTCGAGAAAATATTTTAAAACTATTTCATAAATCCATTTTCATTAAAGCATCTTTGAAAAGGCTGTCAGGACATTTTTAAAAAAATGTACGTTGAAATATGTGTTTTGGAGAAAATATTTTTGAAAAATTTCGTTAATCCATTTACGAAAAAGCTGTTTTTCGAAAAAAATTACTTTCAAAAGAGATGTTTTTTGAAAAAATAAAAGCTATTTGGTTATTTCTTTCGTTTAGAAGCCAAAACGATCCGCGCAAATTTTGATAAGATCGAAGTGCGGCAGTGAAATGTGTAAGCAATGTTTTCAGAAACAATCCAAGAACATGTAAATCAGAAAAGCCAAAAAAGGCTTGAATTTTTTATATTGCATATAAGTATTCTAGTATTCAAATTCGCTATTAAATTCCTTTTTTTACAAGGCTTTGAGGAGGCACCTCCTGCCACCCTAAATCCGCGCCTGCCTGTTATGACCACATACTCTCTAATAAACGGAAATTAATTTGGCGACTCCCAAATCATTGTGCCATCATCGTCCCTAAAGGCACGGTACGCCACTGGATAGCAAATTTTCTGGAGGTTCTAAAAATATATAACTTATTTCGGTTTCATGAATGATTCGGTCCAGACATGCACTAAAATTGAATTAAAGTCATGGGGCTTGGTGAAGCTTGGTGAATAATCCAGTTCTGGTAGAATTTGGGAACTTTACACTTTTGAGTCTCAGGCACTGTTAAACCTTACCACGGCATCAGCTATAATACTAACACAACTAATGTTTCATTATTCGAATTTTTTTTAGCGTAAGGAAATCAAGATTTGGTGCTCTTAGTAGCAGAGCAAGGATGGTCCTCGGAAGCATCGTTGATATTAAAACTAACGCCGCAGAATACTACGATAAAAAGGTCTGTTCTTAGGCTATTTAAATCATTATTTTTATCGAATATTTTTGTACTAGAATGCGTTACTGATGAATTAATAAGTATTCTCACCATTTCACAGCGTATCGTAATCAGTCCATTACTTAACAAGTTCTGGACCAGTCAAAGCGCAAATTTTAAATAACATGTTAAAAATTTATAAGAAATGGGGTTTCCACTCCCCCAAGCTGACGCGCCTGGCTTGGAATAGGACTATTATTTTTCTGAGCCACACAGAGGGGCCCCATAAAATGCATAAGTCTCACCCTATAAGGGATAGACACATTTGGCTGAAATTTTGTTTAGGGGTTTCAATTATGACCAAAAAAAGGACAAGCTACCTTTTATCGTCATAAGTGTATACAGGGTGTCACCCGCAGCTTCGCTTACTTGAATTGTGGTGCACACGAAATTGTAAAAAACACTAATAAATATATAGGGTGAGCTTTTAAAGCGTTACAATGCGATATCTCGAAAACAGTTTAAAATATTTTCATGAAATTTTGGTGAATTAATAGGGAGATTTTTTTTTGAGGGGTGGGGTAACATTGGAATTTTAAACAGGATGATGTACTTTTGTTTATAAAATTCGAATCTTCGTAAAAAACTACGTATGTAGAATTGAGAATACAGCGCATTCAGTACCTAAACAGTTTAACAAAATATATTTTTTTGAAACAACGGTACTAATCTTTTTCAGTGAGCCCATAATTTTTTGTTTGCCGTATTGTTAACTAAATGTGATTGAGTCACCCTCGTATATTTTTGATATTAATTAATATAAACATTTTTACGCATTTCTTAAAAAGCACCTTAATTTTGATCGACATCTCGTATTGTACCATCTGGTGCACCCCATAAAGTTTCATCGATTTCCATTCTATATAGGTGAAAATAAAATGTGGCCTAGACACAATTGTGTTCTGTCTTCGTTTAATGCATAGAACAAGTAATAAGATGATCTCTTTGTTTATAAGTTTTCGGGCAGTGCGCGTTTTGAAGTGAGAACGTAACTTCTAAAATAAAATATGGACAAAAGTGTAACCGTTTGGTGAAAAGAAATTTAGTGTCCGCTTTAAAAGTTTATATATGCAGGAGGCATGCTATTGTTTAGGTTACAAATTAAAAAAAAAAAGTTAGCGAATCGATATAAAATAATTTGTAACGCGTGTTGTGTGTGGCGATGACAGTCTGTAACGCAAAATATTTGAAAACTTTTCCTGGGAAACTTTTGTCGTAATAAAACTTTGGATAATCGTTGTTTTATTGTATAAGTTCGCGTTGTTGGAAGATGAGTTCGAATTCGTTACTTGGTCACAATGCTGAGGTAATTAGTTCACGGAAAGTTTAGGCAAAGAGTGTTAATAGACAAAAACGTTCAGATTCACTAGGAAGGTTTAAGATTTAGTACTGGTTTAAATTAAGATCTTCTAGTTGATCAGTTATGTTTTGACAGGTTTTTGTCCTGTCATTGTTAATAAGTCGTCATTAAAAATGTATGAATTATTCTGATAGTTCAGCGATTTGATTGGCAGATTCTGGCATTTTTCACATTAAACTCTTCTTCCCGTTTGCACAGACGTTTCCAAACACTTTGTGTTTCTTTGTTTTTGGGGAAGCTAAAAACTTTAATATCGGGTATAAAGCCCTTGCATTGATTGTCCACATCACAACCATACACAACAGACCCCATTTTCACTTTCAAACTCATAAAAGTGATATAAAAACACCAAAAAATAACTTTAAAACACAACGCGATCTTAACAAAGACATATCTCGTTTACAAAATATGGCGGAATTACTCACAGCGTGACGTACATGACGTCTACCTGCGCAGTGTCATATCTTCTTTTATTTGTATCATGGGTCAGCATAACTTAGCTTACTCCGTAAAGTTAAAGAGAATCAAGCAGACCTTTAATGTCGTCACGAAGTCCACCGAACAACAGTGTCTATTCATCGTTATTGCCAAAATAATATTTATATAAATAAAATGTGGTTTTAAAAATAATTAATAAAAGTATCGATGATAAAGTTTAGATCATGACTATGAAAATATATGTAAAAAGTAATAAAAAAGCATCCTTTCAAAAAATTGAGAATCATAATCTGAACAATTATGAAAAATTCACCTGTTTTGTAACAAAGTTTGCAAAGAACGCCTCTTCACAGTGTCGTTTCCTGCTTAAGAGTAGAATTTAGCCATCGTTACTACCATTTTTATCATTGTTTGTCACTTATTTAAAAACTGGAAATCATAATAAATACTAATGAAAAAATTAGACTACATTCAAATTGAGAGTCATACTCTGAAAAATTATGAAAAATTCATCTGTTTTGTAATAAAGTTTGCAAAGAACGACTCTTCACAGTGTGTCTGTCCTGCTTAAAAGTAACATTTAGTCATCGTTACTGCTATTTTTACCATTGTTTATCACTTATTTAAAAGCTGAAAATCAGAATACAAATAGTAATGAAAAAATTACCCTATATACAAAGTGAGAATCATAATCTAACAAAGTATGAAAAACATATTTAGTAGTGAAAATGGAAAGAAATACATTCTTCTCTAGTGCAATAAAAGATCGTCAAGAAAAATTCAAGATAAAGGGACTTCTTCAATGCTGGTTTAGGTGCATTCCTACTATCGCGATTTCTTTTAATTTACTAGAAGTGCTTTTTATATTTTATTCTGTAAACATTCTAAAACAATTTTTTTTGCAAAAAAAAAAATTCAATCTTTATATCATTTTTAGACTGCAAGATATCAAAATACCTACAAACTAGAATCAGAAAATCCCTTTAACCCAGAAAAAGTGGATAAAATTCTACGTGAGGTAATGGAGGAGGCTTTAGATAATTTACAGTACGATCCTGATAAGTGCGCTAGCATGGCCAAACAGGTTTCCATGCAAATTAGAAGCAAAGTTAAACAGCTCGATTTTGACAGGTATGTAATTAAATTATATACGTAGTTAAATTAATAGTAATAGACTATGTCAAAACCTACATCATTTTTTATCGAGAACACTGCTAAGCTCGACCTTATGGTCCCAGTATTTAATGGTCAAAGCGAACCTCGAGGTTAAAAACACAATATCTAATTATTTGTTATACCTAGGTAAAGAATACCACTTTCTTTCACCTAGATAATGTTCGACGTTTTAAATGTTAGTTGTCAATGTTTAACTATAATAAATGTTATGTTTCTAACTTTACATTTTGGTATTTTTATTGTTACTTCAGGAATTAAAAATTCCTTTTAAAGGGATTAAAAAAAAGCATTTTTAATCCTCCGGGGATTAAAAGTGACACTTTAGTCCCTAAAAACAGGGAATTTTTTAGCTACTGAGTGCAGAAATATTTTTGTTCTGCGTTTGTAATTTTCTCGTTAAAATGGGCGACAAAAGTTTTATTTAACTTTTTTTAGGTATAAGCTGGTATGTATTGTGTCGATAGGGGAGAAGAATTCCCAAGATGTCTACGCGACCTGCAGATTCCTGTGGGATAGTGAGAAAGATAAATACGCGTTTTACTCGATGGAGAACACTCATGTATATGCTATTGCGTATTGTTTTGGATTATATTACGAATAAAATTTTATAGCAACAAATTATAAATAATATTTATATATCATATTGTTAAAAATATACCAAGTAAAATGCAAAAGTTATGTTAAATTTTTACTTTCATTTCTTCCCAGGTTTATCATGTTTCTGTTTTAAGCTAGACAGTTGCTTAGGAAAGAAATTGCTTGTTAAAGATGCATGTAACCATTGATCTCGAATCAAGTACCAATAGAGCAATCAGGGATTCCCAGGTTATTTATAACCCGAAAAACGATATAGTACCCCACCTACTTTTTCAGAACGGCTGTTGCCAGGCTTTAACTTATGTAGAAAATTTGCAGATTAACAGATTCTACTAAAATAACGCAGCTGGGTTAATACTTACATGTAATCATAAATACCACAGGCTACAGCATACGACTATGGATTAATAAAATATTTGTTAGTAATTTATTTCTATTGCATGTTGACGAAATTAAGAGTGAGAGTGGCAACGTCGCTTTTTCTCCGCAGCTCGTGCCGAAGTCCCGTTCACTCATGGCTTAAATCTCGATATATAAAAAACTGACTGACTGACTGACATATCAACGCACAGCCCACAGTTTTTAATAAATCAACCTCTAAGGGGGTGAAATGGAGGTTCAAAGTTTGTAATGGAGTAAAATTGTTATACCGCGGATGAAAGCTAGTATAGTACATGATACAAATAAAATAATATATGACACCGCGCAGGTAGGCCAATAAAAATATATTTATTTTTCAAAAAAATTGTAATACAGACAAAAATGCACAAAGTTAGTACAATTACAAAGCGTTATTTATTGTTTGTAAAAGACATTGTTTTGCATTGCAGATTTCTCCCGAAATATCATCACCGCCAAGCTGCCAAACAAAAACTCCTGTAAGGTTGTTATCTACTGCATACCTTACCTGTAACAATGTAAAAAACTGAGGACACAGTACCCACCACGAATTCTAAGATGTAAACATCTTTGCATTAAACCATAAACGACTCACCCTGAACAGTAAGGTCAATTTTAGACTCAGATTAAATATTTCTATCAAAGATATACGAGTATAACACGAAAAAGGAAAACGTTCATGAAATGAAATGGAAATATTCTGTACTGTTTACTGTCCCATGATGACCAAATGGTTAAATGTTTGAAAACGAACTTGTAGCAATGATATAAAATATGTACATATATACATCTTTGGGTTAATCTAACCCCAATTCATTTAGTTCCCTGCGAGTGGCAGCACCGTTGCCGGAGATCGCGACGTTCTTGCCCTTCAAGTGCCTTTTTCTACTGCGAACTTTTGTTTATATTTGGGACAAACAATCGTCGAGCATTAATCTTTCTCGTTAGAAATATTTAATCTGAGAATTTAGATGTTTGATATTATTAATCAAATCACAAACGAACCTCACACTTTGTTGGTGAACCATCTAATTTAAGTAATTTTTTAAAGCCAATACCTTTTTACAAAACAATATTTTTTTCCATTTTATCAAAGCCTATTGGAAAAAATAAAAATCCATTAAAAACGACACTGTAAAAACATTTTATGGAATATTATAAAGCGTTTTTTATGTTTCGGTAGTCCTTACAAATCAAAAAGCTTTTTTAACTTCGCTTCAGAAAAATCTTGATATTATAATAATATATTTCGTGAAAAGGAATTTTATGTAAGGGTGCTTTTTGAAAGCACGTTTTCTAAAACATGTGCTAAACACATTTGTAGCTATAGGCCTTTATAAATAAAAATGTATGTTTAACGTGTGTATACAGAAGCAACAGGGAACTACTTGTAAAGTTTCTCACAATTCCTGTTAATTCAAAATCTTTTATCCAAGCAATATGGTTATTTTTTTTAATTCTTTAGCCGATCGTTCAAACAATTTTGACATTTCTGACAAGATTTTCCACTGCAGCCGCGTGCAGAAAAGTATCACTTTCCGCACTTCTTAGGTCAATAGCTATTTCCAAAACTTTTTATAGGTCGACTAACCAGGTGCCATTCAATATATTAAGAAAATAATGCACTGGAAAAATGTGCCTGTTTTACTAACCTTAATCCCTATGGCCTGCTCATCTTCGTAAGCCAGCCAAGTAGATCCAGAATACTTGTAAGGACTCTTTTGTTCATCGTTCCAGACAGTTGTGTAGTTTTGGTAGTCCTTTAAAATCTAAGAAATAGAAAGAATATCAATATAACGTGCTTCCAGCAATATCCTTGCCAGTATATTCTTAGACGAGAAAAATCTATAACGAGTCAAGCTTTATCGAAAATTCTTACTGAATAGTACGTTGGTGAGGCGGGACTTCCCGCTCCACTACTAGGATCGTGCAGGCCATGTTTGCTTGGATCTTTTAAGGTAAATGTTCTTCCATAAAAAGGCAATCCCATTGCTAGAATATCCCTTGGAGCACCTGCCTCAATCTACTCAACAACAATTTTGTTATAACATTGGTTTGCTGACAGTAAACCTTTTTTTTAAAGTTGGTGTGATATTTTGTCGATTTCTGAATGACAATGGATATTAAATACACAAATTTTTATTACTATGTAAAAAAAATAACATATTTACCCAATTTTTGATTGAACTCTCAATATTCAAATATTTTTTTTCATAATCACTTTCCAGGGAGGACGGATAGAGAGGAGAATTTTGACCAGTAGTGGCGCTCCAAGCTCCGTAGAAGTCGTAGGTCATAATGTTGATTATATCCAGATATCTAAGAAAGAAATATTTGCTTTGTTAAATAGGTTCTTTAGAGTACCTGCCTGTTATGTAGGTATAAGCATAGGTACACAGTAGTTTTTAAGTTATTCGGTTTGATAATGTAGTACCTAGTTCTACGAAACTGCAGTCACTATTCTGTAAGAATAAAGTGATATTAAACAAAGTAAATTGTTTACATTTCTATAGGTAATTATTTGATGAAAACACGAAATGGATTAGTGAAATTTAGAATAGCAACAAATACCAGAAGTTTCAAACAATTAAATAAATTCAGATTGTTTTAATTCTAGTAACGTTGTTATGCATATTGGTTGCCTGAAAATTACTAAAAAATTCAATGCAATAAATTGATGACCATACATTTGATGACCATACTTTGAGGAAATAGTATTAAACAAATTTTCATTTTAGACTTCGTATAAACAAAATTTTGACTAAAGATCTTACTTTGACATTTCAGGAACCATGTAACCAGTGTTGTTGTATATGGGAATAGCCCTTACTGCAGCTGTTAGGAGATAATCGTATTTCTTGAATTCTGTGTGAACCTCACTTAAAAGGCTGATAAAGTTTTCCTAAAATCAAGAAAGTTTGATAATAATATATAACAACACCCTCGTTTTTGTCATTTAATAGGCTCCATTACACCACAGTGGCGTAAAGAACTTATTATATCCCTAGTGGTGTAATGAAATCATTACAGAACACATTTCAATTTTTAAAAATGAGATCAAGAAGTAATTAAAAAGTATAATGCCCGTATTATCCGTTGGTGTTTAAGTAGGCTTATAAGCAAGTCTGCTTACAATTAAAGGCCAAATTTATGCAACACTTCCTATTATACCTCAACCTAGTAGTTCCCGATTTATTGCCAGTCAGAGACTTCTTAGACACAGTATATAATAATGCTTCTATCCCACTAATAATGTAAATAACTGTGGCCGTTACCTTATCTTTATCTTCTGGAAATTCCCAGTCAAAATCGAATCCATCATAATTATATTTCTTGACTAAATCGTAAGCGTTTTGGACAAAGTTTTTTCGTAAATCTGCGTCCGCTACCACTCTAGAGAAGCTTCCATTGACATTGATGCAACTAAATAGTAGTTTTAAATCTGGGTTGATTGTTTTGAGTTTGGCCAGTCCTTCAACATAACCTAAAAAATGTTTATGTACTAACTAAGAGCGATACGCACCGTGGTGTCTTAATCCAGTTGAAGGTAAGCAACTTTTAGAGTATGACCAGAAGCAGAAACTATCATGGTCTAAAAGCGAGGTTCAAGAGTCTAAGCTAGATTAATAGAGTACGGTGCATACGGCCATTAAAATGGAGGCACGGGTGAAACATTCAAAACTCGCGGGTGGTCCGGTGTTCCTAGGACGCGCCTGACACGGTTTGTTTTTCTGGTTTTGTTAAATTCAAAGTGTTGCAAGGTCGTGTAGGGTATAATCTTATCAATGCGGCACTGACCGAGATCAACCGTCATACAAATTTTATAATACAAACTTTACTCAAAATATTAAAATTTTGTAAATAATGTGGTTTTATTACCTTTTTCCTGTTGTTGAATTAAGAAGGAGCCATCATCGTTTACTCCCAGAAATGCATAGTACAAATGAGTAAGTAGATTGGGATTCAAATCCTCTGGGTTAAGTACCTTAGATGCGCCAGACCAGTAATACCCGCCAATGTACTCTAAAAGAAAAAAGATAAATGGTAAAACTCTACCACTATAGTTCAGAAAGAAATGTCAATATTTTAAGTAAGTATTCGGGGAATCAAAATAAACATAAAAGTTATGAGTCCCATTCTCAACCCCTACAGAAATATGGCATGTAATCATTCCACCATGCATCATTCCACAAAGTTTATGTATCAAGTTCAGGAATAACCAAAAACCACATAAAATATCACTACATACGTATATTCCGAGCTGCCAGGAAAGTACAAACAAAATGGCCTTTCAGATTAATCAGATTTCTCAATGAACCTAACTTTCTACCAGCTGTAAAAATTTTACGAGTATGAGAGAGAATGAACATGAGAAAGAGACATAATTGATCTGTCCGTTGTAAAATAGGTTTCTGTCATCATTCTCAAAATCAATTTGATACGGTAGAGATGCGACGCGACGCTACAAAACGCTCGACGCGACGCTGAACGGAGCTTTAATGGCGGCATTAAATGCCATTTCAAAATGTGCCAATTTTTTGTGCTTTATTGTACACAATTCCTGGGTAGAAATTATTATTTATGTCGTTAGAAAAATTATTATCAGCAAAAATAAACATTTTTATTAAGGAAATGTAAACATAAAGTGAAAATAATAAAAACCAAATAAAACACGAATAAACAATTAAAAGCAAACTGTTAAAAATGAACTCATGGCATTTTGAAGACCGGCTTGCATCATATTAATTATTTTATTCTTAAGCGAGTAGTCTTTAAATCTTATTATTAGTAGTTTATTTTTTTATTGTTCATTTGTGTTTTAATTATTTTCACTTGCTGTTTGCATTTTCTTAATAATAGTTATTATACAAGTGAGTTATGTTACATATAAGTCACGTAAGAAAAAGTTTAGACCACGAGGCCAAAGGCCCAGTGGGATAATTTTCTATTGCATATAAACATGTAATAAACATATCGATAAAAATGTAAATTAAAGTTTTAACTTTAACACCCTGTATCTCACTCATTATTAATTTTATACTAAGTTAAGTTAGGTTGAATCGATCTAAATTAAGCCAGAAAATCCACTACTAAATTATTATACAGTTTCTAAAAATTACGAAAAATAATTTTAAAAAAAATAGATGAACCTTTATAAACAAAACTTTAGAATTAGAAGTTCCTTTTATACTTACTGCTCTCAGATAAACCGCAATAAAATAAACCCATCAACAACATAAATATTGGGTATTTGTCCATCTTGTAACAATGCACAGTATTTTTCACGTATATATTTTGTACTACAATATAATTTTTAGGTATTCAGTTATATGTTATGATTATGATGAGACAAATTATTAACTCAAATAAAGCAACATGAAATTTGGAAAATAGAGATAAAATAACTGCTATTGTATTGTGAAGTAGGTCTCGCAAAACTCGTAAATCGTTGATCGTTAAATTTTAATACATTTGTTTTTGCTGCAGAAATTATAATAATGGTCTACGAATATTTGTTGATATATTTTATATATTATATACATTACCATTTTGATTTCAAGTAATATTTATAGTACTTGAAATTGTGGTGAAGTACTTTTGGCTTCTTGATCTTTTCGTACTGGGAAATACTGCTTCTTGTTGTCAAGACGTCATTTCCAGTGGCGTAGGAAGACTTTTCAATTTGGAGACGAGGGGAGCTAAACCTTTGTTTACCTAAACATGTGGGATGGTCAAAAAGCTGCGCGTTTAAAGTTTAGTAATTCACAAGAAGACCCAGAGAACTGGGTGAACGTCACCCCCTTTTAATGACATTTTTTATTAACTGCCGATATTTACGTTAAGGGGGAAGAAAGGTACCCTTAAATAACAAATAATGACTATGTCTTTTTGTTAAGAAATTATTAGAAATATTTAAAATAAAATTAAAATTTTGTTACCCTATATCTTGGTTATTATCAACTTTGGAATTAAGCAAGTTTGAATGAATTGAGGAATTTGCTGTTGTTCTGTGTACCATTTCTTATGGACCACCCTGTGTAGTATGTCTACGGATAGTGGTCAGGTTGGGTTGGGAGGACAAATGAATACAAAATTTCATTCTTCGAAAATAAATCATTTTTAGTAATCTTCTGTTTCTTCAAAAAATACGGTCTACGAAGAAAGTTTCTAACTTTTTGTACAGGGTGCTCAAAAAAATCCAAAAATAATATGTAATGGAAAGAGCAAGCTATATTTATTTCTCCATTGGTAAGTACATGATTGGTCCATTTTAATATACTATTTAAAGTGTTTAAAATAAACAAAAGCACTATTTATTTAAACACTCCTCCCCAGTATTCCACACATTTTTCAAACTGCCGTCTGATGTTGTCATAACTTCTTCTTATTTCGTCAAGCGAAATCATTTTCACCGACTCTAAAATTCTGTTTTAAAATATCGACATTATTTTCAATGGGTTGCTGATAGGCATCCAATAATGTCAGTTTTAAGCAGCAAGAAGTAAAAAAAATACTTGTAGTTTCAGTGGCGGATCGTCTTCACAAGAATGTAAACTGAAGAGCGAAGACGTCATTTTTAATAACAATTTGAGATTATGGGGCAAGACGGGTAAGAATAAAAAAAATCCCATGGGGGAGAACTTTATGGGACACGCTGTATATACTCGTATACTGGAGCCTGTATTGAGATTAAAAAATCAGTCTAAAACATTTAACTATAAAATATTTCTATTTATTTTAATTCATTAGGGTACTGCACTGACTTTCCTCCAATTTATGTTAATTTCCGATCGTTAAAAAATATCCGATAAAAATATTCATGTAACGGTATGTTGTTGTAATAATTTGTTTTTCAAAAAAAAACTTATCACATTTCTCCGTGACGTCCCAAAATTGTTGTATACGGGTAAATACCGTCAAGTATTTACCGTTCATTTCTACTATTTTAGGTTTTTTAACATTGTCGTTGCTTAGATGTTCGCTGAAAAACTATGATTTTTCAATACAGACACCTAAAGAGGAAGACATTCATTAGGGAAATCTTCCAGGCATCACCAATATTCTGAATCGCCACCGACTTCGATTTTACAAAGATGGTAATGGTAATCTCCTGTCAGTAAATTTCCTTTCCTTTCTTTCCTTTCTTTGGCAAAATTGTCTATTATATCGCCGTAGTCTATATTTGCATACAGAAGAGAAACATCAAAATATGAGTGAATTAATATTTTCTTGCATCAAAACTTTTTTTCAATAATTAATTCCAAATGTTTGGGCATATGAATGCCACCAGAGTTTGAGCATTACGCGGATTATAGTTGTCCCATATTTCTTCTATATTATTCCACCAGTCATCACTATTTTCTGGATGGAAATCATTTGTTTTATTAATTCTTTTGACAATGTAGCAACAAACATTTTCAATCCGATTTACGCCAGGGCGTCTTGAGGGCCAAGGTAGTAAATGAATATTGTTTTCCAGATTTTACGATGTTGCTATATTTGGATATATTTGTTTTCTCGGGACACGTATGGCATCACAAGGCGGTTTCATGTTGAGCCAATCAGATAAGACAGTGCATAATTTTACTGTAATAATAGGGTAATTAGGGAGGTGTCTTTCTGGACGGGGGTGAATCCTCCCCATGAGACGACATTAATTCAAACGGTCAGTTTGATTCAACTTCTTGTCATTTCATTAATTCAGATCCAATGTAAATTTTATTTCAACTAAACTGCTGGTCACTCGAACTTACACATAGAGATTTTTAGGCAAAATTTAAAGTTCAATATTTTCAACAGGAATGCAAATTTTTGAACGCGTCTTGCAGATTTTAAGAGCTAGTTTTTTTCGGATTAAGCTGCATGACGTATATTTATCGTAGGACCATAGGTTTATTATATACGGGGTGATCAATGAAGTCATGCAAAAAATCAAAAAGTTTGTATGAGTGAAATTTCCGCAAAAAATTTTTTTGGTCATTGCAATATGGTTCGTTACTAAGGTAACATCAATATCTCTAAACGTTTTTGTCACTTTTTGGATTAAGGTCCTTAGGTCTTGTACACACTACTAAACATAAAATGTGGGTAGCAAAATTTTTAAAATGCTATAACTTGACATTGGATTGACGGTTCTTGATGATTTTTACGGATTTGGAATCCTTATTTCACGTAGATTTTCTATGATCTAAACATTTTAGTTGGGGGTTGAAATATACAGGTTGAAATTTACACATTATACCGGGTCGATAATAGACAAAAACGTAGCGACAAGAACAAGTTTATTACATTATATTCTACAATATACATGATTGGTTAACAACAGCCAAAAGTCAATTCTTACAAAATTTAAAATTCTAAACCTAATTTAAAGGTTCCTGCAATCCCTAAAAAACCCTTCAAATATCAATGGAAAATTAAAAATTTTGCTACCCAAATTTCATGTTTAGTAGCGTGTACAAGACCTAAGGGCCTTAATCCAAAAAGTGACAAAAACGTCTAGAGATATTGATGTTACCTTAGTAACGAACCATATTGCAACGACAAAAAAATTTTTTGCGGAAATTTCACTCATACAAACTTTTTCATTTTTTGCATGACTTCATTGATCACCCCGTATATAATAAACCTATGGCCCTACGATAAATATACGTCATGCAGCTTAATTCGAAAAAGACTAGCTCTTAAAATCTGCAAGACGCGTTCAAAAATTTGCATTCCTGTTGAAAATATTGAACTTTAAATTTTGCCTAAAAATCTCTATGTGTAAGTTCGAGTGGCCAGCAGTTTAGTACAGATTACGCATAATTGTGCGTAATCTGTAATTATCAGATAACACAGAATTACATAAATAAATATAAAAATAAGTATGTTATTGTCTTGTTCGTAAAGTGGTTGAACTTTACCTAAAAAGAAATTTGAATTGTGTGAGTGTATCAGTTATTTTATCTATATGTACATAATTAATCACATCGAGTTTTATTTTTTAAAGCATTTTAATTTGACAGCTAAAGATTTTTTTGAGAGGATTGGGAAATCTCTATCCAGACTCATGAGCATATTGGCCGTCGTCCTAGTCCAGGTAGTGATAGCCTCATTGGACTAAAACCCTTCCCTCTCTTATGCATGTTCTTCTTTGCTCACCCCACCGGTATCCGCTCTCGCATTTCTTCAGTGTGGCGATTCAGAGTGGCGAACTGCCTACTCATCTTTGTTCCTTCTCTTTGGTGCCAATTATGTATCTACTTTGAATGCTGTGTGCCAGTTCCTTTCAGCTGTTGTTAAACTTATCATGTTTTCTTCGTTGAAGACGATTCTTCGCAATATGTGCACTTGATGCGGGATCTGATATTTTTCTTTCGTATACTTAAATACTTTCGGAAACACCCGTGTCCAGAAAGTGCTTGTGTTAGATGGTAGTCCACTTCTCTGTATGATCTGCTCATCCAAGTTTTAATGACTGGTATTAAGCGCCAAGTCCATCGTCCATATGTACCAGTTCTCCATTTCTCCTGCCTCTATTAACGAGTACTGATCTTGCGATACTTTTTACTTCCCCTTCGTAGGTTTCTTGCCTTTCTTTAATAAGGAGTTCTATTGGAGGTATCCCTGCTATGACTTCCACTGCTTCCGCCGATACTGTTCTATATGCGCTGCATATCCTAATACAAATAAGCCTTTGGATTTCCTTCTAAGTTTCATGTTTTCACCGATTGAGTGCCACACAGGGGCTGCATATAGGAGTTGAGAATGTATGACTCTTGAAAGAATTTTCCTTTTGTATGCTCTAGGTCCTTTAATATTTGGCATTAGGTTTGACAAAGCTGTATCAGTTTTCTCTGCCTTTAATCCATTTGTCCTCTTTGAAATCCTATATCCGCGGACATGCTGTATACTATTTTGCGACTAAAAATTAACAGGAAAATGATTATTTTGGACATTGTGCTGAATTTTTTTTAAAAAAATTGGTGATCGTAACGAGGGACATTTGAAATTTCTATTTAAATCCCCTTTTTTCAATGATGTCATTTTAGGGTTCAAAACATAAAATTCATGCGGCGGTACTGCCACTTGCATTGAACTAAGGAACTGGGTTAGATTGACGTTCCGCCTTTAGTTTTTGACTTACTTCTTAAGTATATGATTTTCGTGACGTTCGAATATATTTTTATTTTAGATAAAAAAAGCAAACGGTACTGTTCATTGCAGGCATTAGATAGAAAAATTTAGCGGCGTACGTCGTACACAATATTAACTGATTTGAAACTTATTTTTCTGATGAGTACCTATGTACATGTTGATATAGTAATGGTCTTAGAACTATTTGTTTTAAGAAAAATAACGTTATCATGATAAAAACACTTCAAAATTCAATTAACCTTACCAATCAAAACAATCGTCATTTTTTATGTAAATCTAGTTGCTGGGTAGAAAAAATATTTATAAAAATTGAGATGATTACGCACAGAACGGGGGTAAGAAGGGGGATCATTGTTACTAATACGCTGATGTAAAAAATGTTTGTTGGTTTAATAGATTTAAATGACATTATGTAATGTTAAGTATAACTTATAAAAGAAACAGTGACAGAAATGACTTAGGAAGTAAGAGATGATCCGATGAGATTGAGATAGAATCAAAAAATTTGTTCAAATCGGACCACAGGTACAGAAAATAAATAATATTGGGTTGTGGCAAGCTGGGGGTGAGTTATTGTTGCTGGTTAGGGTATTTGTGGCGCATTATATCCTGAAAAATAATATTTTGTGTCTTTTAATTTAAAAAAATGGAATCTACTGTCTTGTTCTTAAATTTTTGGTTTTTTTCTAACTACGCCACTGAGATCGTTTGTTGACTCCGTGAATTTTTTTTCTGTTGTTGACTATTTTGCAATGTCTACCTTTGTTATATTTAGGTAGTAATACAATAAATAATCACAATAAATAGAAAATAATATAGTGTTACTCTACGAGTTCATAAAATGTCTCTTACTGCTGTGTTTCTTATAACTGCGTTCTTGGCAGGTTTGAGTGAAGTTAATTCAGGTTGGTTTATATTACATGATTTTAGCTATTGTATTCTTATTACGGGCACAGTGAAACATTTTAAAATTTACTTTACGTAGCTTTCGGGAAAAATTTTATTGTTTCTTGTTAAACTTAATTTTAGATTTTTTAAATTATTTTTTTCTCTCGCTCATCGTCGTGCTGTTGAATAGAAGAATAGAATAGAATGATATATTACCAACAAAAATACATTGATTTACGTTCGTTACGTTCATCAAATAACAATTATTATATATTATATTAAATTACATAAATTGTTTTAATATCATCAATCAATAAAAACTATACAATAATTCAATTTAATATATATATATATATATATTATATATATATATATATATATATATATATATATATATATATATATATATATATATACATATATATATATATATATATATATATATATATATATATATATATATATATATATATATATATATATATGTAAATATTAGGTGATTTAAGGTAGTCAACATAGTTAAGGTTAAGAAAGACTTTTAAAAACTAAATAACAGAAAATTAGAAAACATTTAGAAACCGTTTCCGACTCTACACTAACACTATCACAGTCAAAGTAAATAAAATAAAAATTCATAAATTATAAAATGCACAAAAATGGAAGAATAAAAGTTACAAAAAAATATCTGGGTATTATTAAAGTAGTAAGGACAAATAAAAGTGCAGATAGTTAATAAAAACAGAAAATTTGTCTATGCAGTTAGTTAAAAACATTTATTTATAAGATATAAAATACCAAAGAACAATCCAAAGAATGAACAATGATCTGGTCAAGCGTTTACTGTAACAACAGATCTCGAAACAAAAAGATATAAAAAGAAAATATATCATTGTTTCATAATCTATAAACTCCCCAATTACTTATAAAAATATCGTTAAAAAGCTACCCTTGCATCTGCTAATCCCGTTAAGTTACATAAGTCCCCTGACTACATATTAATTAAGTTCTCACACGATGTGAAAACACACGAACGCGTCTTTAAAGGAAGTTACTGAAACACCCAATTTCTATACAAATTAGACCAACTTTGCTATGGCCAGTTTAAGACTGTCCCCTTAATTTTTTCCTTGGTACCTAGACCCTTCTTAATATTTTTCCCTTTACACTCCCCCTCTTGGGTCTATCTCCAGCCTGTACCAGAGGCGGAGTAACGCTGAATTTTCTACAAAACGAAATTATCTAAATTGTTCCTTGTTTAATGGATGGTTTATCCATTATATAAAGATTAAAACACTATACCAACTTACGCTAAGGCACTTTGAATATGTGATCGAAGAAAATACCTTTACTAGTTACTTTCCAAAGGTAAAAAACATATTCAAAAGCCTTTACATGTGGAATAGAAATTTTTTAAATCTGGCACTTACTTATATCTGTATTGTCATTCCATCATTTTCTATAAAGAAGAATATTCGTTATCTCGCGATAATTAGTAAATTGCCAAAAAGTTTCTAGGTACGACACTAGTCGCTACTAACTTCTGTCTTCTTCTAACTCGTACAGAAATAAAAGTAGGTACTTTATTACTATCTCTTGAATAAATTTTATGCTTTCAAAGATTTGTTCTTAGTTCCCAAGCTCAGCCTTCTGCCCTTTTTAGCTTTATGGTATCTATGATATATATATGGGTCAAGTTCTTGGGAAAGGGCTTTTAACCAATCTCTATAAAATAATCTAAAGCAAACATGTGGTCCTCGTAAATTTAAATGTAAGCTAGTCCCCAAAATGATTTTAAAGTAAACCTTTTGCCCTTAAATTTATGGATTTCCCTAAAATATATGTTAGGCCCAAAAGTTATCTCTAATATTTTAATATATGTTCTCGTTTTGTTACAACTTCTTGGTCACTTATTGTGACTAACTAAGTCACTCTCAATAAAGTTACATTACAATTTTATCCACAAACGAACATTTTTATAGTTGCTGTGATATGTTACTATCAAAGCTGGGCAGATTACGATGGCGTAAGCCCTGATGACTTAGATGCGAGTTTGTGTACTCATGTCAATTATGCTTTTGCCACACTGGACAGCAATGGCCACATCAAAATGGAAGACCAAGATTTGGACAAAGGTAAGGTTTCTTTTTACAACATTCCATAAGTCGCATACATTATTGAGTGGCAATGTTGGATATTACTTACGAGCCTTGCGTTTGAGATCGAGCTAAAGGCGATAGTCAAATGGGCTTTATCTTTATCCCCAAATTTTGATTTTTCAACCATTATGATATAATGAATATATTATACACTAAGGAAAAATGGAATTTCGGATTAAATGCAAAACTAATAAATTCATTTTTAGGTCTTTACAAGAAAACAGTGGCCATGAAGACCAGAAATAAAAATCTAAAAGTGCTACTCAGCGTCGGAGGTGATTCAGATGCCGCTTTGTTCAAAGGTAATTGGATTTTGCCAACCTTTTTGTGCCAATAAAAATATACGAAAATTATTGTTGCTGAAATAAATATTTAATTTAAATATTAAATATTTTTTATTTTTTGCTTCTTTGTCATGATCATTTTCTGCGTCTCTTAGATTTATGTGTTTGCCTTTTTTAGCAATGGCTGCTTCTAGCACGAAGAGGACAAATTTTGTAAATAGTGCTAAACAATTTATTTCAAATTATAGTTTCGATGGAATCGATATCGATTGGGAATACCCCGAAAAAGCAGACAAGGTAAGGGTTTTACAAAAATTAAATACATTTAAAGTTTAATATAATAATAATAATTATATTTCTCTAATGTTTGAGGCTCATTACATATCTCTACTAAAAGAACTTAAGGAAGCGTTTGAGCCCCACAAATGGCTACTTACTGCTGCTGTTTCTTCAGAAGCCACAGACCATGGCTACGACTTTGCTAACATGAACAAGTAAGGAACAACAAATTCAACTGCTTACTTTTTATTATACCAGTAAAAATTAAATTTTTGTCGGATATTTGCTTTCTTAAGACTTTAGGACCAATTAATTAGTATTTACCTTTATTTATAGTGTTTTGTATATGGTACCTAAAATTGTGACTTAAGTCCCTTATACCTGACACTAGAGAATTAAAGTATGGGAGTAGAAAAACAATACTTACTTTTTGAATTAGCTACAAAGTTTAACAGGACATTTTTATTTTTATTGAAAAAATATTAAAAAACGTAGCGGAACCTTGATAACGCATTTAAATGTTTTAGGTACTTAGATATAGTAAACGTAATGACATACGACTTCTACGGCGATTGGAGTGACTATACTGGACAAAATTCACCTTTATATGCATCCAGTGTGGAGTCAGACTGGGAAAAAGAAAATCTTAATGTACAAGGTATTTTGATTATTCCGATTTTACTACGGGTTTAGGCCTTAGGTGATGTAGCGAAGAACATACATTTATATATGTTTTTTTTTGTCAACAATACCTCACAGCTCCTGCAAGAAGTGGAATGTATTAAGTTAATACTTAATACCAACATTGTCAAAATGGGCCAAAGTTCAAACTAAATTCAATTTGAATAAGAAATATGCATATATATTTTTATTCGTTTAAGGAAGTCATTACCATTAAATCTGGATTACCTTTTCTAAATTCAATGATAATACACTTAAAATATGAGAAATTTTCCAAGGGAGCTCGCCGAATAAATTAAAATTTGCGAAAGGCGGTAGAAAGATGACTGCCCTGGTCCGATTTCTCGCGTACCGCGTGCCGTTGCCTGTAAACAGAGTCAATAACAACCTACATGAACACCATATCACTGGCGACAGAATGATTTATGGATGAATAGTTTTATCTGTCTTCACTACATAATTTAAGGTTTGGGTGACACGAAAGAAGCAAAGTTTTTTTTCTAAAATTCTCCAGAAATTTGCTTTCCTGTAAATAGTTTTTGTGATCGTGAATCGAAAATAAATTATATTTTTTAGCATCTGCAAACAACTGGGTTAAAGCCGGTATTCCGAAAAGTAAGCTCACTATAGGTACTGCCTTTTATGGAAGATCATTTACGTTAAAAAGCAGCAGTCACCATGGCCTACATGACGAGTTTTCTGGTGCCGGGAAAGATGGAGGAGAGCCTCCTTACTATACTGTAAGTATACGAACGTCGATATTTGTTTCCTTTCGATTCTGGAATAAAATAAGCAGGGTAAGAGTATATTTTACAATATGCACCGAATGTTACTCATTTCCCACGGATATGAAAGTTTATGTTAAATTTGTGTTAACTTTTGTTCGATTAAAAATTTTGTGCCGAATCTCGGCAGGTACATAGTTTAGGGTCTTCAATTCGCATTGAAGGGTTTTTTCAGCAATTCCATACCAATTTAAAGAAATTTTTTTATTTTTTGATGATAACTTTCAGTTACAAATTAATTCAAACAGTGCATGGAACTGTCAAAATCAAACACCTGACTTACAAAGGTTAAAAAATTGCGTTTTACCAAAAAAAGAAGTCATTTTTTTACATCTTTGGTAGCCTTACTGGTAAAAATAAGTCACTGTGGCGTCTTCTCAGGATTTAAATATCCGCTGTTGCAAATTTCGTCTTTCCGAGTAGAACAAAAAAGTTAACATGGGGTGAGAAATTTACCACGCAAATCCCATGTCCCGAGGTAAAAAAAAAACGCACCGTATATATACATATATTATGCTTGGGTGTATCATATATATATATATATATATATATATATATATATATATATATATATATATATATATATATATATATATATATATATATATGTATATATATATATATATATATATATATATATATATATATATATATATATATATATATATATATATATATATATATATATATATATATATACTTTATAAATTTTTTCTTGGGTTTTTTTGGTTCAACAAAATTCAGTAAGTCTACCTCATATTTTTTATTTCAAACGTTTCGGCAACACTTTTGCCTTCATCAGTGTAATTTTTATTCTAAAATAACATTTTGAATTTCAGTCAAACATACATTTTTATAGGTTAATTAGACTGACTTACCATAAAAAGGTTATTTCCTATTGAAAGATAGGGTGGTCAAAATGACATAATATTTACAAAAAGACACCACATTTAAAACTTTAAAAACGTTCTAAAATACATCCATACGAAACATAAACACATGAAGTTGAAACGGTACTGAGATTTGCCAAGATAGATTTGTATGGGAATATATTTGAATGGTTCAAGAATCTAGTATATTAGTATATATATATATATATATATATATATATATATATATATATATATATATATATATATATATATATATATAATATAAGGTTAAAAACTTGTCTATAATGATAACTTTTGCATTTATTTTTTAGATTTGTTCAAAATATAACAGCTGGACTAGAGTGTATGATGATGAGCAAAAAAACCCCTACAAATATTCTGGAAATCAGTGGCTGGGATATGATGACAAGGATTCCATTTTGGCTAAGGTAAACGTAGAAATTATTAACTAACTAGTAACTACCGATGTTAAGTGACATAGAACAGGAGCACCTATCTCTTTCGCAAGATCTCCAATTAGTCTAAGGCTGGGGTGTCAAAAACCTTGCTCAGGTTGGGTTGGGTTTGGGTTTTTGGGAGTTAAAATGTTATTCTATATGGATATACGTAATTAATATTTTTTTATTTTGAAGGCCCAATGGATAAAAAAGAATGGTTTTCATGGAGTCATGATTTGGTCTATTGATCAGGATGACGTCAGCGGCAAGTGTGGAGATAAACACATACTTCTGAATGAGATACATAAAGGAATTCAATAAATATTATGTAAAATATACTAATCTACATTATAAATTTTGGTATTAAGTTTTTGTATGTCTAATAAAAGTATACGATTAGTTATTTCAGATTTTTATTAGCTTCACGGTTAGCTTTTTTGTTAAGGAGGAAAGTTTAGTGTCCGTAATGAATATAAATAAATAAATAAAATATTGTAAAAAATATTTTTTAAAAACAAGCTTTTATTATTTAGATTTACTAAAACGAAAAAAATTAGTATAGTTTTTTCATTGTGGCAATGCTAACTGCTATTTATAAGTGGACGTAGTTCGCGTGGGTGGATCCTAATAAAAGTAGTATCAAAGTCATCACTAAAACAGATAAATTATATTAAATTTATTGTCTTTCTTTAAAGCTCATCGCGCGCGAAAAGTTCATACAGGCAAAAATTTTGTTTGGCAGAAATTGTAAGTAGTATTTTTTACATGCTTTTATTTCTTTTTTATTCACGCGACAAGCTTTGGTGCTGAGGCATGGTGAGATGATCTCGGTCGCAAGTCACGATTGTGTATTGCTTCGCGAAATATTTGTGCATTCTCAGAGGTACTACTGTTATTTTGAAATTATTATGTATATTCTTAACAAAACATTGCTTATTCTTAAAAAGAAAATTCGGCTTGATATTCTTAAACAAAATTTTCAAAAACAAATCATTTTTTGGAGAATATCCTTGTTTTGAATCGTTTCGCTTTTAATAAAGTTTTATAATATCAGGAAAACCGATTTCTTTTAGATATTATTTGAAAATACTTTTTTTCCGTGTAGTGGTCCTCGTCGTGTTACTAGACCAAATTTTTTGTTGTAATTTGTTTTTGGAACCGACTTCCATTAACGAATTTCACTCTGTTATTTTCTATAGAAATACTTAAGAAATAATTTAATTCAATTAACGCAATCAGAATAAAAATACTTCAAAATTCAATTACTCTAAGGAATTTCAATGGCAGATAAGACAACAGATGTTACCAATAAAATGGTGAAATTCTTTAAAAAAATGTTCACATCAGAATTTTCGCTTGGGGGAGGGGGGGGGTCTGCTGACAAACAGTCACTGCTATTTTTTTGGCAGGGGAGGGGGCTAGAATCATGTATTTATTCAATAATGAATGGGGACAGTCAAAATATAGATCTGCAGACCAGTGGCGTGCCGTGCCTTTAGGGGAAGGGGGGCACAATGATTTGGGGGGCGCCAAGTTACTTTTCTTTTATTGAAGAGTATGTGGTCATCGCAGGCAGGCGAGGATTTAGGGGTGCAGCTCCCCAAAGCCTTGTACAAAGAGGATTTTAATGGCGAATTTTAGCTTTTTTATATTCCTATTGGACATTTACCTGAAGAGGCATCAGAAGCTAGAAATAAAGAGTTTAGTAAATTCCGAGAACATTACATGCGAAAGCCACGACGCGACGGACCGAGAATATTGAGAATTTACTGCACAAATTGTTAATTTCTTTAGATCCCCTTATTTCCTTTATTAGACTGAAATATACTGCGGAAAAAACACTTTTTAAAGAAACTACCATCGAGGAAGACGATTGTGATAGATCAGACTCCAGCTCAAAATGCGTTCAAATATTTACAAGGGAAACACTACTAATAGGTTTACGGCATGGATACAGATAAAATATCGTACGTAACGCAGTTGGTGAATGGGTTTTTACCGCACGCGAGTAATTGTTTGAGAACGAGCCGTAGGCGGGTTTTGCAAACCATCACCTACACATCACGGTACCACCGCTAGTTCCCACCATTAGTATATGATATACTTGTATTATTTTCTAAATAATGTCTAGACTTTCAGCAATATTGCCGTGTGACCTATGCCACTATATTCTATTACCTTTTGGGCTACTGTTTTGTATTTGTAACTAATGTTGCAAAAAAGTTACCTTCATTGTTTTTGCAGCGTGGTCTTCAATTGTCATGTGCAGAATTTTATAAGTACATACATCTAAGATCCGAAAGATGTTCTAAAGAAAATCACCTCATCGGAGAAATATAAAACTGACAAATCCTAACTAATTTTTTTATTTAGTTTTAAGGAATATCAGCTATAATAAAGGTTTTCGTTGCTAATATAGTTGCTTTGGTGTTTTGGTATTTAGAGCTAGGTAAAAAAAATAAAAACTCCGCCAATGACTTCTACTTACTTTAATCTTTATCTACTCTAGTTCCTAATTTTGTTATTGTCTAGTATGGACTGATTGTTCTATAGTAAGATAGGTGAAAAATAAAAATATATATAGCTGTCAATAACCTACTCGTCATTGATAAACCCTTGTGAAAATGGATTTAAAGTTTCTGTCTATTTTGATTGCTTGTGTGGCAATTTTCAGTAAAGTAGATTCAGGTCTGTTTTTTTTTCAGGTATTTATTCCTGTATAACTTCAGTAACTTGTTTTTTTGAATTTAGAATATACTTTAGATATTCATATTATATTTTCATAAATATAACGTAATAACAGTTTTATATAAACGGTACAAAGATAACTTTTATAATATCTTTTCCAGCTGCTGTCGTATGTTATTACGAAAGTTGGTCAGCCTACGATGGTGTGACTCCAGAAAATTTTGACGCGAGTCTCTGTACTCATGTGAATTATGCGTTTATAACACTCTGGGAAGATGGAAATCTAAAAGTCGAAGACGATGATCTGGACATTAATCAGGGTAAGTGTTTTTTGAAAATTCTTGTTTAACACCTGGAAGGACCTATGAAAGCAGTGTGTAAATATTTCCTCATAAAAATATTTATTTGTATTAATTTTTAGGACTTTACAATCGAGTGACAAGTATGAAAAGTAGAAATAGTAATCTCAAAGTCTTACTAAGTGTTGGAGGAGAGTCATCTGGTGACCTATTTCGAGGTAATTAATTTAATGTATTTTAATTGCTTTTCTGGCTAATTGTATCAATGTATAGATCGATATTTGGAAAGTATTTTAGCCTTTGGCGGAAGAAAGTAAGAATTTAAGAGTAGTTATGAATAAATGGTGTCGTCTCATCTTGTTAAAGGGCAATGGACGTAATTCGCAGTGGCCAATTTGGGAGGGGCGCAGGGTGCGCTCCTCTCCTAATTGTAACATAAATATTAACAATTCCTACATATTCTACAAAATATTGTAACCAAAAACAAACATTTTCTGTCTATGTAAGGTGTTTGAAATATATATATATATATATATATATATATATATATATATATATATATATATATATATATATATATATATATATATATATATATATATATACAGTGACCGGCAAAAAGTTGGACACATATGGGAAAAATTTTTATTATTGTAATATTGAAAAAACTTTTTATGCCGATTGTCTCTGCATGATGGGTAACCTAAAAATTCATTTTGACATTTGTTACGTGATTACTCGTTTGCCGGCAAAATTGAAAAAAATATATATTGTCATGGAAAACTGGTATTAGGTGACAAGATATTGAAAAAAATTATTAGAAAAAAGTGTTTAGATTTTAATTTTATACTCCTTGGCAAAGTCTGGAGCCAAAATTAAAAAAAAATATTTTACATTTTTTGAAAAAAAATGTAGGTACAATATTAGTTTCATATTCCCATGAATTTAATGAAAATGTGTTAAATGATCGAAAACCAAGGTAATAACCTATTATCTCAACATTTTTGTTATTACTTAAAAGTTTTATTTGATAAAATTTAAAATTTAGCTTTTTTCCATGTACTTGGGTGTGGCCAGGCCCTGTATCTGGCAACCATTTTGATAGACACGTTAAAATTTCTTCAAAATTAGAGCAAACAGTCTTTGGTAAGCATATTGTTCCAGAAGTAACTATAAATGGTAAATATCGTTGCCAGATACAGGGCCTGGCCACACCCAAGTACATGGAAAAAAGCTAAATTTTAAATTTTATCAAATAAAACTTTTAAGTAATAACAAAAATGTTGAGATAATAGGTTATTACCTTGGTTTTCGATCATTTAACACATTTTTATTAAATTCATGGGAATATGAAACTAATATTGTACATTTTTTTTCAAAAAATGTAAAATATTTTTTTTTTTAATTTTGGCTCCAGACTTTGCCAAGGCGTATAAAATTAAAATCTAAACACTTTTTTCTACTAACTTTTTTCAATATCTTGTCACCTAATACCAGTTTTCCATGACAATATATATTTTTTTCAATTTTGCCGCCAAACGAGTAATCACGTAACAAATGTCAAAATGAATTTTTAGGTTACCCATCATGCAGAGACAATCGGCATAAAAAGTTTTTTCAATATTCCAATAATAAAATTTTTTCCCATATGTGTCCAACTTTTTGCCGGTCACTGTATATATATATATATATATATATATATATATATATATATATATATATATATATATATATATATATATATATATATATATATATATACCTATGTAAATATATGTATATATATATATATATATATATATATATATATATATATATATATATATATATATATATATATATATATTTATATATAGAATTTATAATACTTTCAATATCATTTTCGTTCAGATTTCTTACTTCAATTCTCACCTTCCTTTGAATTTCTTCAATATTTTCATTATGATTGTTGTATACGACATTTTTCAAATTCAAATATATATATATATATATATATATATATATATATATATATATATATATATATATATATATATATATATATATATATATATATATATATATATATATATATATATATATATATATATATATATATATATATATTTGAATTTGAAAAATGTCGTATACAACAATCATAATGAAAATATTGAAGAAATTCAAAGGAAGGTGAGAATTGAAGTAAGAAATCTGAACGAAAATGATATTGAAAGTATTATAAATTCACGGTGACTAAAGTATTATTGTCAACATTGACATTAACTTGGACTTACCTACGAAGAAAATTTATTTAAAAATTATTTAGAACGCAAAACAAAACGCATAAACAAAACATTTAAATCTCCAAAGTTACCCCCAGCCCTCAAAATAGACAGAGGAGTTAACAAATTTTTGGTTAAATTACTAGAGCAACCGGCAAAAAGACAAGAAACCTCTTTTAGCTGATGAAGAATTAACAGTCAGATAGGCGAGAAACCCTTTGGACAACACGTCAGATACTGGCGTACCATTTGAAATATAATTTATAGGAACAGTCAAGGGGTAATGATATCGGTTAGTTTTTCTGAACATAATCCGTGGATATATCCATAGAAAAGAGACAGATCCCCTATTACGATCAAAACACAAGTGACAAAGAGAATGAGTAAAACATTTGCGTTCATTCGCACATTAGAACATGTTAATAAAAAAGGTCAAAAAAGTTCCTGAAGAAACCCAAACGCACCTTTTTTGTGTTTGATCAGGTTTCCTTAGGTTTGGTATGTTACTTTCCCGTAAGCAACTTTTTCAAATAGTCGTTGCTTGGGAAAATTAATATTCGAAAAACAAGAAAAATTGGTTTTAGAAAAATTGTACTTTCGTAAGTACTCGTATATCTCCCCAAATGAGTAGAAGGCATAAAAAATGCTACAATATTTACACTTTCTTATTATTGTAATACTTAATACTCTTTAGATAATGTTTATATTTTTTGTTGAATAAAATAATTTGAATATTAATTTTTTAGGAGTTGCTGCCGACGCATCAAAGAGAGGACCATTTGTTGGCAGTGCTACATATTTTCTTTCAACTTATAATTTTGACGGACTTGATATTGATTGGGAGTATCCTGAAAATGAAGACAGGGTAAACGTTATTTATGTTGTCATAAAACTCTTTGTACCCAAGTCCTCTGCTTGTTACAAATCTCATTATTACATCATAAATAATACATTATTCACGGCCGGTAATGGCAGTAATTATACGGGAATGATATTTTCTACACGAGCTGTAAGCCACACCTTTAGCTATTTGTGATTGAGCTATAACCGTTTTGAAAAAAAGTATTTACACCTTCTTAGGGGTTAAATTTTGAAGAACGGCCAAATACGTATTTGCTTATTTCTAATAAGAAGTTTATATGCTAAATATAACATGCCCACCTTTAACTATTCTTCATATGTTTTTTTTTCACAAAAATTTACACGCCTTTTTCCTCTTTAAGGGCTAGATACATCTTTGATTATTTCTTATCATACATTTCTATGCTGATTTTATCCTCGCATTCAGCGGTTGGTGAAATACAGTTGTTTTCTTGACACTCCGACAATTTCTACAACAAGTCCTTTGACTTTCTTTCGACAAAAATTGATTATCTTACCTCTGAATTTCCCTTGGCCTAAGTTATCGTCACAGGCGATTTTAATGTCCATAGCAAGGAATGTCTAGGATCCACAAAAACCGACCCAGAAGGCAGAGCGGCAGAAAACTTCGCAAACAGCAACTCGCTTACCAATTTATTCAGGGATTCTTTTCCCGCGTTCCTACCCATAATCCAAACCCATCGGACCTTTTCATTACCACCCACCCTGAGCCATACTAAATATCTGAATGCGCTCCTCTTGGTCGTTCAGAGCACTTCCTCATTACCGTCTATTGTCCCATACATCCCGAGTTCGTTAAAATCATGCCGGAACGCACGACCTGGCACTACAATTCTGATGACTGGGATGATCTTCGAAACTCCTTTCTTGCTCTCATATCACAGATCTCATTCAAGCTTGATTGTACCTTTTCTATTTTTGTTACATACGGTATATAATATACCTACAGAAGATGTATAATGTTTCTTTCTTAGGAAAATTATATAACATTATTACGAGAACTTAAAGAGGCTTTTGAACCTCATGGGTGGCTTCTTACTGCAGCAGTCTCGTCAGAAGGTGCCGACCATGGTTACGATTATGCCCAAATGAACAAGTAAGAAATAAGTATTTTACAGGCGGTTGCATAAAACACTATTTAAAAAAAGAGAGAAAGACTTGTTTGGTAAAACACTTTCTCTATTGATTTTAATTCTGCAATGGTTTAATTTTTATTTCTAACGCTCAATATTTTAAATATATTAATTTTGTATTTATTTCCTTTTATAGTTATCTAGATTTTATAAACATAATGACATACGACTTCTATGGTCCATGGAGCTCCTATACTGGACAAACTTCAGCATTATACGCGTCAAGTGTAGAGTCAGATTATGAGAGAGCTAACCTTAATGTTGCAGGTAATTTTTTATATTTATATCCATATAAATACTCAAGTGCCTGCGGTGTTAAAACTAGATTTTTGCTGTATATCTGATTGCCTGCAAAATTCTCGTGGTTTGTTTACCTTTATAATTTTGAGTATTTGGATTTCTTTACTAGTGCTGTGCAATAACTGTTATTTTAGCCTCGGCTAATAACTGGGCCAATGCTGGCATTCCAAAAGAAAAACTAGCTGTAGGAACTGCCTTTTATGGACGATCTTTCACTTTACAGAATGCCGACAATCATGGCCTACATGCTCCTATTTCTGGTGTGGGTGCAGATGGAGGAGAAGCAACTTACTCTACTGTAAGTTAACCTTAATATTAATTATTTTTAAGGCTAAATACTGTCCTCTATCTGTCCTATATGCCCTTTTTTTCCACTAGTATCGTTACAATTTACTGCATTACATTTACGTAACAAACTTTCTTCTTGCGTCAAACGTTTCAATCACTTTTGTTTCTTAAATATCTTATATATGTCTTTTATACAGGGTGTTATGAAGTTCATAATAATCAACTATTGAATTTTCTTAAATTTTACAAGGCGCAACGCTCTGACCATTACAATTAGGTGATAATGTTCGAACTCGGATGCAGTGCTCTCTCTTTCCTCGTTCCCATTTTTACAGTTCTTCTCTCTTCATCTATTTCTTGCGCCGAGAGAAGCTGACGGCTATGACTTTCACGCTTCTTTTTTCTGAACTGAAGCTTGGCCAACCGTCCGGTACGCGGTAAACGACGAAAGCTCACGCTGTGATTGGTTGAATATCTGGCGTAGCGGCGCGTTAAGTGATTGCGCAACATCACAACGTCATAACGGGTTCGTGCAGTGTTACCGTCAGCTCCTCTGGAGCATTTTCACCGGCCAGCTTTTAAAATTCTCTTCTCCTAGTGGCAAAAAAGTTTTCAGTTTTTTAATGGTGCTATGGTACGCGTTTATAGTGTTGACCATTTATAAAAAAACAAAGCATTTCATGGTGTTTGATCATTCCAGTCAGAGCCTCGTTGTGCGTCGTTTGGAAGCGCGTGGTAGTAAAATACTTTGTCATTTGTCACGCTTGTCGTTTTTATAGATATTTTGTGGAGTTTTTGATTTTTTTTGTAGGAAATAAGTGCCCTAGGCAAGTATAAATACAATGATGCATTTGTAACAACTTTTATTTGTATCAAAACATCTTTTGAGTATCTTTACGTTACGTGATACTAACATAGACTGCGAAAGACTATTGCTGCTATTTTAGTTGTTTTGGTATAATTTCATCATTGGTTATAGGACTAAACGCTTAAATAATGATTTTATACTCGTTACATCATCCACGTCATATCACCTAATGCCTCAACTATCCTTTTTAACTTATTCCTCCTACTTATCCTATGCAAATTTACAATTGAGTAACATTTTTTTCTTTCAACGTTAGATTTGCACTCAGTATAATGGCTGGACCAGAGTATGGGATGACGAACAGAAAAATCCCTATAGATATTCTGGAAATCAGTGGATTGGATACGATGATCCGGATTCCATTTGGGCTAAGGTAAATTTCTGCGTTTTATTCATTGATATAATGAAATACCACACATTTGGCCAGATTATAAGTAACTTTGAAACCCCTGATCGCTCTAAAATTGATCAAGTCACTCGCCTAGCGTGATAATATTTGCCTTAAAAAAATTAAACTTTATATTCATTTTTGAGGCGTTTCTAATGCTAATAAAATTGGAAAAAAATTATATAATTTTGAATCCACTTTCCAATAAGCAAATAAAAAAAATTGCGAGACAAACCATTAATTTTAAGAATTTATACGATTGCGTATTATGTTTTCTAATTTATTTTCTTTAATTAATTTACTTGTAATAAATTGGTATTATTTATTTCTTGTTTTGAAACGAATAGCAGCCGTTCGGAGGTTTTAAAACTTTTCTTTATGAAAAATGTACAAAACATTTCAAAGTCTGAAAATCTCGTTTGGAATTATCCGAGGAGCTCAATTTAAACTGAATGTTGGTTTATTTAAAGTTTGGGAGGGTTTAAGATAAATGCTTGGTATTTTCTTCCTGAGTTTAGGTATATACACAGAGTGGTGAGTTTCATGGTAATATTAAATGACCATGAAAATACATCAATATATCGATTAACGTATCTTGACCATTAATTTATGTTATGGTCTTCCCAATTTAATTGAGAATGATGACAGAAACTCGTTTCACAACGGAGAGATAAATGATGTCCTTTTTACCTTTTTTCACTCATTTTTCTCTTTCGTGTTCTTTCACTCTAATACTTTAAAATTTTTATAACTAAGAAAAAGTTAGGTTAAGAGGAACATAAATATTACATGTTTCAAGCCTGTCTCATAGCAGCTTAAATTAATGTGTTCTATAAATCTGCCAACAACTACCGAAATATTACGCAAAGAACATTACTTGGACCGGGCGTTATGGGAATGATTAAACATCAGGAACGCCGACCTGATATAACTTTGAGAAATGAGGGAGTCACAGAACATTTGTCAAGTGTTTGAGAAAGAAGTGCAAGTTACCATCTAGAAATATGTTTATCACTTTAAAGTTAAAGTGACGAGTAGTGAAAAGTAGAATATTGCGATTGCTAAAAGATGTTCTGGTGTAAACTGTCCATGAAACTGACCAATAGGATGAATTTTTATTTAATTGTTTTTTTCTGTCATCATTCTCAATCTAAATTGGATGAACCATAGTTATTTGCTTTCCTTTCTTTCACAAGTATCCATCCATTTACCGTAAATTTGCAAAAATTGTAATTTCATAACATAAATTCCCGAATTACTTAATTACTTATTAATTTCGTAAAATATACTTTTTTAAAATAATTTTTAAGAAAAAGACAAAGTTGTTATGCTACTGGCAGCAACAAACACCAATAACAAGCTTTAAATTGTGAGATAAAGGTCCAAGTTCCATTGATCGGTTTATAATATCAGAGTTTAAAGGTTTTGGTCTTAAGTGTTTTATAAACATCACTTGTCTACTTACTTTAAGATTGATAATAGTGTGCCGTATGTTAATTTTTACTCATAATATAATTTTTAGGCCGATTGGGTAAAGCAAAATGGATTTTTTGGAGTAATGATTTGGGCCATCAACCAAGACGACATGAACGGCGATTGTGGGGAAGTCCAACATCTTTTGAAACAAATAAATACTGCACTTCAATAATAATAGCTATAATACAATCTTTATTTCAAATTTGTTTGTACTTTTATGAATAATAATACTTTCTAATGATTTATCTAGAAAATTAGGTTATGAGAAACATAAACATGACTTATTATTTGAAGCCTGTCCCATAAGTTGTTTTTGCAGTGTAAAAATATACGCAAAAAGTTGCAGTGTAAAAATATACGTAAAAAGTTTATACACACTAGCTGAGACTGTACCTCTGGACCACGTTGCTAATGTGAGAAAACCCGTGCCGTTGCCGTTATATTTGATGACTACCATTGGCGTGGCTAAGAGATCGTATTTCTATGTTTAGCTGCTAAATAATTATAATAATACATCAATACATAATTAGTTTTTTTTGTCCAACCCAAATATTTTGAAAGAGTATATTTCACGGGCGGTTCGAGTGTATTTCCATAGTGGGAGTGGCGCGATATTATTGGTGGGCCGTCGACAAATTTTGTCTCTTTTTAACTTCCTAAAGCGCGTATGTCTGTTTTATTCTCTTAGTTTTAATGAATTTATATCGTCCACATAAACCTATTAGGCCAATTTAAAATACGATCCAGACCGGAGAAAGCTTGGATATCTTTCGACGATGGCTTGGCTTGATTCTTTCTTGGGAAGTTTTCGCATGGACCTTGCACTTTTTAAAAGAAAAGTTTGTTTTAAAAAAATAAATTATTAAGTGGACCATTGAAAATAAATTTAGGTGGGTCATTGACCAAATAATCCTACGGACGGGTCGCGCCTGCGAATATGTGAGAAGCCCAATCAACACTTTTAAGATAAGAAATAGTACTTCTGTATTTAACTACTGGTAATAGCTGTTTCTCACTTGCTGCTTTGTACAGAGTTCCAGAATGTTCCATATTATTCTTTACGGAAGAGGTTTTAAATGGTATTTATGAGGCTCATCATACATTCGGCAAAAGTAGATAGTCTTTGAACGAATCGAATGACATCGCCTAACTACCAAGTTAAAACTGGGTTTATACGTTCGATTTGCTTTCGATTAATTTTTGATTCGACGGTCGTTCGGCTCCGATCTACCCGTGAACACGCGGCTTAAGCTTTCATTTGACACCCTACACGATGCCTTTGAAACATTCTTTTTTTATTTTCTAATTTACCCCCTGAAATTGACACCCAGAATGAAAATTCGACTTTTTATACTTTACGTCTATAATCGGGCCACCACAATCTATTTCTGTGCCAAATTTCAATTTCTTACGTCTAATAGTTTCAGAGAAAATCGCTTGTGACAGACGGTCGGACGGACGGACGGACACCGAAGTAATCGGTGTCCGTCAAATCGGAATTTGTATAGGTTGTGTGATTTCAAGTCACAAGCTAATCAACATCCAAATACAGAATGTACTCGTATACGCCACCAAAGCAAAACCACTTTCTATTTTTCAATACTGTTTATGTGGAAAATACAAAATTTTAATTAAAACTAACGTTCAATCTAATCCTAATAAACTAATAGTTCTTCTTTAGTTTGTATCCATTCTTAGCCATAGATGTATGAATAGTATTAATCAAAGGATAAGTTCCATCCCCGCAGAGCCCTCTAAAATCGTCAGTGTCAAAGCTCCATACCATAAAGCCACCCAACTGCTTCTCCAGGGCATACTCCACTTTGACTGCTATGGATTGCGCACTCTCGTAGCCGATCCATTGGTCTCCAATCACTTTGTGGGGGACTTGTTGTACGTCGTCCCATACGTCAGGTACACCTGGATGTAGTTCACATATCTGGAATAAGAAACTATCTTTAAATAATCCGTATGATCCTAGCAAAACCGTTAAAGTAAAAGTAGCCTCATTATAAAAATAAACTCTGGCGGTTCTTTAGTATGTACAATCAACAGAAAGAATACAAATATTTAGAGGAAAGTCCTAATATTCGTATATTTAATTTTGTCATTTAATTTATTTGTTTGTTTTGGAAGTACATAGTGTTATTTGTTGTTATTGTTGCTTGCTGCTTTTTTTTAAATAGGCATTTTTTATTTTTTTTTATTTGTCTCTGTCTCTGTGTGTACTTAAAGTTTAAAGACCTTTTAGTCTCTAACTTTGTCGGCTCAACTTTTTGCGGTCACCTCTTAAACTATTAAGGAAGCTTTTTAATTAAAAAGTTTTAGACCCAATAAGTAACAATGAAATTGAACATGGTTCTACATGGGATCGCATTACTTTTCACAGCTACGCCTTTTGTGGGGGATTTTACTTTTGTGTGTACAGTGGTAATATTGTTTTCAAGGTGTGCTTATAACTGTAGGATGAATTCTTACCTCGTTGTATCCCAAAACACCTTCCATTCTAGTATATGGACCTGCAGCACCTCCTCCTGTAATATTAGCGTATAAAGAAGTGTTGGTGGCGTCCAGAAGAGTAAAAGTTCTAGCGTACGTGGCTATTCCAAGGGTGAGCTTAGCTGGATCTGCGCCAGATGCAATCCAGTACTTAATGCCATCATCCTAAAATATTTAAGTATAGAATCTTAGTCCTCTTAGTGAGCAACTGATCATCAGTAAAATCGTTCATATGTAATGTAAATAGGAAATATTTCTTGTTTGCGTAGAGTTCGTTTTTTAATTATATTGCAATTTGTGTGTAGTTCTATTCATTAAATATTAGCACTAGAGTTTTTCCTAGAATCTGTAGATTCATTGACCGTTAACCACATTTTTTTATTGTTAATTTGAGTAATACCAATGCAAATTTGAGACCGCGGTCAACGTATTGCAATCGGTCTCCTCCCTTCAAGTCTTTCATAGTCCCGTAAATAGCACCAGAGATATACAACTTTAAAATTTCACCAACCGCCACTGGACGCGGCTCAATTATAATTTAAGATGTTGGTCTTACAATTAAGAAATTCAAGTTTAGTAAAAGATTTAGAGAAAAAGAGAGACATAGAGAGAAAGAGAGAGAGAGAAAGAAAGAGAGAGAGAGAGAGAGAGAGTGTTAGCACATGGGCTAAGATATTTTACTTACAATATTCCATTCAGAATTGTTGTATAGGGCATCTACAGGAGCAGAGTAGAGGAGAGTGTGATGGCCGACATAGTCATCGAAGTATCCATGGAAATCGTACGCCATAACATTAATATGATCCAAAACACTAAAAATAAAATAAGACGAAAGTTTTTCATTTCTATGCACTGGGTTCTGACATGACCTATTTTTAGTAGGTTGTAATGAAAATAATATTTTAAGTGTATTTTCGCGAGATCCCGTTGATCTACCTTGAACAGCGTGTCACGTGTATGTCACTTAATATATCAATGCAGATATCACGTGACTTCTAGTCCCTTCCGTTCACGGTTGGTCAACAAAATACTTCTCTAACGGGACAAGTGCGCTAATAGCTTTATAAAACATGTACTTTATACTATTCTTTCAATTTTGACTTTTTTTCAATAAATAATGCATATTTATAAAGAAAATATGAAATACAAATTTTGTAAATTTTTAAATCAAAATTTTATGTTGGTAATACCAAAGCAAACCCACCCGGATACTACGAACGTAGTATCATTGAGGATTCCTATTATGCTTTAAAACTCCGCCGACTTCAAAGGTAAGAACTTTCGTGTACAAATTACTTTAATTTAAAGAAAATTAAGCTTAGAATTAAGCTTCCTAATAAATACGTAAAACTATTATTTTATACTTTTCAGTGCTTTTCTTTTTGTGAATTCCATTCATTTTCTCATTTTTTGTTATTAATTTACTTACGCTGATAAAGCAGGGACATCGTACGAAATGTCTATATTTACTTTGGCACCATTGACAGCTGCAGACAGAATTAATCCTTTAGGCGCGAAGGCTGCTTTAAGTTCTTGAAGAATTAAAACAAAGTTTTGCTATAGAAAATAAGAGAATAAACATATTAGTATTCGCACAAGATACCTCCATTTAGCAAAAGAAAAATTGACACAAAATCAACTTATATGAAAAAAATCATCAAATCGCTTAAAAAATATTTAGAATTAAGTAAACACCGTTCTTATTTAATCCAGACTCTTAGACTTTCCCGTAAACATAATCTCGGTTCGCGACCCGGCAGCGTAACACCTTACATCGATGAGTATATTTCAACTATCTTTCTTACAGGAGTCATCCCGCTTATATAGCAAATTTTCTCATAAATTTTCTTTGTTAATGACCACTTTGCAGAATTAATGTGACAACATGAGATTTACGACCTTGTTTTTCCACAAACTTCGACGTGTGGGCGACCTAATTTAGCTAGCAGATGAAGGAAAAACTCTTAAATCATCTGACATTTATTACATTTTAATGTTTAATGCACCCCCGCATTTGCTCTTGACATTTATAGGCGCGCGTGGCATAACAAACATATCATTATTGTTAGTTTTTAAATATAATTTTAACATTTTGTATCTCTCACTAATAGAATAACTTATTTTGCATAAATATAAAATTATAAATTCACGGTACTAAAGTATTATTGCCAACTTTGACATTAACTTTGACTTACCTACGAAGAAAATTTAAAAAGGTAGTAAGTATTGCGTTTGCAACTTAGATAGTTACGTTTAAAGTATATTTATGCGAAATAATTTTTTATTTGAAATATTTCAAAAACGATTGAAAAGCCTCATAGGGTATGTTATACAAGATATGTCTAGAACTTCTCCTAGAATCGAAAAACATGATAAAAATCATATCATCCAGTTTAAATTATGCGAAAAAATCGATGTTTTATACTATAGTTTTTTTATCCGAAGCTCAGTTGTTTATAAGATATAGGAATGATCCATAAAAATTCCCAAAACTTTCATGTTAAGTTTTTTTCCCATCTTTAAAAATAAAAAAGTTATACCTCTTCACTTTTATTTGGATATCCCTCTACCCATTACGACACCCTTTATATTAATTTCTTTCAATTTTGAGACCCTTACTTTATCCTCTGGATTAGTACTATTCCTTCTGGCTGGATATTCCCAGTCAAAATCGAAGCCATCAAAACTGTATTTATCAATAATATCCACAACTTGTTGAACCAAAATTGCCCTTTTGGCTGGATCAGCAACAACTTCGGAATACTTTACCGAACCTTCATTCCATCCACCCATCGAAATAAGAACTTTGAGGTTGGCATTTTGCTGTTTCAGGGCAACCACCCTCCTAAATCCGTCTTAAAAAAAAAACAATTTGTTTACACCTTAAGAATACCCTTAAATTCAGACTGAATAGTGCCAGTGTCACGCCCATTGGTTTAATTTCGTTATGTTATCAAACTAACTTAGAAAGAAAAAGTATAATATTTGAAATTTATGCTGAAATATTGTTAATAAATTTAAAAGTACCGGATATGTCTAAAATAAAATTTTTAACAAGCGCCAGGTTTGGCATACGGACGAAGATATCCAATTAGAGGTTTTGCAAAAAGCAGAACTTTTTATAAAGGATAATTTTTTTCCTTACTGTCAAAAATAAAAAAGTTTCTCATTCGTTAAAATGATTTCTGGACACGCTGTACACATAGACAAACCAACATTATGTATATTGAACATACCTAAACCTTCTGGATCAGATTCCCAAGGATCAATTACCATAATTGTTCCATCTTCGTTGAGTCCTAAAAATGTGAAAGCAATATGTGTACAGAGATTGGGATCTATATCTTCAACGTCGAACTTTCCATTGCCTGGTCTGTAGATAGTCCAACTTTCAAAGTAGCAGTAGATGACTTTTTCTAAAACAAAGTGCTTTTTTAAATGCGGTTTATTTAAAAAAATGATATCTTATCCCACGTAGACTTCCAGCCTATCGTGGCACAGGGGCCATTTTATCTATTCTAGCAATTAATAAATAAAAAAAAAGTTATTAAAAAATCCGAAATAAACTAGACTATTTTAACAAGAACAGACTAGTTTACAATAATCGAAAATATTTTTCTCCGTATCGCTCGCATTAAGTTGTAGTTGTAGAGTCAAAATCAATCATGTAAAGTACAATGACGTTGGTGTCGGTGAAGAGATTGTTGGGACCCCGTCTGGGGTACGCCAGCATTGATAGGATGAAGTTAGATGAGTGATCGTCCACCACGATAGATATCCGCCCATTAAAGAGAGAGCTACAGATTTGGAAGTATAGTTTTGGAGGAAGACCGCATTGGACAACGCGCTGTATATATTACTATAACAGGTAGTGAGATAAACTAGGACAGAGGTGAACTGACATATTTTGATCTTCGATAAAATTATCGCCACTAAGAAATTAAAAATATTTCAAGTACCCACTTCTGGAGACATATAAAAATAGTTTTTTGTTTTTTATTTTTTTAACCCTTGAGGTTGTTGAAATCAGATTCCAAAATTATAGTCATGGTATTTTTAGTTTCGGTAGTTTCGGAAACATTTTGACTCTATGTAACTAATAGTCTACGCCCCACACCAATGAATCTTTCATATTACCTGGTCAAATCCCTCTGAACTCAGGTATAAAATTTCCCCAAACTTCCCCAAGCAATTTTCATCGTTTATGCACCTTAAAACTAAGATATTTAGAATGATCTATTCCAAAAAAAGGATTCTAATTTGTGTTTAAAGGTTTAGTAACTGATCCCCCGCAATTCTACCAAATCTTTGTAGAAGTAAAAAAGCTAATACATTCCTTGTATTTACCAAATTAAAATTACCTGCTAGAAAGTGCGAGCTTAAGAGAAAAGTTAAATCATGTAAAAGATGTCACAATGGAAGAAAATGAGTATTTTATTTTTAATATAACCTAAGACATGTGGCTATCCGACGGTCTACTAGCTGTAAAATCTAAGCAAGAATTTTCTTCAAAAAAATTAAATGCTTTTCTAGCTACTCTAGTGACGTTTTCCAAAAAATATTGAATTCATCTTGCAATCTAGATTGTGACTCGACACTAAGTTTTTAATTTTACTTTCGTTTCCTATTATTATTGTTTGTGTACCTATATTATTTTCCGTTATCGAATACTGATGCAAGGATATTTTCAGTTGAAGTAAGGACGGAAGGGCATAAGGGTCAAAGTAAGGACTATCCTTACCAAATAGGGATGGGTGGCAACCCTAATCTACATGTTAACGTAAAGCTTAACCCAGAGGTGCTACGTACAAACGTATATGAATCGACAACCCTTGTGATAGTCCGAAAGGTACTGAGCATTTTCTAGTATAATTGTAGCTAATTTAGATCAATCGATTTACCAAACTGATTATAGTTTGCAAATTGTATGCTTGAGAGTGACAAAATGGCAATCTACAAAATCTAAAGTTAAACAGGTTTGTTATGCAATACAAAAAACATTCCTAGTGTCACATACTCTATACAATTTATTTTTTCCTCTTCGCAACATGGCATCAACCAATCACATGAGAAAACAAAGGTGTGCGCTTATAAGAGTAGAATGTGGAGAGCCAGCTTTTTTGCCCAGACATTGTTGTTTGTGTTACGGTTGTTTTTTTATTACAGTGTAATTTGTGTATAATTATTTTTATTAAACAATAAATTTGATTAAAAATCTACCCTATGAAAATTGTATTGTGTCAATGTGAAAAATACCACTGCAAATGCCCTGTAAACTCTATTTTTATAACTGCTACCTCGATTGTTAGTTTCATCATTCCTATTGTCCAAATAAATTATAATTACAGTTGATTTTCACTTTTTGGGGGACGTAGATAAAAAAGTGTACGTGCTATACTCGTATACTTGTAGGATTACTGAACTCGTGTTATGCACTTGCTGGGCAGACGCTTATATTAACTCCTATATGGTAAATATATATTAATTTGATTGAGTGGTACAGATCTATAGTTAGTTGATGTTTAAAAAAGACTAATTACCTAAAGCAATCATATAACTTACCATCAGCTTGAACACTGTTTGCTTGTGCGGCTAAAATAGACGTGGAAAGAACGAAAATTGTGAAACACCAATTCATTTTCGTAAAATGTGATTAATCACTTCGTCTCGAAAAATTCTCACACCTGTTGAAGTGAGTTCCCCTGATTGTTCATTTATAACGGATTCGCCTCGAGTGCTTCGCAATATCTTATCATCAGAAAAATAGACAAATAATAATCAATATGTGTCAACGGGATTTTGCGAAATACAAACAAAATCGGGATTATTACGATAAGAAATAGACAACGTTAAGTGATTTAGGTGTCATTTTTTATTGAAATCTGACGAATATTCTCGAACAGTAGGAACTAAATTGGTTTTTATGTCGAAGGTTTATTCAGATTTGCCCTATTTATAGATGAAAAATGCTTTTTTAATTGTTTGTTTTCGAGGACAAAACCAGGTCTGCTGTTGCTGACTCAAATTTGACAGTCAAGTGTTTAAATCGACAAATTTTTGTACTACTAATGAATATTTCTCTCAAATTTATAAAGATGAGATACAACTAAGGGACAAATAACCAGACAAATTTCCTCAGTTGTTCTAAAAAAATGCGCTCCAGAACTCACACCTATCTTAAGTCGTCTTTTCCAGATCTCCTATGTTAAGGGTATCTTCCCAGGCAGCTAGAAGATTGCTTGGGTAATCGCCTCCAAAACCAAGTCTTGTAAAAAATCCAGGCAACACTTGTCCCAATCCCATCCACATGAAAGCTAGGTCAAGCCCTACAGATGGGGATGGCAACGATATATTGATATTTACAAAACATCGATATCCTGACAGCAAATTATCGATATTTAACATCGATGTTTATTACACGGCGATGTATTAATTAAATTTTCATGTATCGCTTCGTCTTACAAACATATATAGCTACGATATAAAATGTAGTTGATACAGGAAACATCCAATTTCAGGATATACTAGTTTGGCATAGGACATTTTAAAATTTCCTGCCATTGTCAGGACGTTTGCGTTTTTCCTAGGACGTACTACTTATTGCCTGGTACTTTTTAGGATAAACCAGCAACCAGTATTGGTTGATCAGTTGTTGTTTTTAATTATAATGTCTCTTTTGTTATATCATTAAAAACAAAATTCAAAAAAATATTTCAGGTTTATTTGGAGTATATGCATATTTCCTATTTTGGTTGCGCCCATGAATATACTTCTATTCGAGTACACTTATAACAATTTTCAATAGTTTTATAAACAAAATCATTATGCTTTATCTCTTACATACATTTCACTGAGGATTATTGATCTTTTGTATCACTATCAATTAAAACACTCCCTATTGTGAAATTGCCACATTAGATAGGTAATGAGCAATAACTATTGCTCAGCAGTCTTTGATCAAACACAAAGCAGAATTGTCTTTATTCAATAGTTCCATAAACCAATAAGAAAATATTATTTAAAAAATTAATAATTTGTTCGCATGTCTTTAACCGAATTTCAACACTTACTTCACCTAGTTGTGCCTCTTACTATTGGTGTTGATGAATAATGATGAATTATTGCGATAAGTAATCAAATTGAGTGTTTACGTCGGCGTCGTCATAAACGAACGCCGGCTGGACATGTGGGGATTAAGTTTTGCATCCGACATTAACATGTCGTCCGACTGTTCCGACATTTCGTTTACATTAGAACAGACAAGTCGGCCGACATGTTGCGTCCTTGCGAAAACGTACCAATTAATCAAATTCTCGCAACACTACGATTTTATGCCTGCGGAACACATCAAATTAAGAACGAGGCATCTTCTTCAGCGGATTTGCTAACTACTATAACAGGGATTGTTTTCGTTTCGTCTTTGTCTTGATTGTCGTGTTATTTTGCATCTTCGTCAATTTTGTCGTCAGGTGAGCCCTTCTTCCCCGTTAATAATCAGCTGATTCTAGTCGCCAATAGGTGATTTCATGGGTATGCATCAGACAACAGCATCAAAAATAATTAAAAAAGTGTCAGAAGCTTTCACAAGTTTGAGGCCCATTTACATTATAATGCTCCAAGGGGAAGAAATCACTCAAGTCCAGAGTGATTTTTATCAAATTGCTAGGTTTCCAGGGGTTGTATCGATGGAGCACGTATTGAAATAAAGTCACCCAGTAAGTAAATTTGGGGGGATTTTATCGGTTGTTGTATCAATATTAGGCCAAAATGAGGGCTTAAGAAAGTCAGAATTTTTTATGAGTAAATTACCCTCTTGTCAATTTTTTGGAAAAACTAATAATGATCTATTGTTGGGTATATAATGCCCTATTAACTAGAAAATTTAAAAAAATGGGTGCATTCAAGTACTATTTCGTACACTGCTTTTGGGTTCTTAAGGTTGGTAAAAGAATTATATAGATCTACTGCGTTTTTAGTACTTAATAACGCTAATCTTTAAAATTTTATATTTTCTGTTCGATATATGAAACTTTTCCATAAGATTTTGAATTACAGACATCAACCGGTACTTTCCGAAAATTCCATGGTGTCATGCTATGGTGTCATGCCTAGTAGGTAAACAATTTTTGAGTGTCAACAGTTTTTTTTAACAGTAGTTGAAGTAAGATGATAATAATAGACATAAGGTAATTTGGGTTATCTTATTTCATACTCACTGAATGATTTAATAATTATTTTTGAGAATTAGTAAAAAAAACACCAGTGTATTTTGACGGCAAGATATAGTAAAATAATATTTGCGGTTACCTTGAAATACCGACGCCAAGAGACTGGCCTCCCCTTGTACCATGGTATAAATACAAATGAAACAAACAAAAAACGCGAAGCGTCCCTCATTGGGCATGTTCTGGTGACGACATACTGCCCGTGCTTTTGAATTACACTTAATTTTAAGGGATATTTATGTTTGGACTAGCTTCCCCCCGCGACTTCGTCCACGTGGTATACCTAAGTTAGTTTTCTTAACATTTATTATACAAAATTAGATTTTCTAAAAAGTTATAAAACATGTGTTTATTTTTTAGAGTATTTTTACGTAGTTTGTAGGTAATAGAATCGTATAACAATTTTTCCTCCATTACAAATTTGAATCTCCATTTCACCCCCTTAGCGGTTGATTTGTTAAAAACTGTACAACGTGTTTAAACATTTATTTTTTTTAGTGTACTTCTATGAAGTTTCGAGTTAATAGGACCATCTAATATTTTTTCTTCATACAAAGTTTGAACCGCTACTTCACTCCCTTAGGGGTTGAATTCTGAAAAATCCTTCCTTCCTTATAACTTTACAATATAAAGATACATAATACCTACACCATACCGTTAAGAAGGGTTTCTAGTATACAGTGTGTCCCACTTCAAGTAAATTTTTTTGTCAGTTTGTCCATTGCTGATTCAATTTAAATGAAATTTAGCTTTCTGTGGCAAATGTTATGCAACAAAATGCTTAAAAATTAGGTGTTAAAAGTTTTTCAAAGTTTTATAAAAGCTAACTTTCCAATCTTGCCCACTAATTTAATGAAAATAAATGTAAGTAATGTAAGGACGTATAGGTAGCCATAACAAGTAAAAGGCATGTAATCAAACTGTTTCTGTATTATATATGTTACCGGCAACTTGCGAAATCCGACAATCTGCGAAATGCCTAGCCACTTTGCAAGCCGACCATTTCACCAGGCATTATGCAAATTGACGAGATCTATAGGTAATTTGCAAAATGACTAAAACACTTTAGGTAATCTGTAAAATGCCTGCTAAATTGTAAGGGCCCTGACAAGTCTCCTTCCTCGCAGGCGAAGAGACTTGTCAGGGCCCCTAACCAGGTGCTAACCCTGTTCCGACCGCATTTTTCCGTTGGTTAGGGGCCCTGGCAAGTCTCTTCGCCTGCGAGGAAAGAGACTTGTCAGGGCCCTTAACCAGGTGCTAACCCTGTTCCGACCGCATTTTCCCGTTGGTTAGGGGTTAGGGGCCCTGACAAGTCTCTTCGCCTGCGAGGAAAGAGACTTGTCAGGGCCCCTAACCAGGTGCTAACCCTGTTCCGACCTTAGGGTGCCCTCCGATTAGCTTGGCCCCAATTTACCTGTACGATTAGCGCACCCGGTTGCGCTAGCCCAATAGGAAACGGAAATATGCTGCCGGGCGTCTCTTAACTTCAGTGATTGAACGGCAACTGGCTCGACCACCGTAGTTGAGCGTCGCTGTGATATTCAGATTACAATTTAGTAGGTTGACGATTTTAGCAGGCATTTTACAGATTACCTAAAGTTTTTTAGTCATTTTGCAAATTACCTAAAGATCTCGTCAATTTGCATAATGTCTGGTGAAATGGTCGGCTTGCAAAGTGGCTAGGCATTTCGCAGATTCTCGGATTTCGCAAGTTGCCGGTAACATATGTAAATAAAAACATTTGTTAAGACCTTATTTTATTACACATAACTAATAAAAACCAAATTTGATATTTTTTAATGGGAGTACACCCACCTTCCTTTCAAAATCCTATTCATAAGAATCCGTCGTCCTTCTGGGGTACTCTTACGTTTGTTCCATCCGTGTCTTTTCACTCTCTTTGACTTTGCATCGAATTAATCTCGTTGCTTGATTGAAAAGACATCCAGCGTTAATTTCTTAGAGTCCTTTAGCGACTGTTCAAGTTAATAAGTGAAAATTTGAGGTGGTTTGTTGAAAAAAATGTCTGTGTGTTTGAATATCCGTCGCTTAGCACGGCACAGAAACCAGTTAACCGATATAGTTTAAATTTTATATTTAGGGTCCCCTTACAAGTATCTCCAAGGTGTTTTGTTAGTTTTTTTCTACGCCTCCAAATAAGGGTTACTAATGACTTTTCAAGATTCGCGATTTTTCTCAAATTTTGCAGATATATTTAGGGGCAAAAGCTCTAGCTACGCCACCGAGTTCCAAAACAAAAATTATTTGGAAGCCAAGCAAATCGCAGAAACAATTGGCGCCTCAAATTAAGGAAGCCAGCTGCAATGAGCTGGTTTTTAACGTGGAAGAAGGGCTCACTAGACGACAAAATTGACAAAGATGCCAAATAACACGATAATGAAGACAAAGACGAAGAACGAAAACCTTCCCCGTTATAGTAGTTAGCAAATAGGCTGAAGAGGGCGCCACGTTCTTAATTTGAGTCGCCAATACCATAACTTATAAGAATTTTATGACAACTTATTAACAATGACGCGACCACCACCACAGGTGGAAAGTTTAAATTTAAATCAGAACTAAATCTCGTCTATGGTTGCGTGATGGTATTCGTATAGTAATCGTAGTTTATGGTTTTAAACTTAGTTGACAAAAAGAATAAGAAAAAGTCTTGTAACTAGTCTTGTACTTGTAATTTTATTTAAAAAGGTCAAAATCGTAAAAAACACACATATTACTTCATCCTAACTTACCAATACTCTAGCATTTTTTAAATTACTTATGCCTTCTGTCTATTTGGACTGATATATGAAAATTTTTGGAAAACACGATTTTTCGAAAATATATTTTTTCGAAAATAGAACTTTTCTAATAATACAGATATTCGACAACCAGGGATGTTTTCAAAGTTTTTTTCTGAAACCAACTTTGAATTTTTTTAACCACTTTTTGAAACTAAGTTTTTTCAAGAAAACGTGCTTTTAGAAATAACATTTTTTAAACATTGTTTCGAAAAAGACTTCGGATATTCACATTAAAAAACAACACTTGTTTGAAAGTAATATACTACCTACAGAGTAACATCAGTGGCGGCTGGTGAAATTTCAAAGTTGTATATCTCTGTTCCTACTTACAGGACCCGAACCAAATTTACGGGTTTTAATAGTGTGGGGATGTTTTGGTAAAGAAAAAAAACAGTTTGTAATTTGCGAAAAAAAGTTAAATTTTTGGTGTGCCCCTCCTAGGAAAAAAGTGAAAGCGTCTAGGTATTTTATTTATTCTTTTTTCTAAACAAATTTTACATCATTCTGTCGACAGTTTTTAAATTTTAAGAGAAAAAATGGTGTTAGTAAAAAGTTATAGTCATTTGAATTTTTTCTTAAATTTTATTTTAGGCTTAAAAAAATTCAAATGACTATAACTTTCTACTAACACCTTTTTTTCTCTCAAAATTTAAAAACTGTCGACAGAATGATGTAAACTTTGTTTAGAAAAAAGAATAAATAAAATACCTAGACGCTTTCATTTTTTTCCTAGGAGGGGCACACCAAAAATTTACCTTTTTTTCGCAAATTACAAAATGATTTTTTTCTTTACCAAAACATTCCCAGTGGGCTCACTATTAAAACCCTTAAATTTGGTTCGGGTCCTGTAAGTAGGAACAGAGATATACAACTTCGAAATTTCACCAGCCGCCACTGAGTAACATAGCAAATACAAGGAAACGCAAACCTGGCCAAAAGGTCCGTTTTGGATCTTTTTAGCATTTTTTCATTGACATTTCATTCACTCATAATTTAAATTTAGAAAAACTAGGTTTTCTAAAAAAGATATTTCCGGGAAATGTATTTTTAAAAGGTTCTTTTTAAAAAAATATATTTTCGGGGAAGCTGTTTTTCGAAAAAATTTACTTAAAAGATATTTGTTGAAAAAAGAAACCTAAAAGGGTTGCTCATCTTAGCTTACGCGCGGCAGGGCAAATTGTTTGATAATATGGAAGTGTAAATATTGTAGCATTTTTTTATTCATGCATTCTGCTCATTTGGGGGGATATAAGAGTACTTACGAAAGTACACATTGTCTAAAACCAATGTTTCAATTCTTTCTAAGCATTTTTCAAAAATACAATTTTTTCGGATAGTATTAATTTTTTCCAGCAACGGTTTTTTGAAAAAGTAATTTACGAGAAGAAACGTGCCAAACCTAAGGAAACCTGATCAAACCCAAAAAAGGTTAGTTTGGGTTTGTTCAGGATCTTTTTTTCGTCTTTTTTTCATTAACATTTTTCAAGCTACTACAGTTTATAATTTAATTTTCTAAATATGTATTGCTTTCAAAAAATGTACCCGTTTTAAAAATTATTTGTTTGGAGATATTTTTGAAAAAATGTACTTTCGAAATACGGGTTTTTGGAGAAAACATTTCACAAATCCGTTTTCTAAAACGCATCTTTGAATAAGCGGCCAGGACATTATTGTTTGAAAAAATGTAGGTTCGAAGAAATATGTTTTCGAGAAAATATTTTTGAAAAGTTTTGTTAATCCATTTTCAAAAAAGGTGTTTTTCGAAAAAATTTACTTTCCAAAGAGATGTTTTATGGAAAAAAATAATTGGGTTATTTGTTTCGTTTAGAAGCCAATATTATCCGGAGCAAATTTTGTTAAGATCGCAGTAAGATGTGTAAGGAATGTTTTCAGAAACAATCTAAGAGCATGTAAATTAGAAATGCTAAAAAAGGCTTGCATTTTTTATATTACAAATTAGTATTGACCTGTTATTCATATTTTTCTGGTATAATTCATTTCAAAGACCATACATAGACGGCAAAATGTTTGTTTTTGTTTATAATATTTTATAGAATATGTACAATGGTTTAGTTACAAAATTGCTATTGAAATCCTTTTTGTACAAGGTTCTAGGGGGGGGGGCACCCCCCCTAAAGCCGCCACTGCATTATCACACAACGGAGCTGGCGATGCGCTTCCAGAAATCCGATTTGAACAGGAAAAAATTGATCATGTTATGCAAAAAGCTATCGTGACTTCTCATTGTAATTATAATTACTGAAGGAATCGCAACTCTTCCCTTCAGTAATTCTCAAAGTAATCATGATTAGCTTTTCTACAGTAATTTTGGAAATGATTACAAATTTCTCAGAAATCGTAATCGATTACCAATGACTCTTAAAAAATATAATCAGCCGCGATTTCTAATTACAATCAATGTACGGTAATCGATTACAAGAGTAATCGAGAAATCCTGATCTCATTTTCCGCATTACTCATTAATAATATCGAACAAAAGTTTTTTTGTATATAAAATGAATAGTCTTGACGGAAAATGAAAAATACCTGGAATATCCGGACGAGTAACAGATTCAACGAGAAGAGCAGAGGCGTGCATAACGGCAGATGGTGGTCGTGATTTCCAACAAGTATTAGTAAATTAAATCTATTGTTTTTTTTTTGATAGGTCTAAGATTCTAATGTTAAATAACAACCAGTGACGCACCATATATTTTCTTAATTAACCCGTTAAGCTTCAATAAGCAGATTGTTAATTTAAAATCCAAATCTGCCGATATTTATTGTTTTTCATGTTCCGTAATAGCTATTCACTTTATAAAAATAATTTAAGGGGTAACTTTTGTTCAGTATTAATGACTAATGCGAAAAATGTCATCAAGTTGAGTAGAAATCAGTGGCGCACCATATACTTTTTAAATTAACCTGTTGAGATTGCTCCTACGTAAGCTACTGGTGAAAATAAAAACCATTTCGGTCAAAGAATTCCACATAATTAGCGGATACAGCATGTACAAAGTTTCATTTTTTTTATCACGGCGCAACATTTAAAAAGTTAATTCTGTATCTTAGAAACAGAGCCGTTTAGGACATATATTGTTTATATGAACCTTATGTCTTACCACTGGTCAAGGAATCACCCCCTTAAGTATTAGTATGACAGTCAGGAACGCCTTGTATTCATATAATATCGAAAGCCAGCAGTAAATAAGTTTGAAAATATATACCATTTATAAATTACATAACATATTCTTTATTTAAAAATCGATACAACTACATATTATTATAATAGGAACTTAACAGTCAAGGGGGTGTCCGGTGTCCCAAGGGGGGCTCCGCAAAAATTCAACTTATTTTCGCAAATTACAAAATATTTTTTTTCTTTACCACAATATTCCTAGTAGGCTCACTATTAAAAAACCTGAACTTGGCATTGGTCCTGTAAGTAGCAACAGAGATATACAATTTTAAAATTTCACCAGCCGACACCGTATTTACTATATGTATTTCGACTATTTCGTAGATACACGAATATGCAGATAATTTTGTAATTGGTTGATGTTAAAAATTTCATATTTTTGCCGATATGTCAAAAACGAGTGGATTAAAATATAAAGTGTATTATATCATTTTAATCAGAATAACGTATTCTATTGAATACATATATAATATACAGGGTGTTCCATTTAAAAAAATATAAGGTAGGCTATTATCTCAGAAAATTGTTAGTGTTTTGTTTTATGTGCAACTAATTTTGTTTACCTTGATATCTTTAAAAACAAAAAAGTTACAGCGAATCAAAATGTTATCAAGCTAAATTGAACGCGCGGTACATCACCTAATAATTGTTTATAGTCATAATAATAAATTATATAATTTTACAAAATGAACTTTTATTCTTCCCTTTTATTTAATCTGTTAAAATAAATGCCTCAACTTTGAGAACACATTACGCAACCTACATTCTGGCAGTTTTATAGATTAGTTCCACAGTTGTCTCACTGCCTTCAGTTTCTCCATTGGAATTTGGACATTTTAGACAATACAATGGCAGGCGAATTCATCACAATTTAATATTTTTGGTTACATCAAGATTCCGTGGCACTACTCAAAAATAAAGTATTTTTCAGTAAAAATACATAAAGAACAAATACACACATTCTTTTTAATTGGTGCTAGAAGATGGTTCATCCAGAGGTTCACCCTGTGCTTGTTTCTCTATAGTTTCATCTATATGTAGCTAGAAAAAATTTAAATACCTTAATTTTGCTTATTCAAAAAAAATCGGTCAAGTGCAAGCTATACTTGCACAATTAGTGTTCCGTGCCATCAGCCCCCCATTTAATCCAAGCACACCTCGGCCGCCCGATTTCCGCCCATCTGCCGCGCTACGCGCCGCCGACGGCATCAACGCCGGATCACATCGCGTATGCGCGGAGCACTGAAAAACGTGTAAAGTAAGGACAAAAGTTGTTCCTTACTTTGTGAGAAATATATTTTGTCGAAAAACTTTTTCTCTAAAACCGATGGTTCAGCAGGTATAAGAAAATAAACAATTCAGTTGTTTATAACAATTGATCGTTCTAGAATTTTTCATTCCTGATAGTTTTGGCTCAATCTACACCTAATTTGCAATGTTCGTGATTTTTTCGGATTTCTCTGAGCGATCCTTTTGGTGATAAGGGGGGGGGGGGGGGGCAGCAATTTTTAGGCGTTTTGCTCGAAAAATGCATAAAAAATACATCATATACAGGGTGTTATGAAATTCACTACATATATTGAAACTGGTAAATCCTGATTTATATTCAGATTGGGGAAAAATAGCCATAAATTGCGTTTAGCGATAATAAGCTAGGTATCGCCCCTCAATTTTTTTTTTAAACATGGCCATATAAAGAACAAAAGAACAGTGAGATAGGTTGTTGTGTTGCCAGGTCTCTTAACAATATTTCTACATATGTAATAAGTTTGAAGAAATAATATTTTTAATAATCTACCTTTAAAGAGAGAAATCCAACCAACTCTTCCAAAACTGCCAATTTCAAAAAGTTAAAATACTACCCATAATACAAATTTAGTAAAACACTCTAGAGTCTAGAGAAAAGCTGTCTAAACCAACAAATAAATACCTACTGGGACTAAACACCCAGCACTAATTTAAAATGTACATCACTAAGCGCGTACGAGATTTTGTTAATACGAAACGGCTTTAACGTTTGTTAATTTTTAACGGTTTTAACTTTTTCTTTCGCAAATTAAGAAAAAGCAAAAATAATGTACACGGTATTATTAAACTCGTCAATATGTATCCATATTCCTTATCTGGATCACACAGCTGACGTTAACGCACGAATTCGGCAGGCCAATCAGGGAGGTCAGAGTCACCCAATCAGGTAGGCGCCTGAATTACGATAACGGAATGAGGTCAACAACTTTTCAGCGTGACTTCGGTTATATAATATTATTGTTTTTAAATAGAATAATTTTTTTACCAAATTTCGTTCTGTAATCAAAGAATTTGGTTATAATTTTATAATACGGTATAGTTGTGCTCAATTAGTGTGATAGTAAATTATGTGAAACCATATCTAGTTGCGACTAAGTAAATTATTATGAGAAGCTCGGCGGGATAGTTTTTGTGTTTTAATTTCGAACCATTTTTTAAAGGCAGAAAGTTTAAGCTAGTAGGAATAATGCTCATCTCATTATTAACGTAACAGGTAAGGCATAATTGTTTGTTTAACCGTACAACATTGCCTGTTTCATTCTGGTTATAATGTCAACCTAGTTTCACGAGTAGTCCATATTGTCCCATATTAAATAAAGAAATTGCTATTAAATTAAAATACACATTTTTGCTAAAATGCGCCTGTGGAATTAAAAATACTTTGGATTATTTTCGGTGATAAAAAAATGAGATGTCACGATAATATTTACGTTTGGCAATGTCCCGGCTGGATCATGTTTTTTTCTTTATAATATTACAGTCTATGGCTCTCAGGCTCTTTAGAAGCGTCGGATACAGGGGTGGTTTAGGGTATTTTTTAAAATAAAAAAAGTGTGCGATTTGAGGGAAAAAATATTGGGTATGTTTGTAGACTACCTCAGGAGTCACCCATTCAAATATATGCAGCGAATTCCATAACACCCTGTATATTGTTAAATTCGTGCTTCAATAAGCTTTCATTTGACACCCTACACGAAGCCCTTAAAAAAATTTCCATTTCCCAATTTACCCCCTGAAATTAACTGCCAGGATCGAAATTCAACTTTTTATACTTCACGTCTATAATTGGGCCACCACATTTTATCTTTGTGCTAAATTTCAAATTTTGATGTCGAATAGTTTCAGAGAAAATCGCCTGTGACAAACGGACGGACGGAAGGAACACCGAAGTGATTTCATAAGTTACATTTTGCTAATTTTAGCATGGAACACTAAAAAGTATAAAACCCTTACCCAATATTTTGCCCTAATTGTATCGATTTGTGTAGCCAAATTACTACACAGTTCCTTAGCCCTGGCAACAGTGTATACATTATTATTATTACTATCGCCTCCGCCATTTTCAGTCACTCTTTCTGAACACATATCAACAATCAGCGCGAGAAGAAAATGAGATCTGTTATCTGTTGCCTTCCTTGTATAGGTTTTCGCAAAAATCAGTGACACTGTTGTTTCGGCTGAGGCCACCTTTGTCATGAAGAAGTAGACTAAAAATAGTTAAGTCAAAAGTCCACTATTATAATTGTATAATACAGTTGATTACTTCCATAAACATACAACCATCAATGATTGTCAGATTTGACTATTTGACAATTATTTTCCTACGCTTTGGCAGATGTGCCACCTAGCGGAAAAGTTAGGAACTTAAAAACAATTTCATCCAATTCTTTTAGCCATATTTTCTATAATCACTATAAGTTATTGCAAGTAGTTGAAGTTTATTGCAATAGATAACGCTGCCTTATCACAGAAAACTATATTGGTGTAGTTCAGTTTCTAAACACAAGATGCTACGGATGAAAAGTTAAAATTTTAGCCAATAGATAATGCTGCTGCTGTTTCACATTTTGGTCAATAGATGGCGCTGCAAGAATCTTCTTCCTGCTACTAAACTAATTTTAGTTCGATGTTAGAATAACGAACTGTCAGAAAATTTTAATTTTATTTGTTTGTCCCCATAAAAACAAATTTTAGGCATCTGCATTTTACATCAAACCCTTGATCCTTATGCTATAGCTAATAAAAGACGGCGTTTTTCTGATGTTTTATTTTTAAAAACTTTTTCAGTAACTTATATAAATACAATAAAGTAAAATATGTACCTACATAGGCGTAGTTAGGAAGTCAAATTCAGGGGTGCTTATTAAGCACGGTATAAGCCCTAGACCCTATTCAGCATACGGCCAAATATTTTGTTCATAGGGAGAAGGGTTGAAATTTTGGCAGTGGCGGCTGGTGAAATTTCAAAGTTGTATATCTCTGTTCATACTTACAAGACCCTTACCAAATTTAGGGGTTTTAATAGTGAGCCTACTGGGAATGTTTTGGTAGAGAAAAGAAACATTTTGTAATTTGCAAAAAAAAGTTGAATTTTTGCTGCACCCCCCACGAGAAAAAAATTAACGCGTTTAGGTATTTTATTATTTTTTCTAAACAAATTTTACATCGTTTTGTCGAGAAATTTCAAATTTTAAGAGAAAAAAATGGGTTAGTAGAAAGTTATAGTCATTTGAATTTTTTTTTAATTTTATTTTTAGCTTTAAACAAATTCAAACGACTACAACTTTCTACTAACATATTTTTTTCTCTTAAAATTTATAAATTCTCGTCAAAATGGTGTAAAATTTGTTTAGAATAAATAATAAATAAAATACCTAAAGCGTTCATTTTCTTCTCATGGGGGTGCAGCAAAAATTCAACTTTTCGCAAATTACAAAATGTTTTTTTTTCTTTACCAAAACATTCCCAGTGGACTCACTATTAAAGCCCCTAAATTTGGTACGGGTCCTGTAAGTATGAACAGAGATATACAACTTTGAAATTTCATCAGCCGCCACTGAATTTTGGGGGTGCTAATTAGAGATTGGGGGGTGCTAGAATCCGACCAAAAACAAAAAGGTACAATAAATGGCGTCGGCAGAAGTTGCGCAGTGGCTTGTTTACGCTCGTCACTTAGCGACGGCCAGGTGGACAACAAAATACAATAGGTACTTTATATATAAATCGTTATTAATCTGCTCAAGTCTTAATAGCTCCACTACTGACTTTGACGTCACACCTTCGCGCATCGCCCAGCACGTGGATGTCCCTTTATGTTTTTGGTCGGACTCTAAGCACCTCCAAGCCTCCCATTAACTACGCCTGTGGGTACCTAAAACTACAGTTACATTAAGTTTCTAATTATGCATGTTATTATTATTTTTCTTAGTAAATAAAATATTTTTAATTAGCAATCACATACGATATTTTCCCTCTAGGAGAACTCTCTTAAGGTGGGACCAGACATGATAAACGAGCACTGAAACACCGAACGATGAACAACAGTTTGAACGGCGAGACGAGCACTGACGAGCGCAAAATACAAGACGAACGCGTTTGTCATGTCTAGACCCACCTTTAACCACTGAACAGAAATTTGAAAAAGTGGAGAGAGCCAACTTTTAATTTTCTAACTTCTCTAGCTTAATAGAATACACATTATTATAAACTACAATACAATATGCAATGAAACATTGTAGAAAAAAAAACATTTAATTAAAAATACAAATAACGGTAAACATAAAATATGTGCGCTAAAGCTTCATTTGCCGACCACGTCCATTTATTGTCAACGTAATTTTATTCTAGTACAAATTTTTGCTTTATTTTTCTTTTATATGAATATTGTCACAATATTAACCGTAGATTCATATTCTATAGGTATTTTTAACGTATTAATAAAAGTTTCAAGATATTTTATGATTTAGTTTAGGAAAATAATATTTAAGTGTGTTTTAGTGACATAAAAAATGTCTTTTAAAATATTAATCTTCTGAATGAAATCATTATACACGTTAAAACATAATTGACTGAAAATTGCTTGCAAGATATGATACTTAATATAATTATAATGATATTGTTAAAAATTTTAAACCCGAAAAGCCATGTCAAAATGAAACTGACTTGGCCACCATGGACGAGATCGGAAAATTCCACTGTAACTTCCATATTTTTATAAATAAAATACGAGACGTTTCAGAATGGGACAACCACGCCGATATCGTATTTAATAAGCTCATTCTGCTTTAATTACATAACGCATATAGGTACTAAGTTAACTGTCCCATTCTTTTGTATTCTACAATGGTCTACAACAATAGTCTACATCTACGATCAACATTTTAATAACGGCATAAAAATAATAATTAATTATTTAAACTTTAGAAGACATTGCCAAGATGCGAATTTAGGGAGGGAACAGCCCCCCTCTAAAGCCTTGTACAAAAAGGATTTCAAAAGCGAATTTTATAAAAGTAAATATTATAACATAACACATAACCTAACCATTTTTACATATTCTAAAAAATGTAAACAAAAATAAACATTTTGCGTCTATGCAAGACCTTTGAAACGATGAAATGAATTATACCACAAAAATATGAATAACAGATCAATTCCTTTATGTAATATAAAAAAATGCAAGCCTTTTTCGGCATTTTTGATTTACATGCTTAGATTGTTTCTGAAAACATTCCCTACACATCTCACTGCGATCTTATCAAAATTTGGGCCGGATCGTTTTGGCTTCGAAGGGAAACAAATAACCAAATCGTTGTTTTTTCATAAAACATCTGTTTTGAAAGTACATTTTTTCGAAAAACAGCTTTTTCAAAAACGGTTAACGAAAAAATTTTCCAAAATATTTTCTCCAAAACATATTTCGAACGTACATTTTTTCAAAAAGATCCCGACAGCTTTTTCAAAGTTGCTTTTTTGAAAACGGATTTATGAAATATTTTCTCAAAAACACGTATTTCGAAAGTACATTTATACAAAAATGTCTTCAAAGAAATAATTTTTAAAAAATAGGTACATTTTCCGAAAACAGTATTAAGAAAATTAAATTATGAACTCTAATAGCTTGGAAAATGTTAATGAAAAAAAGATGAAAAAGGATCCTGAACAAACCCAAACGTGCTTTTTTGGGTTGATCAGTCTTCCTTAGGTTTGGTACGTTACTTTCTCGTAAATTACTTTTTCAAAAAGCTGTTGCTTGAAAAAATTAATATCCCAAAAAATTTAATTTCGAAAAAGATGTTATATATTTTTTAAAAATTGGTTTTAGACAAATTATGCTTTTGTATATATTTTTAGAAATACATATTTAATAAAAAATGTTTTTTTCTAAATTTAAATTATGAACTCTACTGGCCTAGAAAATGGCAATGAAAAAGTGACAAAAAGATCCTGAACTAACCTAAATGAACCGTTTTCGTATTCGGTCAGGTTTACACATCCTTGTGTCTAATATGTTACTCTGTAGTAAATTATTTTCAAAAAAGTATTTATTCAAAAATAAATATTCGAGGTCTTTTTCGAAACAATGTTGAAAAAAATGTACTTTCTAAAAACATGTTTTCTTAAAAAAAATGTTTCGAAAATTTTTACAGGATGGTCTCTCTCTCTCTCTCTCTCTCTCTCTCTCTACAGTCAACTTCGGATATAACGAACCACCAAGGGGATCTTTAAACAGTTCGTTATAGCAGGGCGTTCGTTATATCCGAAGTGCAGAGAATAAAACAAATATGTACTATGTACTGTATGGTACTTTTTATGAGTCGTTTATTATAATCAATACATAATAGTATTTTTAAATTATGTACTTATTAAACATACATATTTGTATAATTTATACAAAATCAGTAATTTGAAATTTTTTCTTTTTTCTAGTACATGTTTTTCAATTTTAATTTGTAAGTAATCACCAGACTCAATCAACACTCTTGTTGTCAAAATTATTATTCTTAAAATTTACGAATATTAATAGTCTTTGACTTTTGTAACTGATAGTCCCTATAGATTTAGGCATTTACAACCCCATTTTGCAGTTTTGTAATTATGTCAACTTTTTCTGCTTTTTCGCTTGCTGAATTTTGGCGCGCTCTGCTCCATGCTAGAACAATATTCCCTCGCCTATTGTCGAAATTAAACTACAAATTGAAATGGCGCCTGACAGGTCGCTACTCGACCCGTTATCCGAGAATACCAACCATAGAGAAGCGACAAAACGTGTCGGTGCCTTTGATATTTAGGGTAACCAGGTCTGCTGACCTTGGGCAGACACGTATCCACAATATTGAACGGAGAAAGATATTTCGTCACACTAATGATGCGGTATAGACAGAAGTCCACATTATCGTCGCACATGCCCTGTGAAATCTTGTCTTGTCTTTGTCGCTTCTCTATGGTTGCTATTCTCGGCCGTTACTTTACGAATATGGAAGTGATACGTACGTGAAATTTCGACAGTTCGTTATAACCGAACTTCCACAAGCAAAAACTAATCAAAATAGGGTTCGCTATAGCCGATAGTTCGTTATAGCCGGGTTCGTTATAAACGAACAAAAAATACATACATTCTTATGGCGTTTTGGCCGGACCATAATTTTTGTTCGTAATAACCGGTGGTTCGTTATATGCGGGGGTCGTTATATCCGAAGTTGACTGTATATATATATATATATATATATATATATATATATATATATATATATATATATATATATATATATATATATATATATATATATATTCTTCTCACCTTTTTAGTTCCAGATCGGTCCTGGGCTGGATTAAAAAAGAGGTTTCACAGATCAATTAAGGATAATCTAGACAACCCAGAATATGGGCTTACCAATGAGGAAATTACAATTTTTAAAGATCAACTAAAAGGACTGGTAGGTTATTTCTTTATTTTAATCATATACGTATTACTAGTATATAGCGAACGATGAACGCTAATCAAAATACCAAATACGACAACATGGCCGCTCGCGCCTGTCATTTTTATATTATATTTATTTTATATTATATATATTTTATTTTATATTTATTTTTTATTATATTTATTTTTATTTTATATTTATATTTATTTTTATTTTATATTACATTTATATATATTTCACATCTAGTAAATTGAGAATTAGTAAATTGAGAATTATGTGCAAAGCATATTTATTCACAAATTAATTTTTACTTTTCACCTTTTTAGTCCCAAATCGCAGCTGGGGGGGGGGGGGGGGGGGCTGCAAAAGCATTTTTTGAGATACGTTTTAAAGCATTTGGACCAATAGGGACTAACCCCCCCCCCAAATGGAAATACTCCGAGAAAAAAAAAAGGTAGGTTATTTATTTATTTTAATGGCATTTTAAAATCTTTTTAGGGATATTTAATCAATTTGTAAAATCACAAGAAGTTCAAAACCGGGTTCCAAAATTTTAAGTAGTCAGACGTTTCATCAAACCCAACCACACATGGAGAGGCTTGAAAAGCCGTCATCGTAACACAATTGTGCCGAATTTGGAGAGGGCAGAATATGGCCTGACGAAAAATGAAGTGGCCCTTTAAACAAAAACTGGTAGGGTATATTAACGATGTGGTTTTTTTAGTTAGCGGGTACCACAGCTGGAGAGGCTTGAAAAGCCGGTATCGGAACACGATTGTGCCGAACCTGGAGAGGCCAGAATATGGCCGGACTAAAAAGGAATTGAAATTAAAAAAAAACCGGTAGGGTATATTAACAATGTGGTTCATTGTTTATTTAATGAATACTACTAGTAATAAAAAGAAAGCTTATTTATTATCAATTTACTTATTATTATTTATTTATTTATTAAATTAGGTTTAGAGAGGATGAGAATAAAATAATTCTTTACTTTCCACCTTTTTAGTTAGCGGGCAGCATAGCTGGGGGCGCCTAAAGAGCAGGTTCCGTAATACAATCCAGCCGAATTTGGAGAGGCCAGAATGTGGCCTCACAAATTCGGAAGTAGAACGTTTTAAAAAGAATAAAAAACAGGTAGGTTGTTTCTTTCACCTTTTTAGTTCGAGGTCGCAGCTGGGGGAGCCTGAAGAGACGGTTTCGAACCACCATTTTATCATGGCTTGAGCCATACAGAAATAGAAATTAAAAACAAAAAACAAACTGGTAGGTTGAATTAAAAGTTATAATAATGATGGTGATAATGGTAATGGTAATGATAATGATGATAGCAATGAAATTAATGATGATGATAATAATAATAATCATGATAATAATTCGAGAATGAGAATGCGGTAATGAGAATAGAATGAGACTGTGAGAGTAAGAACGCATCGTCGACAGTTGAAATTCGAGTTCAACAAAAAAAGTCGACGAGTTTGCTCGGAGTATTTGCAAATAAGATCGGCAATTTCGGAACAGCAAACCTGAGCGTTAGAACTATCGTCTGTTCTGTGAAGATCAACATTTTCATTAAATTCAATCAGGATCTAGTACTGAGACAAGTTCTGGCAACACTATTAATTCATGTAGATTAATATACTTTTTTCTTTTAGACAATACACGTACGAAGACGACGCAAAAATTCTGCAATTTCTTCTGCAGAACAACCTGGCCGAGAAAGTCGGCAGCAACCCCCCGTGGGAGATGATGGAAAAACAACGAATTGGTAACGTCATATATGTTTTTTAATCAGTTCTTGTTTTAAGGTTTTTTTCTTTTGTGTTACACGAAACTGAACTAACCAGTAGTGATGTTTTTTCTAATGGGTGTCTCCCCAAATTACAAAGAAGTATAGGCTAGTGCAGTTTCGTGCAACACAACGAACAAACTTTAAATGTCGGAGTTTTGAAATGTTTGTTTATCTATTAGTTTAGAAATGGCGATTTTTCGCGACTATAAAGTTTGAATTAGTGAATTAAATTTTTTGAAGATTCCAAAAATATATGTACTATTGTGAATATACAATCTAACAAAAGACGAAATGGCTTTATTTCCTCAGTCAAAAAAAGAAGGCAAACAAACTGTAGGGAATAAAATGATTATTTCACAGCGGACTGGACGTAGAAATGGCAAATTTACAGGTGTGCTGAGAATTTTTAAGGAGAGTGGGATGGTGAGGAAAGTTGAGGATTTCTATTAATTTATTGGTCGAGTTAATTTAACATATTTTATCTCTGATTAAATTTTTAGATGGAAAACATGACAAGACTCGGAGACTTAGAGGCGTTCATGAAAATCAAAGGTGAGTTTGTTTTATTAACCCCTCTATGTATAACGTATTTTTAGTTATAAGATAACAACTTCACAAAAGCAGTTTTTTAAGGGTTTTTATTTGCTAAAAGGGCTATTATTTCAAAGTGCGTTTCCCCTGGAAAAAGAGAGACTCTACATTTTATCTCTTCCATTTTGATCCATGTACCATGATGGTAATTAATAAATTAGCTGAGAGATAGAAACATTCGGCCTTTGCCCCAAATCTATCTCTCTTTTATGTATTCTGGTGTAAAATACTGACCAGTTTGTTCAAATTTTTTTCCAGATCAAGAGTATGAAGCCGAGATTAAGATGTAAGTTGTGTTAAAATATTTGTTATGAAAAAATATTATGTTAAATTAGTGTAAGTACAGTGTATTCGATAACACTTTTCTTTCATGAATCCCTCTCAGGGAAGAAAGATGTTAACATAAACATTAAAAATTTGATCATGGTGTAAATTTCAGGGAAAACGCATTTTTGTAATTATATGTTATCCCATTTAAAGAATACTTTCTTCCTTAGGAAAAATCAGAAAATCGAGGCCTTGGAGAGGCAACTGGCCATTTTAAAAAACAGGTAGAGTATTTTTTGTATTCTGGTGTAAAATACTGACCAGTTTGTTCAAATTTTTTTCCAGATCAGGGGGGGGGGGGGGGGGGGGTTAGAGTGGAAGGAACAAAAGGAAACAGAAGGAACTAAAAACCCAAGCTAATCCAAGCCCACCGGCCAACTGTGACTTTGTAAGCTATAAAGATTTCGAGAAGTTGAAAACCAAGGTCGAGTATTTTTTTCAACGGATTTACGTATTTTATGTCAAGCAGAGAAAACCTTATTTTCCGAAAATTAAGTAGTGACAATGAGGCGACCTGATCAACTGATCCAGCGCAGACATCGAATCGTGCGGAAGAGTCTGACAAGGAATCTGTCGTGCCGGGGTAGCCCCCCCCCCCCCACCCGTTGAAGGAACGGCACGCCTATAAAAATGTAATTGGACATTTATTTAATAAATCTTCCCATCGGTCGAGTTAATTTAACATGTTTAATCTCTGATTAAATTTTTAGGCAAAAGTCAACACCAACACAGTCCCAGCGGAAGTTGGAACACCCGAATAGACAGGTAGAGTATTTTTTTTAAACGGATTACCTATTTTTATGTCAAGCAGAGAAAAGCTTATTTTCCGAAAATTAAGTAGTGACAATGACGCGACTTGATCAATTGAATAGTGATCAATGTTAATTAATTAATTAGTTTTTCATGGGCGGAACATAAGTAAATTAACTGATCCAGCGTCAGACATCGAATCGTGCAGAAGAATCTGACAAGAATCTGGCGTGCCGGGCTAGCGCCCCCCGCCCGTTGAAGGAACGGCACGCCTATAAAAATGTAATTGGACATTTATTTAATAAATCTTCGCATCGATCGAGTTAATTTAACATGTTTAATCTGTGATTAAATTTTTAGGCAAAAGTCAACACAGTCCCACCCACAGCGGAAGTTGGAACACCGAATAGACAGGTAGAGTATTTTTTTAAACGGATTTACCTATTTTTATGTCAAGCAGAAAAACCTTATTTTCCGAAAATTAAGTAGTGACAATGAGGCGACCTGATCAACTGATCCAGCGTCAGACATCGAATCGTGCAGAAGAGTCTGACAAGAATCTCTCGTGCCGGGGTAGCCCCCCCCCCCCCCGCCCGTTGAAGGAACGGCACGCCTATAAAAATGTAATTGGACATTTATTTAATAAATCTTCCCATCGGTCGAGTTAATTTAACATGTTTAATCTCTGATTAAATTTTTAGGCAAAAGTCAACACAGTCCCACCCACAGCGGAAGTTGGAACACCGAATAGACAGGTAGAGTATTTTTTTAAACGGATTTACCTATTTTTATGTCAAGCAGAAAAACCTTATTTTCCGAAAATTAAGTAGTGACAATGAGGCGACCTGATCAACTGATCCAGCGTCAGACATCGAATCGTGCAGAAGAGTCTGACAAGAATCTGTCGTGCCGGGGTAGCCCACAACCCCCCCCCCCCCCCCCCACCCGTTGAAGGAACGGCACGCCTATAAAAATGTAATTGGACATTTATTCAATAAATCTTCCCATCGGTCGAGTTAATTTAACATGTTTAATCTCTGATTAAATTTTTAGGGAAGAGTCAACACCAACACAGTACCAGCGGAAGTTGGAACACCGAAAAGACAGGTAGAGTATTTTTTTTAAACGGATTTACCTATTTTTATGTCAAGCAGAGAAAAGCTTATTTTCCGAAAATTAAGTAGTGACAATGACGCGACTTGATCAATTGATTAGTGATCAATGTTAATTAATTAATTAGTTTTTCACGGCCGGAACATAAGTAAATTAACTGATCCAGCGTCAGACATCGAATCGTGCAGAAGAATCTGACAAGAATCTGGCGTGCCGGGCTAGCGCTCCCCGCCCGTTGAAGGAACGGCACGCCTATAAAAATGTAATTGGACATTTATTTAATAAATCTTCGCATCGGTCGAGTTAATTTAACATGTTTAATCTCTGATTAAATTTTTAGGCAAAAGTCAACACAGTCCCACCCACAGCGGAAGTTGGAAAACCGAATAGACAGGTAGAGTATTTTTTTAAACGGATTTATCTATTTTTATGTCAAGCAGAAAAACCTTATTTTCCGAAAATTAAGTAGTGACAATGAGGCGACCTGATCAACTGATCCAGCGTCAGACATCGAATCGTGCAGAAGAGTCTGACAAGAATCTGTCGTGCAGGGGTAGACCCCCCCCACCCCCTCCCGTTGAAGGAACGGCACGCCTATAAAAATGTAATTGGACATTTATTCAATAAATCTTCCCATCGGTCGAGTTAATTTAACATGTTTAATCTCTGATTAAATTTTTAGGGAAGAGTCAACACCAACACAGTACCAGCGGAAGTTGGAACACCGAATAGACAGGTAGAGTATTTTTTTTAAACGGATTTACCTATTTTTATGTCAAGCAGAGAAAAGCTTATTTTCCGAAAATTAAGTAGTGACAATGACGCGACTTGATCAATTGATTAGTGATCAATGTTAATTAATTAATTAGTTTTTCATGGCCGGAACATAAGTAAATTAACTGATCCAGCGTCAGACATCGAATCGTGCAGAAGAATCTGACAAGAATCTGGCGTGCCGGGCTAGCGCCCCCCGCCCGTTAAAGGAACGGCACGCCTATAAAAATGTAACTGGACATTTATTTAATAAATCTTCCCATCGGTCGAGTTAATTTAACATGTTTAATCTCTGATTAAATTTTTAGGCAAAAGTCAACACAGTCCCTCCCACAGCGGAAGTTGGAACACCGAATAGACAGGTAGAGTATTTTTTTAAACGGATTTACCTATTTTTATGTCAAGCAGAAAAACCTTATTTTCCGAAAATTAAGTAGTGACAATGAGGCGACCTGATCAACTGATCCAGCGTCAGACATCGAATCGTGCAGAAGAATCTGACAAGAATCTGTCGTGCCGGGGTAGCCCCCCCCCCCCCCCCCCCCGTTGAAGGAACGGCACGCCTATAAAAATGTAATTGGACATTTATTTAATAAATCTTCGCATCGATCGAGTTAATTTAACATGTTTAATCTGTGATTAAATTTTTAGGCAAAAGTCAACACAGTCCCACCCACAGCGGAAGTTGGAACACCGAATAGACAGGTAGAGTATTTTTTTAAACGGATTTACCTATTTTTATGTCAAGCAGAAAAACCTTATTTTCCGAAAATTAAGTAGTGACAATGAGGCGACCTGATCAACTGATCCAGCGTCAGACATCGAATCGTGCAGAAGAGTCTGACAAGAATCTGTCGTGCCGGGGTAGCCCCCCCCCCCCCCACCCGTTGAAGGAACGGCACGCCTATAAAAATGTAATTGGACATTTATTTAATAAATCTTCCCATCGGTCGAGTTAATTTAACATGTTTAATCTCTGATTAAATTTTTAGGGAAAAGTCAACACCAACACTGCCAACACAGTCCCAGAAGTTGGAAGACCCAATAAACAGGTTGAGTATTTTTTTAAACGGATTTACCTATTTTTATGTCAAGCAGAAAAACCTTATTTTCCGAAAATTAAGTAGTGACAATGAGGCGACCTGATCAACTGATCCAGCGTCAGACATCGAATCGTGCAGAAGAGTCTGACAAGAATCTGTCGTGCCGGGGTAGCCCCCCCCCCCACCCGTTGAAGGAACGGCACGCCTATAAAAATGTAATTGGACATTTATTTAATAAATCTTCGCATCGGTCGAGTTAATTTAACATGTTTAATCTGTGATTAAATTTTTAGGCAAAAGTCAACACAGTCCCACCCACAGCGGAAGTTGGAACACCGAATAGACAGGTAGAGTATTTTTTTAAACGGATTTACCTATTTTTATGTCAAGCAGAAAAACCTTATTTTCCGAAAATTAAGTAGTGACAATGAGGCGACCTGATCAACTGATCCAGCGTCAGACATCGAATCGTGCAGAAGAGTCTGACAAGAATCTGTCGGGCCGGGGTAGCCCCCCCTCCCCCCCCCCCCGCCCGTTGAAGGAACGGCACGCCTATAAAAATGTAATTGGACATTTATTTAATAAATCTTCCCATCGGTCGAGTTAATTTAACATGTTTAATCTCTGATTAAATTTTTAGGGAAAAGTCAACACAGTCCCACCCACAGCGGAAGTTGGAAGACCGAATAGACAGGTAGAGTATTTTTTTTAAACGGATTTACCTATTTTTATGTCAAGCAGAGAAAAGCTTATTTTCCGAAAATTAAGTAGTGACAATGACGCGACTTGATCAATTGATTAGTGATCAATGTTAATTAATTAATTAGTTTTTCATGGCCGGAACATAAGTAAATTAACTGATCCAGCGTCAGACATCGAATCGTGCAGAAGAATCTGACAAGAATCTGGCGTGCCGGGCTAGCGCCCCCCGCCCGTTGAAGGAACGGCACGCCAATAAAAAATTGGACATTTATTTAATAAATCTTCGCATCGATCGAGTTAATTTAACATGTTTAATCTGTGATTAAATTTTTTGGCAAAAGTCAACACAGTCCCACCCACAGCGGAAGTTGGAACACCGAATAGACAGGTAGAGTATTTTTTTAAACGGATTTACCTATTTTTATGTCAAGCAGAAAAACCTTATTTTCCGAAAATTAAGTAGTGACAATGAGGCGACCTGATCAACTGATCCAGCGTCAGATATCGAATCGTGCAGAACAGTCTGACAAGAATCTGTCGTGCCGGGGTAGCCCCCCCCCCACCCGCCCGTTGAAGGAACGGCACGCCTATAAAAATGTAATTGGACATTTATTTAATAAATCTTCCCATCGGTCGAGTTAATTTAACATGTTTAATCTCTGATTAAATTTTTAGGGAAAAGTCAACACCAACACTGCCAACACAGTCCCAGAAGTTGGAAGACCCAATAAACAGGTTGAGTATTTTTTTAAACGGATTTACCTATTTTTATGTCAAGCAGAAAAACCTTATTTTCCGAAAATTAAGTAGTGACAATGAGGCGACCTGATCAACTGATCCAGCGTCAGACATCGAATCGTGCAGAAGAGTCTGACAAGAATCTGTCGTGCCGGGGTAGCCCACAACCCCCCCCCCCCCCACCCGTTGAAGGAACGGCACGCCTATAAAAATGTAATTGGACATTTATTCAATAAATCTTCCCATCGGTCGAGTTAATTTAACATGTTTAATCTCTGATTAAATTTTTAGGGAAGAGTCAACACCAACACAGTACCAGCGGAAGTTGGAACACCGAAAAGACAGGTAGAGTATTTTTTTTAAACGGATTTACCTATTTTTATGTCAAGCAGAGAAAAGCTTATTTTCCGAAAATTAAGTAGTGACAATGACGCGACTTGATCAATTGATTAGTGATCAATGTTAATTAATTAATTAGTTTTTCACGGCCGGAACATAAGTAAATTAACTGATCCAGCGTCAGACATCGAATCGTGCAGAAGAATCTGACAAGAATCTGGCGTGCCGGGCTAGCGCTCCCCGCCCGTTGAAGGAACGGCACGCCTATAAAAATGTAATTGGACATTTATTTAATAAATCTTCGCATCGGTCGAGTTAATTTAACATGTTTAATCTCTGATTAAATTTTTAGGCAAAAGTCAACACAGTCCCACCCACAGCGGAAGTTGGAAAACCGAATAGACAGGTAGAGTATTTTTTTAAACGGATTTATCTATTTTTATGTCAAGCAGAAAAACCTTATTTTCCGAAAATTAAGTAGTGACAATGAGGCGACCTGATCAACTGATCCAGCGTCAGACATCGAATCGTGCAGAAGAGTCTGACAAGAATCTGTCGTGCCGGGGTAGACCCCCCCCCACCCCCTCCCGTTGAAGGAACGGCACGCCTATAAAAATGTAATTGGACATTTATTCAATAAATCTTCCCATCGGTCGAGTTAATTTAACATGTTTAATCTCTGATTAAATTTTTAGGGAAGAGTCAACACCAACACAGTACCAGCGGAAGTTGGAACACCGAATAGACAGGTAGAGTATTTTTTTTAAACGGATTTACCTATTTTTATGTCAAGCAGAGAAAAGCTTATTTTCCGAAAATTAAGTAGTGACAATGACGCGACTTGATCAATTGATTAGTGATCAATGTTAATTAATTAATTAGTTTTTCATGGCCGGAACATAAGTAAATTAACTGATCCAGCGTCAGACATCGAATCGTGCAGAAGAATCTGACAAGAATCTGGCGTGCCGGGCTAGCGCCCCCCGCCCGTTAAAGGAACGGCACGCCTATAAAAATGTAACTGGACATTTATTTAATAAATCTTCCCATCGGTCGAGTTAATTTAACATGTTTAATCTCTGATTAAATTTTTAGGCAAAAGTCAACACAGTCCCTCCCACAGCGGAAGTTGGAACACCGAATAGACAGGTAGAGTATTTTTTTAAACGGATTTACCTATTTTTATGTCAAGCAGAAAAACCTTATTTTCCGAAAATTAAGTAGTGACAATGAGGCGACCTGATCAACTGATCCAGCGTCAGACATCGAATCGTGCAGAAGAATCTGACAAGAATCTGTCGTGCCGGGGTAGCCCCCCCCCCCCCCCCCGTTGAAGGAACGGCACGCCTATAAAAATGTAATTGGACATTTATTTAATAAATCTTCGCATCGATCGAGTTAATTTAACATGTTTAATCTGTGATTAAATTTTTAGGCAAAAGTCAACACAGTCCCACCCACAGCGGAAGTTGGAACACCGAATAGACAGGTAGAGTATTTTTTTAAACGGATTTACCTATTTTTATGTCAAGCAGAAAAACCTTATTTTCCGAAAATTAAGTAGTGACAATGAGGCGACCTGATCAACTGATCCAGCGTCAGACATCGAATCGTGCAGAAGAGTCTGACAAGAATCTGTCGTGCCGGGGTAGCCCCCCCCCCACCCGTTGAAGGAACGGCACGCCTATAAAAATGTAATTGGACATTTATTTAATAAATCTTCCCATCGGTCGAGTTAATTTAACATGTTTAATCTCTGATTAAATTTTTAGGGAAAAGTCAACACCAACACTGCCAACACAGTCCCAGAAGTTGGAAGACCCAATAAACAGGTTGAGTATTTTTTTAAACGGATTTACCTATTTTTATGTCAAGCAGAAAAACCTTATTTTCCGAAAATTAAGTAGTGACAATGAGGCGACCTGATCAACTGATCCAGCGTCAGACATCGAATCGTGCAGAAGAGTCTGACAAGAATCTGTCGTGCCGGGGTAGCCCCCCCCCCCCCCCACCCGTTGAAGGAACGGCACGCCTATAAAAATGTAATTGGACATTTATTTAATAAATCTTCGCATCGGTCGAGTTAATTTAACATGTTTAATCTGTGATTAAATTTTTAGGCAAAAGTCAACACAGTCCCACCCACAGCGGAAGTTGGAACACCGAATAGACAGGTAGAGTATTTTTTTAAACGGATTTACCTATTTTTATGTCAAGCAGAAAAACCTTATTTTCCGAAAATTAAGTAGTGACAATGAGGCGACCTGATCAACTGATCCAGCGTCAGACATCGAATCGTGCAGAAGAGTCTGACAAGAATCTGTCGGGCCGGGGTAGCCCCCCCTCCCCCCCCGCCCGTTGAAGGAACGGCACGCCTATAAAAATGTAATTGGACATTTATTTAATAAATCTTCCCATCGGTCGAGTTAATTTAACATGTTTAATCTCTGATTAAATTTTTAGGGAAAAGTCAACACAGTCCCACCCACAGCGGAAGTTGGAAGACCGAATAGACAGGTAGAGTATTTTTTTTAAACGGATTTACCTATTTTTATGTCAAGCAGAGAAAAGCTTATTTTCCGAAAATTAAGTAGTGACAATGACGCGACTTGATCAATTGATTAGTGATCAATGTTAATTAATTAATTAGTTTTTCATGGCCGGAACATAAGTAAATTAACTGATCCAGCGTCAGACATCGAATCGTGCAGAAGAATCTGACAAGAATCTGGCGTGCCGGGCTAGCGCCCCCCGCCCGTTGAAGGAACGGCACGCCAATAAAAATGTAATTGGACATTTATTTAATAAATCTTCGCATCGATCGAGTTAATTTAACATGTTTAATCTGTGATTAAATTTTTTGGCAAAAGTCAACACAGTCCCACCCACAGCGGAAGTTGGAACACCGAATAGACAGGTAGAGTATTTTTTTAAACGGATTTACCTATTTTTATGTCAAGCAGAAAAACCTTATTTTCCGAAAATTAAGTAGTGACAATGAGGCGACCTGATCAACTGATCCAGCGTCAGATATCGAATCGTGCAGAACAGTCTGACAAGAATCTGTCGTGCCGGGGTAGCCCCCCCCCCCCCACCCGTTGAAGGAACGGCACGCCTATAAAAATGTAATTGGACATTTATTTAATAAATCTTCCCATCGGTCGAGTTAATTTAACATGTTTAATCTCTGATTAAATTTTTAGGGAAAAGTCAACACCAACACTGCCAACACAGTCCCAGAAGTTGGAAGACCCAATAAACAGGTTGAGTATTTTTTTAAACGGATTTACCTATTTTTATGTCAAGCAGAAAAACCTTATTTTCCGAAAATTAAGTAGTGACAATGAGGCGACCTGATCAACTGATCCAGCGTCAGACATCGAATCGTGCAGAAGAATCTGACAAGAATCTGGCGTGCCGGGCTAGCGCCCCCCGCCCGGTGAAGGAACGGCACGCCTATAAAAATGTAATTGGACATTTATTTAATAAATCTTCGCATCGGTCGAGTTAATTTAACATGTTTAATCTGTGATTAAATTTTTAGGGAAAAGTCAACACAGTCCCACCCACAGCGGAAGTTGGAACACCGAATAGACAGGTAGAGTATTTTTTAAACGGATTTACCTATTTTTATGTCAAGCAGAAAAACCTTATTTTCCGAAAATTAAGTAGTGACAATGAGGCGACCTGATCCGAGTAGCCAAAAAAACTTCGGTAGGTGGGGTGAAAAACTGACCAATCAAAGCACCTGCCTGGTTGGGGCAGAGATCAAATACTGAAATGACGGTTGTCTTGTTTAAATGTTCAAAGAAGTAGGAAGCGTAGGAAGACCAATCGCGATAAGAAAATTAAATAGTTTAAAGGTGCTATTCCTGATTTAATTGAAAATGAGTGGACAGAAGCACTTCCTCAGATATACTTTAAAACATTTAGAGGAATATCGGCTAACCCCCGAAGAAATATAAATATTGAGAGAAAAAAAAATGGTAGGTTATTTATTTATTTTAATCATATACGTACTACTAGTATATAGCGAACGACGAACGCTAATCAAAACACCAAATACGACAACATGGCCGCTTGCGCCTGTCATTTTTATATTATATTTATTTTATATTATATTTATTTTATTTTATATTTATTTTTTATCATATTTATTTTATTTTATATTTATATTTATTTTTATTTTATATTACATTTATATATATTATATTTCACATCTAGAAAATTTGAATTAGTAAATTGAGAAATGTAATTGGACATTTATTTAATAAATCTTCGCATCGGTCGAGTTAATTTAACATGTTTAATCTGTGATTAAATTTTTAGGGAAAAGTCAACACAGTCCCACCCACAGCGGAAGTTGGAACACCGAATAGACAGGTAGAGTATTTTTTTAAACGGATTTACCTATTTTTATGTCAAGCAGAAAAACCTTATTTTCCGAAAATTAAGTAGTGACAATGAGGCGACCTGATCCGAGTAGCCAAAAAAACTTCGGTAGGTGGGGTGAAAAACTGACCAATCAAAGCACCTGCCTGGTTGGGGCAGAGATCAAATACTGAAATGACGGTTGTCTTGTTTAAATGTTCAAAGAAGTAGGAAGCGTAGGAAGACCAATCGCGATAAGAAAATTAAATAGTTTAAAGGTGCTATTCCTGATTTAATTGAAAATGAGTGGACAGAAGCACTTCCTCAGATATACTTTAAAACATTTAGAGGAATATCGGCTAACCCCCGAAGAAATATAAATATAGAGAGAAAAAAAAATGGTAGGTTATTTATTTATTTTAATCATATACGTATTACTAGTATATAGCGAACGACGAACGCTAATCAAAACACCAAATACGACAACATGGCCGCTTGCGCCTGTCATTTTTATATTATATTTATTTTATATTATATTTATTTTATTTTATATTTATTTTTTATCATATTTATTTTATTTTATATTTATATTTATTTTTATTTTATATTACATTTATATATATTATATTTCACATCTAGAAAATTTGAATTAGTAAATTGAGAATTATGTGCAGAGCATATTTATTCACAAATTAATTTTTTACTTTTCACCTTTTTAGTCCCAGATCGCAGCTGGGCGGGGCTGAGGAAGCACTTCCAAGCAGTTATTTTACCGAAGATCGGCAGAGCCGAATACGGCCTTTCCCCAGCAGACATTCAATTGTTTCGTCAGAAACAAAAACTGGTATGTTATTTATTTATTTTAATGGCATTTTAAAATCTTTTTAGGGATATTTAATCAATTTGTAAAATCACAAGAAGATCAAAACCGGGTTCCAAAATTTTAAGTAGTCAGACGTTTCATCAAACCCAACCACACATGGAGAGGCTTGAAAAGCCGTCATCGTAACACAATTGTGCCGAATTTGGAGAGGGCAGAATATGGCCTGACGAAAAATGAAGTGGCCCTTTAAACAAAAACTGGTAGGGTATATTAACGATGTGGTTTTTTTAGTTAGCGGGTACCACAGCTGGAGAGGCTTGAAAAGCCGGTATCGGAACACGATTGTACCGAACCTGGAGAGGCCAGAATATGGCCGGACTAAAAAGGAAAAATTATATATAATCAAAATTCTACCTTTTTGTGCCAACTAGTGTGTTACTATTGTTATTCATTTTTGTAATATATTTATGCATGTTATTATATTGTTACTTTTTACACTGTTTATTGTTTACTGGCACAAATAAATAAATATATTATTATTATTATTATTATTAAATTAAAAAAAACCGGTAGGGTATATTAACAATGTGGTTCATTGTTTATTTAATGAATACTACTAGTAATAAAAAGAAAGCTTATTTATTATCAATTTACTTATTATTATTTATTTATTTATTTATTAAATTAGGTTTAGAGAGGATGAGAATAAAATAATTCTTTACTTTCCACCTTTTTAGTTAGCGGGCAGCATAGCTGGGGGCGCCTAACGAGCAGGTTCCGTAATACAATCCAATCGAATTTGGAGAGGCCAGAATATGGCCTCACAAATTCGGAAGTAGAACGTTTTAAAAAGAATAAAAAACAGGTAGGTTGTTTCTTTCACCATGATAATGATGATAGCAATGAAATTAATGATGATGATAATAATAATAATCATGATAATAATTCGAGAATGAGAATGCGGTAATGAGAATAGAATGAGACTGTGAGAGTAAGAACGCATCGTCGACAGTTGAAATTCGAGAAGTTCAACAAAAAAAGTCGACGAGTTTGCTCGGAGTATTTGCAAAATAAGATCGGCAATTTCGGAACAGCAAACCTGAGCGTTAGAACTATCGTCTGTTCTGCGAAGATCAACATTTTCATTAAATTCAATCAGAATCAATTCTTTTTTTCTTTTAGCAAATCTGGTCGAGCAAAATACACACAAAAAGAAGATCTTCTTATAATTAATTATGTATTACAACACAATCAGGCTGACAGAGTCGGAAGCAAAACGATGTGGGTCCAAATGGTGGCGGCAAACATTGGTAACGTCATATATGTTTTTTTAATCAATTCTTGTTTTAAGTTTTTTTTTTCTTTTGTGTTACACAAAACTGAACTAACCAGTAGTGTGATGTTTTTTCTAATGGATGTCTCCCCAAATTACAAAGAAGTATAGGCCAGTGCAGTTTCGTGCAACACAAACGAACAAACTTTAAATGTCGGAGTTTTGAAATGTTTGTTTATCTATTAGTTTAGAATTGGCGATTTTTCGCGACTATAAAGTTTGAATTAGGGAATTAAATTTTTTGAAGATTCCAAAAATATATGTATTATTGTGAATACACAATCTAACAAAAGATGAAATGGCTTAATTTCCTCAGTCAAAAAAGAAGGCAAACAAACTGGTGGGGAATAAAATAATTATTTCACAGCGGACTGGACGTAGAAATGGCAAATTTACAGGTGTGCTGAGAATTTTTAAGGAGAGTGGGATGGTGAGGAAAGTTGAGGATTTGTATTAATTTATTGGTCGAGTTATTTTAACATGTTTTATCTCTGATTAAATTTTTAGATGGAAACCATGTTGCAGGAGGCCCTAGATAAAATTAAAATCAGAGACGGTGAGTTTGTTTTATTACCCCTCTATGTATAACGTTTTTTAGTTATAAGATAACAACTTCACAAAAGCTGTTTTTCAAGGGTTTTTATTTGCTAAAAGGGCTATTATTTGAAAGTGCATTGCCTGGAAAAACAGAGACTACATTTTATCTCTTCCGTTGTGATCCATGTACCATGATGGTAATTAATAAATCAACTGATAGAAACATTCGGCCTTTGTCCCAAATCTATCTCTCTTTTATGTATTCTGGTGTGAAATACTGATCAGGTTGTTACAATTTTTTTCCAGATTACCTTCAGGAAGAACATGCGGCGGAAATAAAAGTGTAAGTTGTGTTAAAATATTTGTTATGAAACAATATTAGATAAATTAGTGTACAGTGTATCCGATAACACTTTTCTTTCATGAATCCCTCTCAGAGAAGTATAATAGGTCAGCGCTAGTCAAATCACGCCGCGCGGCCCGGCACCGAGACGTACAGTTGACCAAGGAAAGTTAATGTAATTTTCTCGCGACATTACTCGAGTGCCGAGCTGAACTGCTTTTATTCGTGCACAGCACGGCAGAAATCAGCTCCACCGTCGCACTTAGGAGTATTTGAGCGAGAAAACCAGACAAAAGTCCAGTTAACAAAGTCCCTGGTAGCCTCAATTGTTAAATGGTTTTGAATAGCTGACTAACCGGTCTACCAGGTAGTCGCGTCCCTCACCGTTCATCGTTTCGTACGATAAGTTTGAACTTAGTCGTCCTGTAAATCGCATGGTTCTGTTCCCGGTAATTTGTTGTGTGAATAGTGATTGTTTTCAAAGCATATTCAAAATATAGTAATACAGTTATGGAAGAACAAGGTAAGGATGCTATTTTCTATAAAATATATATCGGTACTAGGTAGATTTAGACTTACATTTTAAATGTATAGGCAAAAGATAGAGTGAAATAATATTGTTTTCGTATAAAACTTGTATTTGAAGTTCTTAATATTTATCTGCCTGCATTTGCCCCGTTAAAACTGATACACAGATAAAAATCGAGGACTATCTTCTAAGAAATTCTAAAGAGAGTCTTTCCAGATCTTTCCACTATCTAATCTAATTGCCGCAAATAGTCCACCCCAATTCCAGTGCGCTGGAGGTAACAAAAGTGAAGAAGAAACGGACGAGGAAATAGATATGGAGGATCAAGAAACAGATTCAGATACAGATTAGAATAGTGCATTAGTTTTTTCTTAGTTTTAGTTTAGCTTTAACTCTGATTTTTGGCTTAGTTTCTAATTTCAAGCTTCATTTATTTGCTAAATTTAACTGCGAATATGCATCCGCCCCCTAACTACCGTACTTGCTTTTCTTTACTTTTACATTCCTCTTGTATGATAGAATTTGAATTTGGTATATTTTATTACAGAGAGTCAAACTTAACATCGCTCCTCAAATCTTCCCTGGGGGGAAATTCCAAAACAATAATGATCGTTACTATTTCCCCTTTCAAGGAGTTTTATAGGGAAAGCATCAGGACTTTAAAGTTTGCATCCACAACAAAAGAAGTTAAAACTGCAAGTAAAAGAAATAAAATGGCCAGCATGCCGCAGTAACGGAGAAGTGGACATTATAATAAGTTAGCTGTATATTATTTTAATTTTAAACCGACACTCACTTGACTTAGACTTTTATAGAGAAAAATTGAATTACTAATGTAGAAGTTACATGCATAATTTACGTACCTTCTAATTAACTTTAAATAACTATAATGGTATGATCATTAATATTAGACAGCAAATGGTAAACCTGTTAAAGATGGAAGACAAGTGCCTTTTCCATTACTTCCCACCCACATAACATCAATTGATTTTTATTTTTGTGTACATATATACATTTGATACATACACACATACATATGAAATTTTACTGCTACAATGTCGCACCCCCATTCCCAAAATATTTGGCAATAGCTTTGTCAATTTCACATCTAGAAAATTTGAATTAGTAAATTGAGAATTATGTGCAAAGCATATTTATTCACAAATTAATTTTTCACTTTTCACCTTTTTAGTGACAAATCACAGCTGGGGGAGCATGAAAATCCGCTTCCACACAGCTTTTTTACCTCGAATAGACCGAGACGAATATGGCCTGACCGCCGAACAGGTGGAAATGTGTAAACAAAAAAAAAAACTGGTATGTTATTTATTTATTTTAATCATATACGTATTACTAGTACATAGCGAACGACGAACGCTAATCAAAACACCAAATACGACAACATGGCCGCTCGCGCCTGTGATTTTTATATTATATTTATTTTATATTATTTTTATTTTATATTATTTTTATTTTATATTTATTTTTTATTATATTTATTTTATTTTATATTTATATTTATTTTTATTTTATATTACATTTATATATATATTTCACATCTAGAAAATTTGAATTAGTAAATTGAGAATTATGTGCAAAGCATATTTATTCACAAATTAATTTTTACTTTTCACCTTTTTAGTCCCAAATCGCACATGGGGGGGCATGAGAAAACACTTCAATGCAGTTATGCTAACGCACATCCACAGACCCGAATATGGCCTGACTGAGGCACATGTAGAAATGTTTCGCCAGAAACAAAATCTGGTATGTTATTTATTTATTTTAATGGCATTTTAAAATCTTTTTAGGGATATTTAATCAATTTGTAAAATCACAAGAAGTTCAAAACCGGGTTCCAAAATTTTAAGTAGTCAGACGTTTCATCAAACCCAACCACACATGGAGAGGCTTGAAAAGCCGTCATCGTAACACAATTGTGCCGAATTTGGAGAGGGCAGAATATGGCCTGACGAAAAATGAAGTGGCCCTTTAAACAAAAACTGGTAGGGTATATTAACGATGTGGTTTTTTTAGTTAGCGGGTACCACAGCTGGAGAGGCTTGAAAAGCCGGTATCGGAACACGATTGTGCCGAACCTGGAGAGGCCAGAATATGGCCGGACTAAAAAGGAAAAATTATATATAATCAAAATTCTACCTTTTTGTGCCAACTAGTGTGTTACTATTGTTATTCATTTTTGTAATATATTTATGCATGATATTATATTGTTACTTTTTACACTGTTTATTGTTTACTGGCACAAATAAATAAATATATTATTATTATTATTAAATTTAAAAAAACCGGTAGGGTATATTAACAATGTGGTTCATTGTTTATTTAATGAATACTACTAGTAATAAAAAGAAAGCTTATTTATTATCAATTTACTTATTATTATTTATTTATTTATTAAATTAGGTTTAGAGAGGATGAGAATAAAATAATTCTTTACTTTCCACCTTTTTAGTTAGCGGGCAGCATAGCTGGGGGCGCCTAACGAGCAGGTTCCGTAATACAATCCAATCGAATTTGGAGAGGCCAGAATATGGCCTCACAAATTCGGAAGTAGAACGTTTTAAAAAGAATAAAAAACAGGTAGGTTGTTTCTTTCACCTTTTTAGTTCGAGGTCGCAGCTGGGGGAGCCTGAAGAGACGGTTTCGAACCACCATTTTATCATGGTTTGAGCCATACAGAAATAGAAATTAAAAACAAAAAACAAACTGGTAGGTTGAATTAAAAGTTATAATAATGATGGTGATAATGGTAATGGTAATGATAATGATGATAGTAATGAAATTAATGATGATGATAATAATAATAATCATGATAATAATTCGAGAATGAGAATGCGGTAATGAGAATAGAATGAGACTGTGAGAGTAAGAACGCATCGTCGACAGTTGAAATTCGAGAAGTTCAACAAAAAAAGTCGACGAGTTTGCTCGGAGTATTTGCAAAATAAGATCGGCAATTTCGGAACAGCAAACCGGAGCGTTAGAACTATCGTCTGTTCCGCGAAGATCAACATTTTAATTAGATTCAATCAGAATCAATTCTTTTTTTCTTTTAGAAAATCTGTTGGAGGAAAATACTCCAGGAAGGAAGATCTGGCCATACTCAATTATATATTACACAATAATGAGGCCCACAGAGTAGGCAGCAAAACTCTGTGGGTCGAAATGGTGGCCCAAAATATTGGTAACGTCATATATGTTTTTTTAATCAACTCTTGTTTTAAGTTTTTTTTCTTTTGTGTTACACAAAACTGAACTAACCAGTAGTGTGATGTTTTTTCTAATGGATGTCTCCCCAAATTACAAAGAAGTATAGGCCAGTGCAGTTTCGTGCAACACAAATGAACAAACTTTAAATGTCGGAGTTTTGAAATGTTTGTTTATCTATTAGTTTAGAATTGGCGATTTTTCGCGACTATAAAGTTTGAATTAGGGAATTAAATTTTTTGAAGATTCCAAAAATATATGTATTATTGTGAATACACAATCTAACAAAAGATGAAATGGCTTAATTTCCTCAGTCAAAAAAGAAGGCAAACAAACTGGTGGGGAATAAAATAATTATTTCACAGCGGACTGGACGTAGAAATGGCAAATTTACAGGTGTGCTGAGAATTTTTAAGGAGAGTGGGATGGTGAGGAAAGTTGAGGATTTGTATTATTTGTATTTGTAGATGGAAACCATTATGCAGGAGGCAATGGAAAAAATGAAAATCAGAGACGGTGAGTTTGTTTTATTACCCCTCTATGTATAACGTATTTTTAGCTATAAGATAACAACTTCACAAAAGCAGTTGTTCAAGGGTTTTTATTTGCTAAAAGGGCTATTATTATTCCCCTGGAAAAACAGAGACTACATTTTATCTCTTCCGTTGTGATCCATGTACCATGATGGTAATTAATAAATCAGCTGAGAGATAGAAACATTCGGCCTTTGCCCCAAATCTATCTCTCTTTTATGTATTCTGGTGTGAAATACTGATCAGGTTGTTACAATTTTTTTCCAGATTATCTAAGTCGACAACACGAGGCCGAACTAACACTGTAAGTTGTGTTAAAATATTTGTTATGAAACAATATTAGTTAAATTAGTGTACAGTGTATCCGAGAACACTTTTCTTTCATGAATCCCTCTCAGGGAAGAAAGGTGTTAACATAAACTTATTGCATTAAAAGTTTGATCATGGCGTAAATTTCAAGAAAAACGTATTTTGTAATTATGTGTTATAACAGTTAATGAATACTTTCTTCCTTAGGAAAAACGAGGAAATCAACTCTCTAAAGGCCCAGGAGGCCTTGTTAGAAAAACAGGTAAAGTATTTTTTTTCTGATTTTTATGTCGGGTGTCAGAAAACTTTATTTACCGAAAAAACATTGAATCGAAAAACGTTGAAGGCACGGCACACCACCAAAACAAGCTGGTAAGGATTAACTTATAGTGAGGGAGATCAGCTCATAAAAGATCTAATGAACAGATTGCAGAGACATCAAGAGCTGGAGTCAGACATCGAATCGTGCAGATTTGTTTGACATCTGGGGGGGGGGGGGGGGGGGGGGTTAGAGTGGAAGGAACAAAAGGAAACAGAAGGAACTAAAACCCAAGCAAACCCAAGCCAACCGGCCAACTGTGACTTTGTAAGCTATAAAGATTTCGAGAAGTTGAAAACCAAGGTAGAGTATTTTTTTCAACGGATTTACCTATTTTATGTCAAGCAGAGAAAACCTTATTTTCCGAAAATTAAGTAGTGACAATGAGGCGACCTGATCAACTGATCCAGCGTCAGACATCGAATCGTGCCGAAGAGTCTGACAAGAATCTGGCATGCCGGGCTAGCGCACCCCCCCCCCCCCCCCCCCCGCCCGTTGAAGGAACGGCACGCCTATAAAAATGTAATTGGACATTTATTTAATAAATCTTCACATCGGTCGAGTTAATTTAACATGTTTAATCTCCGATTAAATTTTTAGGCAAAAGTCAAGACACCAGCTTGCACCAACCTGAGCAAAAATAGCCAGCAAACAAAGGTAGAGTATTTTTTTAAACGGATTTACCTATTTTTATGTCAAGCAGAAAAACCTTATTTTCCGAAAATTAAGTAGTGACAATGAGGCGACCTGATTAACTGATCCAGCGTCAGACGTCGAATCGTGCCGAAGAGTCTGACAAGAATCTGGCATGCTGGGCTAGCGCACCCCACCCCCCCGCCCGTTGAAGGAACGGCACGCCTATAAAAATGTAATTGGACATTTATTTAATAAATCTTCACATCGGTCGAGTTAATTTAACATGTTTAATCTCTGATTAAATTTTTAGGCAAAAGTCAAGACACCAGCTTGCACCAACCTGAGCAAAAATAGCCAGCAAACAAAGGTAGAGTATTTTTTTAAACGGATTTACCTATTTTTATGTCAAGCAGAAAAACCTTATTTTCCGAAAATTAAGTAGTGACAATGAGGCGACCTGATTAACTGATCCAGCGTCAGACGTCGAATCGTGCCGAAGAGTCTGACAAGAATCTGGCATGCTGGGCTAGCGCCCCCCCCCCCCCCCCCCCCCCGCCCGTTGAAGGAACGGCACGCCTATAAAAATGTAATTGGACATTTATTTAATAAATCTTCACATCGGTCGAGTTAATTTAACATGTTTAATCTCTGATTAAATTTTTAGGCAAAAGTCAAGACACCAGCTTGCACCAACCTGAGCAAAAATAGCCAGCAAACAAAGGTAGAGTAGTTTTTTAAACGGATTTACCTATTTTTATGTCAAGCAGAAAAACCTTATTTTCCGAAAATTAAGTAGTGACAATGAGGCGACCTGATCAACTGATCCAGCGTCAGACATCGAATCGTGCCGAAGAGTCTGACAAGAATCTGGCATGCCGGGCTAGCGCCCCCCCCCCCCCCCCCGCCCGTTGAAGGAACGGCACGCCTATAAAAATGTGATTAATTTAACATTTTTAATCTCTGATTAAATTTTTAGCCTGCAGGAAGTAGGAAACCCAATACAAGAGAACCAAACCATCTGGAAACCAAGGTAGAGTATTTTTTTAAACGGATTTACCTATTTTCTGTCAAGCAGAGAAAACCTTATTTTCCGAAAATTAAGTAGTGACAATGACGCGACTTGATCAATTGATTAGTGATCAATGTTAATTAATTAATTAGTTTTTCATGGCCGGAACATAAGTAAATTAAGTAGTGACAATGAGGCGACCTGATCAACTGATCCAGCGAGACATCGAATCGTGCAGAAGAATCTGACAAGAATCTGGCGTGCCGGGCTAGCGCCCCCCGCCCGTTGAAGGAACGGCACGCCTATTAAACAAACAGGTAGGGATTAACTTATTTCACGCATTTCTTTATTTTAATAAAATATATGTAGGTAATTAAAATTAGTCAATTCAAGCATTTAGAAAATAATTTTAATTATACGATGCTAGATTTTGTTTTTGACTTTCCTATTATAACTGCTGGTATTTTTAGGAATATTTAATAAATTTGTGAATGCGACTAATCACCAGAAGTTCAAAACCTAATGCTTATTAAAAAATAAGCATTAGGTTGAAAAAGAAAAATTTCAAAAAAAGCAACCCAAGCAATTTCGACATTTTGTGAATAGTTTTAGTTTAATTAGTTAGTGATCAATGTTAATTAATTAATTTGTTTTTCATAACCGGAACACAACAAGAAATTAAACAACACTAAATTGCCAAATATAAAATTGTAATTGAACATTTATTTAATAAATCTTTTGTCAAAATTATTGGTCGAGTTAAATTAACATGTTTTATCTCTGATTAAATTTTTAGCTGGAATACGTAACCAAAAGAGTGGCGGTATTAGAGGACTTGATGAAAATCAGAGGTGAGTTTGTTTTATTAACCGCTCTATGTATACTTCACAAAAGCAGTTTTTCAAGGGTTTTTATTAAATTAATAACTTGTTTTCTTTTAGAAAATCGGGTCAGGAATACCACCGAAGACGACATGAAAATAATAATAATCATATTATATAATTTGTAAAGGGTGGTTGAAATTTGGTATAGGTTCTACTTGTATTTATTAGAGGCGTTACTTTTTTACTTTCACTTTTTTTTAATGGAAGACGAAGCTGGCGTAAAAACGACTTAGTACTTTCGCGGCAGTCGCCCGTCATAAGGAACTACGACCGCTGTGAGACCTTTAATAATTTTTAGGTGTACACGAAAGCCAAGAGCTGGCTTATACTACTTCTGGCAAATCCTCACAGTCAACTGTCGGATCATAGTCAAGGGTCCCCTGGACGCGGACCTTCCCCTTGTGGACGTCTGCAATCAAGACAACGCTTATGTAAACGAAAAGTTGGTCGAGACCTGTCCTAATTTGTCAAGGTACGGTTGCCCAAGTCAAGATATATCGGCTTTAAATGTTGATAATAATCCCCTGTAATCGTGAGTTACTTTATCTATTACTTTATCTTAGGTGTCGTAACTTTTCCATGGAACAAGGTGGAACCGAAGACACGGTAATTATCGAAAGCATAGAACACGTTCGTGACTACGTAGAGAGCAAGGGACAGTTCGCTGACGACATAATAAATTTAAGGGCTAAGGCCCCCCGCCCTTTAAAGGCACGGCACGCCACCAAAACAAACTGGTAAGGATTAACTTATAGTGAGCGAGATCAGCTCATAAGAGTTCTAATGAACAGATTGCAGAGAAATCAAGAGCTGGAGTCAGACATCGAATCGTGCAGATTTGTCTGACAAGAATCTGGCGTCTTTGTCTGACAAGACCAAATGGCTTAATTTCCTCAGTCAAAAAAGAAGACAAACAAACTGGTAGGGAATAAAATAATTATTTCACAGCGTAGCTGGACGTAGAAGTCGACCTCTCCGAAGGCGATCGGGCGAACCGGAGAGGAGGTGTGAGAAGTGTAAAAAGCCGTCGGAGAAACAGAACAGTGCCAAACTTAGAGGCGTGAATAAGGTCGGGTGAACCGGAGAAACGAAGGAGGACTTGGGTATTATATCTCGACGTGGCGTGCAATATTTCTTTATTTTTGGCGTTATTTTTAATTATTATTATACCCAGGCGAATCGACAGCGACGAGTCATAAGTCAGGGTCGAAGTGGGTTTGCAATTGATTTTTATTGTATTCTGTATTTCATATTTTAAAACTGTATACAGGGTGTTACAAAAAGATGTTAAGAAATTTTAAGGTCAGATTCTACATCTGAAAATATGAAAAATAAGTTTATATCAACATGGATCCTCAAACACTTGTGTTTCGAAATACAGGGTATTTAATCTTTTCACACCTCAAGTATTCCACACTTTAAGCATTCTAAAGAAAAAATATGCAAAGACAATTTAGAGCATATATTGAAGCACGGAGAAGCCATTTCCAGCATCTACTGTAAACTTAAATCAAAAAGCACCGTTTCCTGAACAAAAAATATTTTCTAAAGGATCATTTTCATTATTTGTTTTTACTGTAAGAAATAAATTAATTTTTATCTCGAAAATGGTGCATCAGAACGAAGAAGCTCAAGAGACACTTTTCACGCAGAATTAATTGGGCTTTAAGACAACGATATCGATTTTGCAAAAAATCAGTGGCGTGCCATTTTTTTCGCTAAAAATATAGACGTACCTGCACGCATGCCACTGATGGAAGTACGTACTTTAGAAAATAAATTTTTGCACGTAAAGGTACCCTTTGATTACATACTGGCCTGTACCAAAATTCAGGTCAGTATCTTAACGCATTTTCGAGAAATTAAAAAGAAACATTTAAAAAAGAAAATATTAAACACCCTGTATCTCGAAAAAGAAGCGTTTGAGGATCCATGTTTATATAAACTTGTTTTTCATATTTTCAGATGTAGAATCTGCCCTTAAAATTTCTGAACATCTTTTTGTAACACCCTGTATATACGCTTGGGCAGCATGCTTTAATACGCGCCGCCGCGACGTTCGCTTTTTTAAGCCGTCGATAACTGTGTTGGGTTGCTCGTCACTGTCTGCGACGGCAAATTAAAAGCGCCACGGCATAAAAATATGTAGTTTTTTATTGCGACCAGGTGAATTATAAAATATCATGAATTATAAAATAATATTTAAAGCGAAGCTTTCTAATCAAATTTTTTTATACCATCAGGTGTAGTAATATGTATATCATACATACAAATAAACAAACGTAGCATTGCATTAATATAAACACATTAATCAAAGTTATCTTAAAATATATAACAAATTTGCTGTTAGCTCCAATGACGTTAGCTCTACCTTCTTTAATAAAACATTTGGGATATATTGTTATCAAGTGGTATAACAGGGTTCCCACCAAAATTCTGAAATCAAATTCCCTGACGTTCCAGTCTCCTTAAGCAAAATTTTCATGACTAAAAAGCAGCTAACTGAGCAAAAAAATTTGCTTTTTATAGTTGATAAATAGTTTATTACCTACTTTTATTTATAATTTTGTTATGAAATTATTTTGATCTAATATTGGAAAATGCAAATTTTCTACGTTTTCTATTAGTTTTCCCTGACATTCCCTGACTTCCCAGAAAAGTGGGAACCCTGTATAACCATTCATGTCGAATCAAATCGTCCCCTATCTCACTTAACGACGTAACTGACATTTTATAAATTTTGCAGGAGAGAAGATTATAAGTAATATTTGCATTTTACAGGGGAGAAGATTATAAATATTTGCTGACAATAAACTAACTGTACAAGTTCTATTTAGCGTACAGCAAACATGAAATTTGGCAAGGGTAATTTTGGTCACAAATAACTTTTTCTTAAATATGTCAAAAATTATTTGGTTCGGTTTAACTGAAAAAGGTTGACGTCGCCAACTAGTTTGGCCATTGTGGAAAAACTAGAAGAAATACAGTTACGTAATTTCGTTAGAAGAAGGATACATCTAACGGAAATGTTTTGGCGGAGTATCTCACGTTTGCAATTTTTGTCAGTTATGTCGTTACGTGAGATAGGGGACGAAATAGATACCGTTTACATTTTAGAGCAATCGGGGATTCCCGAACTATTTAAAACAGATTGCAGATTGATAGACTGTCCTAAAATAACGAAATTACTGTGGCTTAATGCTTATCCCCATCATAAATACCACAGGCCAAAGCATTTGACTAAGGATTAATAAAATATACCGATATACCATTATTTTGTGTGATAATAAATTATTAGTAAATTATTTTCATTGCGTCGAGACGAAATTTAAAGTGACAACGTCGCTTCACGGGGCGTCGGCGTCGCCTGCTTCATTGAGAAATCTGAAACGCGTAATTTTGTTTGTATCTCGAAAGAGAAGCGTTTAAGGATCAATGTTTATATAAACTTATTTTCATATTTTTAGATGTAGAATCTGCCCTTAAAATTTCTTAACATCTTTTTCTAACACCCTGTATATAGATTAGTATTCTGCCGTCCTAAGCAAAAACACCGCAAGTGCCAAAAAATCAAAAATTGAGCTAGGGGGGCTGTAATGGATTTAGAAGGGCCTATATTAGCTATTTACGTAACAAAAACACCGCATTTAACACTAAATATATTTTATTTCAATTAAAATTATTGATGAGCGATGATTGTTTTAACTACGTATTTTCGTAAAAAAAGACTGCCCAATTCCTAGCATCTGCAATTTAAATTTAAAAAATAAAAAAACAATTATTTTTTTTACAATTTACATCCATTTTTTATAATTATAATTATAAAAACAAAATATAACTGCTAGATAAAATCATAACTATTTTGCAAGTGTTTGAACCTTATAACTCGATTTATTCCAAATTATTATAATCGCAGATGTGGTGGTTTTTCTTAGGACGGCAGTATTATAGAACCATTATTCATATTTATATGGTATAATCTATGTCAAAGACCTTACATAGACCGCAAAGGTTTGTTTTTGTTTATAATATTTTATAGGATATATATGAATAGTTAATATTTATGTTACAATAGTTATTTTTATAAAATTCGCTACTGAAATCCTTTTTGTACGACAATAGGGGGGCGGGACGCCCCTTTCGCTCCCCGAAATTCGCGCCTGGGGGCAGGTTCACTTCAGGTGAATTAGACAATGGTTCAATCCACCTAGTCACCTGCGGCGAACTAAAATATTCGGTATTCTAACTGCAGGCTCGAGGCCTGCAATGTTATTGCAGATCTACGTATTGGGATGCGTTTATATTGCTATCTATGACTATATTGCACATCTCGTTCAAAATCGTCGCAACTCAACATTTTTAAATGTTCTGATTATTTTAAAATCGAAATCTACTTTGCATACTCTATGTTTACAAAACCCTGCAGTCGAATATCACCAATTTTTCGCTAATTAATATTTTGACAAAAAAATATGTTAAAAAAGATTCGTTGGAATATCTTGAATTAAATACAAATTGAAACCAAACTAAACTTTTAAAGCAAAAATATTTTTCTAAAAACAAAAAGAAATTTTAAAGATTTTCTATTGCTTTTCCTGTAAAATGTATCGTTTTTGAGTTCCGACGGTTTTGAATGGGATGTGGGATATGTCCCGGCACCCGCGCTAATAAAACTGCATGCCAGAGGTGGCCGGTGAAATTTTAAAGTTGTATATCTCTGTTCCTACTTACAGGACCCGTACCAAATTTAGGGGTTTTAACAATGAACCTACTGGGAATGATTTGATAAAGAAAAAAATATTTTTAAAAAATGGTTGAATTTTTGCTCTGCCCCCCCTGAAAAAAAAAATGAACACTTAGGTATTTTATTTATTTCAAAAAAAATTACATCATTTTGTTGGCAATTTTTAAATTTTGAGAGAAAAACTGTGCTAGTAGAAAGTTATAGTCATTTGATTTTTTTTAAATTATATTTTACATATTTTTTCTCTTAAAATTAAAAAATTTTCGACAAAATGATGTAAAATTTGTATAGAAAAAATAATATACAAAATACCTAACTGTGTTAATTTTTTCCTAGCCTCTTTTTTTCGCAAATCGCAAAATATTTTTTTCTTTGCCAAAACATTCCTAGTAGGCTCACTATTAAAAACCCTGAACTTGGCTTGGGTCCCGTAAGTAGCAACCGAGATATACAATTTCACCAATCGCCACTGGATGAGCTACTCAAAATTTAATTTCAGTACTAAACTAATGAGAAATTTTAAACTATATGGATTAGCGACATGAAATTTGGTATACATCTATCAGATTCATAAAAAAATTATGCAAAAAAATCGAGAGGGGTAAATATTAACGTTTTATACATTTTAGTGCCAATATGGCACCTGCACAGTGCCTTGAAAGCCCCTCTCTATTGTACAAAGTACCTACTTGCTTTAACAAGTTAAAAAATCACAATCCTTAAAACGTGAGGCTCAAACAGTAAAATAATATTCGAAGCTAAAATGAATCACATAAAAAGTTGACAAAAACCAATAACCATTCTATAATAATAGAAAAATTCCTACTCACTCATCAAGTTCTGGCAAAGTCGACTTTTCATCTTTATCCTCGTTTAGAAAGGTCAATAACTACGGTGGCTATGGTTTCCGGAGACATTCAGCTTGATCCTCTTGGTTAGAAAGGTCAATGGCTTCGGGAGTGGTTTCCGGAGACTTTCAGCTTTATCCTCTTGTTTAGAAAGGTCAATGAAAGAATAAGTTCAATAGTTTCTAAAAAAAAGTTGAAAGTTACCTGTTGGAGGTCTATAATATATTGAGTAAGTATACATTATAGTCTGTCAGTAAAACAGAAAATGCTTGAATTGACTATTTTTAATAATGTTTTATTAAATTAAAGAAATGCTGTGAAATAAGTTAATCCCTACCAGTTTGCGCCCTTTTTTGACTGAGGAAACTAAGCCATTTCGTCTTGTTAGATGGTCCGCTCCGGTCCAAAGGGCCCCACCAGCAGGGGGCCCCCATTTTCATCACTAAGTTTGGCATTATTCTGTTTCTCCAACGGCCTTTTACACTCTTCCAGCTGTGACCACTCACTAAAGAGGTGAAAAGTAAGGAATTAATTTGTGAATGATTTCCCGACCAAAATTATGATAAATTATAAAAGTCTCAATCACTAATTCAAACTTTCTAGATGTGAAATATATAAGTACCGCCGTTTCTCCAGAAAGTTTGCAATCGGATAAAGGAAAAATTCGCAGAAAATCGCTGTAGATTAAACCAGTGGTTTCCAACTTTTGAAAAAGTGCGGAACCCTATTTGAAATATAACGAATATAAAATACAAGAGAAAATATTTATTTGAATATTTTTATTAATAACACCAACAAAGTACAAATACCTACCATAAGCAAAGTATTAACATAATATACTGGAGGCTGCTCAGAATTTTTTTTTTCCTAATTAGTATGTAGGCATCACTCAAAAAATCGTATCAATTATGATCTCACTAATTTCTGCTTTTAAACATAATTACAGGTTAGATGGTACACTTGACTAAATTAAAGGTTTTTGGGAATGAGGGCTATAGAAATTGGGTGGTTATTCGGAATGGAAACACCCTAATTGTGGGTCATAGAACACGAATCTGAAATCGGTTTTCGGCGGTCTCATATGGTTTTCCCAAAAAAAAATTTTTAGCCTTTAGGTTTTTCTGTGGATATCTTTTCCCACTTGCCACGTTTACTTATTTTTCTTTAAAAATTGTAAATTACGATTAAGACATAAAAGCTAACCACAACAAACTAAAATTACAAATCTGTTCAACTTAGTCAACATTCTTTATGTTTAACCCACATCAAACGTCATCATAACGTCAAATCTGGTAATTATTTGGATCATAGATTCTGATTAATCGAAACACCGAATTTTTTGATGAAATTTTGCTGGGGTTTGATATATGAGATTAGCAATAATTATTCTCTAATATAAAAGAAGAAACTGACTGACTGATTGACTGACGAATCAACAACGCACAGCCAACACCTCTGGGTCTAGAAACTTGAAATTTTGCAGAGGTTAGTGATGGGAGAATCGAATGATTTTCAGAATTGAATCTTTTGTATTCGAATACTTTTGAGAATCGAATGAGCATTCCATGGATTTATTAAGAAAGGATTCGATGTCCGTATACTGTGAGCGTATCGAACGTGAAGCCTTATATTTGTTGTTTGTTATGAAAACATTTCCCCTAGGGGTTTAGTTTACGAACTACGTAATTGAATCAAGAATGGTAGTAGAAAAAGATAAAATAGCATTGGAGTGTTGGAGCTCAGAAGTGTTGCTGTCTGTGCTGGTTGCTTAGGAAAACGGCTGAACCTCGGTCTGAACACTCGGTTACACGTACGTCTTTGTCTAATGAACTAGGAAAGAAAAAGTGCGATTTATAGATTTATAAATGACTCGGAATGACTTTAAATAAACCTTTAGAAATAATATAACCTATAAATAATAAAACCTTTTTAACTTAAATTTATTATTATTTAGCAGAAAAATAAAATATTTTAGGCCATTTATTACTTTTGGTAAATCTTGTGATGCTTCTAACGTATTCTTTGTACAAAAATACAAGGTAAAATAAGATGTGGCCAATGTTTACAAATTGTGTTTACAGTGTCGCTTAGAATGGTTTGTTTTGGCTTCAAAGAATGTTAAATCATCCCATATCCATTCTTAATAAATCCATGGATCATTCGAATACAAAGAATCAAATTATTTATATTCGGAATTCTGCTATATCGAAGAATCGACTGCGACTAATACTTTTTACATTTTTGTAGCTCGGCAAGTCGGATGTGCTGTGCCGGAAGTGTCGGCACTCGTCAAGTGTGCAGGTGCACCGCCACGACGTTGGTTATTTTGTATTTACCTACTTCACTTTCTTTTTTTTAGATTTTATGTAAAAAAATGCATTAAGACGCATTTACGCGGGTTTGCGCCAGTTAGTGTGCTAAGTTTTATATAATATAATTGCTAATCTCATATGTATAACTACTCAAAATCTCGAGCATAGGCAAATGTCATAGTGTCTATGCAAAATAACAAATCCGAGCAAAATTTCATCAAAAAATCGCAGTTTCCATTAATCCGAATAATTACCCAAAATCCCATGATCAGAAATCATGCTTGCATGCTGGTGCATTCGAGGAACGGGGATTAAAAAAAGGGGAAAACGATTTTTACATTTTGATTTGGCATTCTTCTATGAGAAGTATGGACTATTTGTATTACCATTACGGGTTGTGGTTTATTATTTAGTTTTTTAATGTTTTCTTTGTTATTTAATGTTTATATATATATATATATACAAGTAATGTTTATTTAGTTAAAGCTTACTGAAGATTTTGAAAACATACTTTTTAGTGTTCCGTGGTATATATATATATATATATATATATATATATATATATATATATATATATATATATATATATATATATATATATATATATATATATATTAGGTTAAAATTCTTGGGATTGTGGTTCCAATTAATTAATTAACTGCAGTTGTTAGACAGTTACATATTTATTTGTTATAGTATAGAACGTTTCGGTCATTTTGTTTGACCTTTGTCAACTATATTGATACACGATGTTGGCACTAAAATGAAACAATTACAAATAGATGACGTACGTACAAAACATTTATATTTAAAATTTACCCTAGAGACAGAAATTATCCTCTGGTATCAGCCCTGATATCCTCGGTAACAAGGAACACATATGCATAACAGACACTCATTACCGAGGATATCAGGGCTGATACCAGAGGATAATTTCTGTCTCTAGGGTAAATTTTAAATATAAATGTTTTGTACGTATGTCATCTATTTGTAATTGTTTCATTTTAGTGCCAACATCGTGTATCAATATAGTTGACAAAGGTCAAACAAAATGACCGAAACGTTCTATACTATAACAAATAAATATGTAACTGTCTAACAACTGCAGTTAATTAATTAATTGGAACCACAATCCCAAGAATTTTAACCTAAATATATTCACAATGGTTCAAGAACTTTCTAATGTAAACAATATATATATATATATATATATATATATATATATATATATACATACCCAATGCATGATACGAAGCCCAGCACATACTGCAGGTGAGGGGCAGCCCACTCTAAAATTGCGGCTACTGCTGTATATTCAAGAAATTTATGTTTTAACGTTAAATAAAATGTTTACCTGTGTTAGTATAATAGGTTTATATGAGATGCATTTCTTTTTAGATATCTTAGATGTTACGAGTCCCGCTAAAATGTACGATTATTAGGAAGCCCAAAAGTATATACCGTATATAATGCCCCACTTTTAAGAAGCCTGCGGCGTTGCCACAGCATTTTTTCACGTTCTATCGATTTTTGCATATGTTTTAAATGTCTTTAGGATGCTCTTTGATACATTTCCGATTATACGAAGCCCACACATTTTATAATACAAAATATTTGACGATATATCCGTTTGTTGTATATACTTACTACGTAACAGTCTGGAGGTTGTCGTGCCCGGATTGGCTGGGATGGCCGGCACCCTGTCGCGTGGCAGATAACCAATGCCACGCGCTAACGGAAATAAGTGACTCGGTCTTTACTTTCGACAAGATGTAAATTATGTCAGTTGTATAAAACCTGATCCAGAGGGAATAGAGAAAAGCTAGTTCTTTATTTAAATCTAGGTGGTTTTTTCCCCATTTTCCCACTTAAAACAAACGAGCAATAACTTAATTAACTAAAATAATAGAAACCAAACAATTTTAAGCTATGCAACGCAGTTCTCTTATACCTTGAATGGACTCCTGGAACAATGGTTACATAATCATTCTGCAGTCATTCTGGTCTCCCCTAGAGGCAACATCAGTTCTCAGTTCCACTGGACTATTCGTGGGTAGGGACGGTCACGCAACAAGCCCACGAAAACTTTTGAACATACATATGTTCATGTGTAGTATATTGCATGTTGTATTGTATACACATGTAATGACAGGGACAAAGTGACATATTATTAAGATTATTTCACTCATGCATTAAAAGTCCCGTAAGATGAGTAAAGTTTTTTAAAATTACAGCGATAATTTTTTGACGTTACGTCAATTAAAAAAAATTACACCGATAATTTTTCCCTGTCATTTCCTTGGTTGTTATATTAATTTCGATACAAACAAATGGCTTGCAATTGTTATAAACCCGTAGTTACTGTTAGCAACCGTCGGCATGATTTGTAAATTAGTTGTTTGTATCAACATTGTAAAGGTTTTTCGAAAAATTTCGTAAAAATGAATCGTTTCGGAACTGCTACAGAAGAAGAAATTAACAAAAAGCCATCAAAATGTTATTCACAATTACCACGGCTGTAATTTCTATTATACAATAAATAATAAATAAATTTTAGTTTAATTTAAAAGTAAGGTTTCTTGTTTAAATTGTTTAATAAATATTCAATTCATATTTTTTGTGTTTTCATTCGTGAAATAATCCCTAAATACCACTAGAGCATTTTGTGATTTCATTCGTGAAATAATCCCCTAAATACCACTCGAGCTTTAAAATTACTGATAATTTTTCACTCTTACGTGTTTTCTTTGCAAATTTCACTCGTCCTGCGGACTCGTGAAATTATAGAAATCACGCAATCGTGAAAAATTAGCGGTAATTTTTAAGCTCTCGTGGTATTATCCCCGATAATAAATAAATTTGAAAGTAAAGTAGTTCAAATATGTCAGGGATTATATTATTATGTACGTACAAAAAGATTTAAGAGAAAACGAGAGAGAGAGAGAGAGAGAGAGAGAGAGAGATGCATATATCGAATTTGTATTGGGGTCAGTGGTTGACCTATTTGTATCAGGTGTGATACATGGTTGCATTCGGGAGTTAGACAGCTTTTAACAAATATGCAATAATCGCTGTTGTGTACTTAAAATTCTTTTGATGATGATATATTCACCTGAAAGGTCTTGAGAAAATGCTCTTAGAATGTACAATTTATTTTTTGATATTAGCTCTGTTCGCAGAAGAATCACAAACCAGTCAGAGCCAATGAAATTACTGGAAACCAGTTGGCAAACTGTCATGTTACCAAATAACTGAAACTTGATTGGTGCTGATCGGTTTGTGATTGCTCTGCGAACAGAGCTATTAGCAAAATAAGTTCACTAAATAATAAATCCCTATTCAATAATTTTCAATTATTGCGAGTTTCTAGCTGGATCTCATAATTTTCTAAAATTTACCATTTAACCACATCTCTGCATTAAAAGCAATAAAGATCCATAGAGGTAAGAATATTTATTTGTGTGGAGATCCCAATGGTGATCGAATTTGGGACATACAGGTTCCTGCAGCTCACCTCCCGGCTCCTGTAGATCAGTTATCAATTACCTCTCTAATAAGTTTTGCATGCTCCTTTTGTCTGGATGTCGTCGTTCCGGATAACGCTGTGCATAAAGTCGACCTGCCAAAAAAAATCAGTTCGTTTCGCATTCCCTAATATGAAAATCATATCTATGACCTCTACTCGGTTGTACTCCATGACAAAAAATAATACTTGAATGTAAACAGCTTAAATAATTAATAACAGTGTTTCAAACTTTTGCATTACTAAACTCAAAATATGATTTTGCCACTTTAATAAACTTTAATGTCAATAAATTGTTTTTCAAAGCCACCTTCGATTTTTATTCATTAAAATTGCTATTGCAATAAATAAGAAAATGAGTTTTCGGCGAATAACTTTTAATGTGTTAGGAATTGCGACAGGGTTGTAATTAGAAAAATGTTTGATTTTTTTATTCCGCATCGAATGACATAAAATTATACAGGGACTCCAATTGAAAATAAGAAAAATAAAGTGCTTTAAAATTTGAAAAAGTTTGACACTAAATTTTGAACACCCTGTATATTTCGATTTAATCAAACTTGGGTAACGAGACCGCCAGACCTCACTATTAATGTTTAAAACCAGTGGTGCAAAACTGATTTTTTTTTGTTTTTACTTGTTTTCGCTCATATCCCCGAACCGATTTCAATAAAACTTTAGGGGTATGTAGGTAACCATAAGAGGCACCCAAATAAGCAACAAGATATGTGGCATGCAGTCTAAAAAATATATCTTCATGACGTCACACTTTTTTGGGACACCCTGTATAATGAAAAATATTTTTATGAAATGCGCCCTAAGTAAAGCCTGCAAAATATAAAAATCCTAACTTAATTAATAACTGGGCTACAGAAGACGGGAGGTGAGTTGAAGAACCCTGTATATATACAGGGACAAACGAAAACTGAAAAAAATATACTTGTCCAGTTTGGGATGCGATATAAAATATTTCACAATACATTAATATTAAGCTGCTTGATAGTTTAAATAATACCTCTTGTATAAAGCACGCTACTACGCTGGTAGGTATCACAGTATATGAGTATGATCTGTATATTTTAAAGAAAAACATTATTCGTTTGTGACTCCATTTTATAAATGATGATGCAACGAAACTTATTCGTAAATTTGACTCTTATTATAGTATATAAATATAGATATATAAATAAACTGGTCAACAAAAAAATCGGCAAAAGCGATTTTAACTCGACTTTTCGAACTGCTATAACTTTTTAAAAACTTAACTTTTTTGAGAGCGGTTTTCGGATATTGATAGCTCGTCTTGCCCAGATTAAGTGTCAAGAAGTGATTTTGCAATGGAAGTGACATTTTCATGCTATACAGGGTAATTAATAAGGCAATGTAAAACTACTAAAAGTTTAGGTGTGTGCCATATTGCCAATAATTTTTTTTGGTCATTCCGACATAGCACGTTAGTAAGCTGGTATCAATATCTCCAGACGTATTCGCCGGAATTTCAATTAATGGTCTCTGGCGAAAAATACAGGAGAAAACAAAAAAAGAATACAAATATTGGTAGTGTCATTTTTAAAACGCTGTAGCTGGAAAACGGATTGATAGACTTTGTCGGGCTTTTAGGTATTGAAAGCCCTTTCGTGTGGTGTTTTATCTAAAAGACATTTTTTTTCAAGGTCAAAATGCTTGCGTTGTATAGGGGCGAACTAAAAAGTAAATGAAAACCATTGTAAAAAATGATTTTTTTTAATTTGTGAAAATTGAGCAGTATGTGTTTGTTTTCTTCCAAAATGAGGGCGTTTTGTCCACCTCCCGGTTAGTTATACAGCGTGTCCAGAAACCATCTTAACAAATCGGAAACATTTTATTTTTGCCTTTACAGAAAAAAAGTTATTCTTTATAAAAAGTTCTGCATCGTGAGAAAATCACATTGCGATTCAAAAATTTGATTTAAGACATACAGGGTGGCTCAAAAATGTAAAAGTCCTAATCCACGTGAAGCTAAAAAGACACAAATCCTTATTTAAAGGTAAACTGCCACTGTAAATATAGTAGAGGTAACTTTTATGTTAGTAAATTACGTTTGGAACATACAAGAGGTCCCAAAAATAAAATAAATTTTTAATTATTGACTTTACAAAAAAGGTATCTTCATACAAGGTCAACATTGTGAAAACAGAGCATAATTATTCAAAAACATGATATAGGACAATACAGAGTGGCTTAAAAAGCTGAAAGACTCAATTTACGTAAAGTTAAAGAGACACCAAATCTTTATTTAAAGATAAACTGTATAGGTACTTTTTTGTAAAGTTGATAATAAAATTTTTTTTTATTTTTGGGACCTCCTGTATATTCCAAACCTAATTCACTAACATAAAAAGTTAACACTAGTACATTTGCAGTGGCAGTTTACCCTTAAATAACGATTTTGTGTCTTTTCAGCTTCACATGGCTTAGGACTTTTACATTTTTGAGTCACCCTGTATGTCTTACATCAAATTTTCGAATGGCTATTCTATTTTCTCACCATGTAGAACTTTTTATGAGGGATTACCTTTTTTGTAAAGTCAAAAATAAAAAACGTTTCGCATTTGTTTAGATGGTTTCTGGACACGCTGTATAACTAATCGAAATTTGAGCAAAACGCCGTAGTTCTGGAAGAAAAAAAACGCTTACTGCGCAGTTTGCACAAATTAAAAGAAAACTTATTTTTAACAACACTTCATTTATTTTTTAGTTCACCCCTATACAACGCAAACATTTTGACATTGAACAAAAAACAGTTTACTAGGTAAAACTCTACACAAAAAGGGCTTTCAATTCCCAAAAATCCCGACAAAGTCTATTAATCCATTTTCCAGCTACAGCGTTTTAAAAATGACGCTACCAAAATTTGTATGCTTTTTTTGTTTTCTCCTGTATTTTTCGCCAGAGACAATTAATCGAAATTCCGGCGAATACGTCTGGAGATATTGATACCAGCTTACTAACGTGCTATGTCGGAACGACCAAAAAAAATTATTGGCAATATGGCACACACCTAAACTTTTAGTAGCTTTACATTACCTTATTAATTACCCTGTATGTATAGCATGAAAATGTCACTTCCATTGCAAAATCACTTCTTGATGCTTAATTTGGGAAAGACGAGCTATCAATATCCGAAAACCGCTCTCAAAAGAGTTAAGTTTTTCAAAAATTATAGCACTTTGAAAAGTCGGGTAAAAATCGCTTTTGCTGATTTTTTTGTTGACCAGTTTAGTTCAAAAGTGTATTTTTTAACTTTTTATTGAATTTGTCTTCTTACCGTCGTAGATATAAGTATATACCTCGTTAATACTTCATTTCTGTAACCGAACTTTTCTTGTCAACTTACTGTATTTTAAAACTTCTTTGAAATATGAGCAAGAACTGCGTAATATAAATCGGTCAGCACTGGAGGCACCGGAGATATATCACATATAGAAATTATTTCCAGTAAAATCAGCTATGCCCTTAGAAAGCCTCCGAAACAAACAATAATGTTAGTAAATATACCAAAAATAAAAACAAAACAAATAAAGATTAAAAACGCAGTGGTTATAAATTAAATTGTGGTTCATGTGAAAAAAGTTAGGCCAAAGAGGACATAGCTTCAAAATTCGCATTTAAGCACATAAACGAGACTTTTTAAATGAAAAACATAATTCAGCATATTATTATGCAACCCATCTTTTGACGTATAATAATGATTTTAATGAAGATTTTAAAGTTACAAATATAGAAAATAAAGGTAAAAAACTTTCCATGTTTCCAAGTCGGGTAAAAATCGCTTTTGCTGATTTTTTTGTTGACCAGTTTAGTTCAAAAGTGTATTTTTTAACTTTTTATTGAATTTGTCTTCTTACCGTCGTAGATATAAGTATATACCTCGTTAATACTTCATTTCTGTAACCGAACTTTTCTTGTCAACTTACTGTATTTTAAAACTTCTTTGAAATATGAGCAAGAACTGCGTAATATAAATCGGTCAGCACTGGAGGCACCGGAGATATATCGCATATAGAAATTATTTCCAGTAAAATCAGCTATGCCCTTAGAAAGCCTTCGAAACAAACAATAATGTTAGTAAATATACCAAAAATAAAAACAAAACAAATAAAGATTAAAAACGCAGTGGTTATAAATTAAATTGTGGTTCATGTGAAAAAAGTTAGGCCAAAGAGGACATAGCTTCAAAATTCGCATTTAAGCACATAAACGAGACTTTTTAAATGAAAAACATAATTCAGCATATTATTATGCAACCCATCTTTTGACGTATAATAATGATTTTAATGAAGATTTTAAAGTTACAAATATAGAAAATAAAGGTAAAAAACTTTCCATGTTTCCAAGTCGGGTAAAAATCGCTTTTGCTGATTTTTTTGTTGACCAGTTTAGTTCAAAAGTGTATTTTTTAACTTTTTATTGAATTTGTCTTCTTACCGTCGTAGATATAAGTATATACCTCGTTAATACTTCATTTCTGTAACCGAACTTTTCTTGTCAACTTACTGTATTTTAAAACTTCTTTGAAATATGAGCAAGAACTGCGTAATATAAATCGGTCAGCACTGGAGGCACCGGAGATATATCACATATAGAAATTATTTCCAGTAAAATCAGCTATGCCCTTAGAAAGCCTTCGAAACAAACAATAATGTTAGTAAATATACCAAAAATAATAAAAACAAAACAAATAAAGATCAAAAACGCAGTGGTTATAAATTAAATTGTGGTTCATGTGAAAAAAGTTAGGCCAAAGAGGACATAACTTCAAAATTCGCATTTAAGCACATAAACGAGACTTTTTAAATGAAAAACATAATTCAGCATATTATTATGCAACCCATCTTTTGACGTATAATAATGATTTTAATGAAGATTTTAAAGTTAAAAATATAGAAAATAAAGGTAAAAAACTTTCCATGTTAGAATTCTTAGAAATTAACGAACTAAAAAAGAAAAACCAAATCTTAAATGACCAACAATTCACCATTATTAAACTTAATTTAATAAGTTGTTTTATTTGTTCTTGTTGTGTTATTAGTCAATACTTTTGTTATGAATATTAGCAATAAAATTCACATGAATAAAAATATATCACTGTAAAATTGTGTTAATTAGATAACCAAAATTAGGTACAAAACTATTTAAGAACATTTCTCATTTGTAAGTTTGTTAGTCGCATTTGACGAAGTAGCAGTGCTACGAAACATGCCATGCATTTTTTAAATAAAAAAGTGAAAATCTTTCACAGTTTTCTCCTAGTGTAGAAGAATATTTGTATAATATTGTTTGGCCACCCGGTATACAATTACAGTATGTCACTTCCTTCATAGGTCCAATATGCTTGAATATTCCCACTCATGTCGGGTCTTTAAAAAAAAGTGTACTACTTTTAAAGAAAAAAACATTATTATGAAAAACTCATATCATTCCTTTCAACTTTTCTCTCTTTCCTCTCTTTATAACCCAACACATAGAGATTTAAACGATTATTAAAATCAAGAAAAGAATATAACAACGGCGAACTAAACAATGTTGCCAGTTTCAGAGGGCTTCTTATAATGCGCAAGACATACTGGGCTGGCTAAAATCGGTGTCATATATTAAGTACATATGCTGCTAAAGTCAATCTCCCCCTACTGGCAAGTCGTTTGAACTAAAGGTACATGTTTTGAGATAATGTATCGATTTTATGAAGCCCCACAAAATTTTCTGAAATTCGCGTGGTAGTATATATATGGCATGGTTGTGCTTAATACATGCTAATTTTTTAAGAAGCCCGAACCGGGCTTCCTAAAACCACTGTGGGCTTCCTAGCATCTGCAGAACATGGTATTTTTGGCTTCTTAAAGGTGGTTTATATGTATATATATATATATATATATATATATATATATATATATATATATATATATATATATATATATATATATATATATAAATTAGCCTAAATAGGTATGTTTCAGAATAATAGTGTGTTATGACTTGTATAGATGTGCTTAGTGAAACGGTCGAAATTTAAAGAAATCCATAGAAAACCTAACCCCATTTCTTTTTTTGAAAAACCACGATTCGTGTTCTACGACCCAAAATTAGGGTGAATATAAAAGTTCATCAAAAAATTCGGTGTTTCCATTATTCCGAATGAATAATTACCAAAATTTGAATTAGCAACGGATTTTTGTGAATTTTCAGTCAGAATCTTTAATGAAACCTTTGTTAAATGTATGTTTTTAGAATCTCCAGAAAATTTGTTGTCGTCGGATAAAGCATATTTGTGGGAATTCACTGATAAGGTGTTATTTTTTTTTTGGGCTTTTTTGTGTGTTCAACAAGTTAACAAGTAGTTGATTTTTGGGTAATTATTCGGATTAACGGAAAGAGCGAAATTTTTCATGAAATTTTGCACAGACCCTAATTTTGGATCGTAGAACACGAATCCGAAGTCAGTTTTTGGCGGTCTCGTATGGTTTAAAAAAAAAAAAAACTTTTAGGTTAGCTTTTTCAATGAATTTCTTTAAATTTCGCCACTTTTACTTAAACACAACTATACAAGTCATTACACACTATTTTTCTGAAACATATTTAGGCAAATTTATGTAAATACACATTAAAAAAACAGAGAAAATATCAAAAAACTGAAAGAAAATAAACACGCAGCCCGTGGTACACATTCTCGAAATTTCTGATGGAAATGCCAAATGGAATGCCAAATTTACAAATCGTTTTTCCCACAAATTTTAACAGTTTCCCACAGCACCACAGTTTCCACCCAAGCAAACCTGAGCAAAAAGGTGGTCAGGTTTGCTCAGTTTTCATTGATATAGATACATATATATCTATATCAATGAAAACTGAGCAAACCTGACCACCTTTTTGCTCACCCAACCTGGGCAAAAAGGTGGTCAGGTTTGCTCAGTTTTCACTGATATAGATATATATGTATCTATATCAATGAAAACTGAGCAAACCTGACCACCGTTTTGCTCAGGTTTGCTTGGGTTGGGTATATACCTTTTTGTTCAGATATGGTTGCATGCATCAGCATGCAGGTGTTGGATTACTGATCAATAGGATTTTGGTTAGGTCTGATGTAGGTTAAAATTAAAAAATGTTGTTGACTAAGTTGGACAGAATAGTACCTAACTTTAGTTTGTTATGGTTAGCTTTTTTATTATTCCTATTTTACAACTTTTTCATAAAAAATAAGTAAACGTGGCAACACCGGGCACAGAAATATTGTTGACAGGTAGGAAAATAATGGCGGCTGATAGCCCGTTGAAATGAAATTTTCTATCGAAAAAAGCAATTTTCTTATCTATTTTTGCCTAAATGTGGTGTTTTGTGTGACGAAAAATAATAAAAATTATAAATTTACAGATATGTTGAAGTGAAAGTGTCGAAACTTACTTAAAGGAATCTATATAAAAACCTAACCTAAGGTAAAAAAAAATTTTTTGGAAAAACCATACGAGACCGCCAAAAACTGACTTCGGATTCGTATTCTACGACCCCAAATTAGGGTCGGTGCAAAATTTCATGAAAAAATTCGCTGTTTCCGTTAATCCGAATAATTACCGATTATTGGAGATACCTAACGTTTCGATATTTCTCCGTTCATGGTTTTCAAAAGAGGGTTGCCAGCGGCTAACTTTCAATTAGTGCGGTATGGATTATTAAAGAAAACAAAACATAAATCGGCTAAATTTAAGCAACTTACATATTGACCTCACGTCTCGGCGGCCATGTTTGGGAAGACACTGAAGACAGATGACAGAATAAGGAAATGGAAGGAAGCACTATCAACAGGAGCGGCTAGAACTGCAAACAATCCGACGTTGCCACATGTGCGATAGCTCGAAGATTTTAAAATAACGGTATTTTTTCTTCTGTCATTCATACAGTGAGTGACAAGACTAGAGTCTAGGGCCTAGGGGATGGGCAGGGGAAGGAACAATAGTAGATTTTTTCGCACCGATCCCTCTTCGCTTGCGAGGAAAGAGACTGGTCAGGGCCCCTAACCAGGTGCTAACCCTGTTCCGACCTTAGGGTGCCCTCCGATCCACCGTTCGCTAGATTTTCTGGACAACAAACAAAACATAATTTTTAGGTTAAGGTACCTAGACACGATTAATTTTTTGCTCGGGACCTTTAAAAAAGACAAAACAAAATTTTTATCGAGGAAGGAGTGCTAACCCGTTTCCAATACAACTTTTAGAGCCGATTTCTTAATTTTTTATAATATTTTAAGTGACAAAAATTAAAAAAAAAGCGGCCAAGCACGGATTCGAACCAAGACGTCTGGGTCAATAAGCGGACTCTATACCATTGTACTACGTGGCTGATCTACCAGCAAAGGAAATAAAAGTTTACCGGTGCAAGACAAGGAAAACCGAAAATGGCAACGTCGGATTGTTTGCAGTTCTAGCCGCTCCTCTATCAACAGATAATAGTAATATTCCTTTCAGGTGTTTGATGCACCGGAGCGACTCGCCCCAGAGTAACTCACACCGTTCCTGAAAGGAACAATTGATAATTTTGACATTAAGCTCAAGTCGTTGGTGATGCACGAGAGGGCAGGGGGGATAGGGCTAGAATAGAACGGTTCAGGTGCTTGATGCCCCAGTTGGATGGAACAACTGTGTGCTGCTCTGGAGCTGTCCTCCTTGGGGTGAAAGGAAGACACCTAGTGCAGTGTTGCCAGAACTTGTTTCTAGTTGGTACTAGATTCTGATTGGAAAAGTACTAAATTTAATGAAAATGTACTAGACCTTTGCAGAACAGTAGGGATGGGAAGACCCGGTTCTTTTTCGTGACCCGGTTCTCAGCAGATCATTCATTAAAATGACCCGTTCATCAAGACCCGTTCATATGACCCGTGATGCTGATTTTCGCATTGATTTATCCATCAGATCAGATGCTTAGCTAAATAAATATGAACGTTTGGATACTTTGTTTTTCTTTATTTAATTGAACCTTTTAAAACAAAATATTTAATATAGATCAGAGCAACCACAATTACAATCATTAACTTTATATAAGTGCCTATTGTTAGCTTACGATGACCCTAAAAGTAAAATAAAATAAGGCATAAATTTATCTGGCTTACAACCCGTCCACAATTCAAAGCCATCGAAGCAAGACGCGCTGCATCAGCGATTGGATCGATTGTTGAACGGGCCGTTTGTTTAAGTTTAACACGACCGAGTCGACCGACAGATAACCCGTCTGGATCACCACTTCGTTCGTGTTCGTGTTTCATCTCTTTGTCACAGCTCGCACATACACCCGGTCTTCGGGTCATATGAACGATAGGGTCACAGAGCGTGATTGATTCAATCACGGGTCTTTCGAAAGACCCTGTCATTGTGAACGGGTCGTTCATGAACGACGCATCCCTACAGAACAGACGATGCATGCGCGTCTAATGACTAATGCTCGCGAAGAACAAAATTCGAAATTGTCGATCTTATATTGCAAATTCTCCGAGCAAACTTGTCCACTGTCGACCCTTTTTTTTGGTCGAACGTTTCCAAATTCCACTTTTTCTTGGTACGAGGTCAGTGGAACTTTTCCAAATTTAACTGCCGACGTTTTTTTGGTAAAACGAGGTGTTTAGGTTTGGACTCAAATATACTAGATTTTTTAAAAAGGTACTAGATCTAGCAGGGATGGGGCCGTCGCAAATTATACATTTATATTTGCTACGCAATTTACGACGGTCGCATATGAAACTTGCGACATGGTCGTAATTTTATAAATTTGTTGCATTTGCTACAAAACCATATTTTCCATTTTAATAATATTTTCCATTACAAAAAAGAAAGTCAGAACAGCAGTACTTATTTAGGTAAACTTGAAAAAAATACAGCATACAATTTATTTCGAAAAGAATCTACCAATTCTAACCTCAAATTTTAAATGTCAAATGTAAAAACAAGAAAGAACTGTAAAGCTAAGTTCTGACAGACGCGGACTGCGGAATCCGGAGAAATGTCAAGTGGCAATTTCGGATTATTTTACAGTATACGTTCTGACAGATGCGAAATTTCGCAATTTTTGACGTTTGGTAAATGTCAAAAATTGATAAATTCTCAATTCTCATTTGCTTTTGTTATTGTTGATTGTTGTTGAAAAGTATGTTGCAATGCAAAGAAACAAGACAATTTTATTAATTGCGTTATATTTTTATCTTCGTCATCGGGGCACTGTAAAAAAGAAAAAAAATGCTCGCCCAAAACGATGTTGGGTAAGAGATATTTTTTTGGCTAGGGAAAAACAAGGAGCCTTTCATTCCCTGATTCAAGAAATGAGGCTGACTGACGGAATTTTATGCATAAAAGGACCATTCATAGTCCTGTCGGAAAGGAATTACTTACTGGTAATTTTAAATAGATGGTCACTTCCGTCGATGGGCTCGTCCAAAGCCACTTTTTCATCATTTATTTAAAACTCAATCTGCAAAAATTCAGTCATTTTTAAAAATTTGTGTTGATTTTTAGCACATACACTTTAATTCCAACGAAAGTTGCTTGTTTTAGATTAGATCCAAAATATAACCTCAAAAAAGGTCGATAACAGAGAAGAATATATGTTTTGTCTTTCTCTACGAGGAAAAATCCGTAAAAAAGTTAAAAATATTCCAACTTTTATCTGTCATCGCAAAAAGTTAAAAATTTCCGCAATTTTTTCCCGCCATGAAATCTTGCTTCAAATATGTCCAATCAGGAGAGATTCGCAAAAAAAATATCCGCATTCCGCGTCTGTCAGAACTAGGCTTAATACTGTAATGCTACTCCGGGTAGTTATAGTTTTCTATAATCGACTGAAAACGATCGTGTTGTTTTTGTCTGCCGACGATTCGATAGCGAACGTAAATCAGAGCGAAAAAATATCGCTCCCACTGCTGAGCCAATCACAATTATGCAACATAGCAAGGTGGCTTTTGCGACACTTTTGTATTTGTGACGGGACGTCGCAAATGTAACAAACGTAGCAAAATCAATTCACGCTACATTTAAGGCAGGGACCAGGGATGGAGCCGTCGCAAATTATACATTTGCTACGCAATTTACGACGGTCGCAAATGTAATTTGCGACATGGTCATAATTTTATAATTTGTTACATTTGCTACATAACCGCATTTTCCGTTATAATATTATTTTTTATTATATAAAACAAAGCCAGAACAGCAGTACCTATTTAGGTAAACTTAAGAAGATGATTAAAATATAACATACAATTCATTTCGCCAAGAACAGGCAATTCTAACCTCAAATTTTATGTCAAATGTAAAAACAAGAAATAACAGAGCCAATAAGAATTTTGCTCCATAGCGAAGTGCATGCAATCCTCTATTTTACCACAGCTTACCATATTTTACCATCTATTCGTTTGACAAGAGGAAAGCAGGCAAAGATACATTCAGTTCCGATGAGACATACTGCAGTTACGTCACACGGGCATGTGTCACTTAAACTGGGGTCACATTATTGTGGGATTTTGTCCCTTCTGTTCCATGTTTTGTTTGTTTTTACTTTTTATTGTTTGTTCTTTTTTTTCACCTAGTATGTACTCATATTGTTATTAATCTTAAATTTTACTAGGTTAAGCAGCTTTGATACGGAGATTGTAATCTTATATTAATAAAGCTATTTTTGACTTTGACTTTGTCACGTCACGTGAGCTCATGTGCTATTACGTTAGTTCACATGATGTGACCAATCATCGTTTTCGGCCGGCTAGTGGTCATGGTCGACAGTTAAATAATGGATTAAACTTCATTAAACTTTGTCAACCAATTGAATGAAGAATGAAGTTTAATCCATTATTTCACTGTGAACCGTGACTATGAACACTAGTCGGCCGAAAATGATGAATAATGTGTCCCGCCCTTGACCCATGGTTACATACGGGCAGCAATGGGACTTCGCGAGGTCGTAGAATTCTATTTGTAGAGACAAAGCGATATTGTTCGCTCTCGCTGCCAAATGATCGGCAGACGATAGCCTTAATTATAGAAAACTGTAACCACCCAGAGTTGCACCTCGGGGTTGGATAAATGTAGCAGGAATTGATTTTCCTACATTTGCTACGTTTGTTACATTTGCGACGTTGCAAATACAGAAATATTGCAAAAGCCACCTCGCTATGTAGCAAAATTCTGATTGGCTCAGTTCTTTGTTTTTACATTCGACATAAAATTTGAAGTCAGAATTTGCCTGCTCTTTTCGAAATGAATTGTATGTTGTATTTCTATCATCTTAAGTTTACCTAAATAAATACGGTTGTTCCGACTTTGTTTTCTATAATGGCAAATGTGGTTGTGTTAGTTGTGTACCCAAACTATGACCATGCCGCAAATTACATTTGCGACCGTTGTAATTTGCGACGGTCCCATCCCTGCATACGGGACACCGAGATGGTTCGGAACATCCTTAAGTTGTCCGTTGACTGAGAGTGACTATAGTTTAAACATCTGTCAAGTGTCAACCATATGAACCACTACTATGCTATATCAAATAAAATAAAAGGGAGACCCACTATAGGTGCCATATCGGTGCACGCCAGAGTTCGTCTATATTCTTCTTAGTCTCTGATGCTACAGATGAAGCTCATGGCAATAAATTAATATTTTTTTTCATCTTTAGCAGTTCTTCAAATTTTTGGTTACGTGGTACAAAATCATAAAAAATTGGAACAATACAGTGCTAAATACTAAAATATTGCTTTCAAATTCAAAAACTAGTTTCATCCCAATAGCAATTTAAATACAACAAATACTGCTAACCTCAAACTCCACATAATATGAAATAATAAGTTTGGCAATTTTATGCCAAAAATTACTTTTCTAAAAAAATTTCTTACCTTAAGGCACAAATTATGAATATGAGGTTTTTAGGTTATTTCTATTAGACCCCTAAAACACTACAGCTTGCTAATACACAATAAATGCAAATTTTAAAATGTCAATAATTCACATGTGCAGAAAAACCACCTCATGTGGGTAAAACAAAAGTTTTTTTCGGGTCCATATCACTTTAGTGCAACAAAAACTAAGAGTTTTTTCATAAAAATAAGGATATTGTGAATGTTGTAGAGAGCAATTCTTTACAAAAAAGTGCGGATTTTGGTGATTTTTTGTTAAAAAATTCTCGCTTTTTCTAACCTCAAAATTGACTCTTTCGGGACAGGAGAGTAAAAACCAACACCCTGGCGCACCGATCCCTCTTCGCTTGCGAGGAAAGAGACTGGTCAGGGCCCCTAACCAGGTGCTAACCCTGTTCCGACCTTAGGGTGCCCTCCGATCCACCGTTCACCGTTCAATATGCACGGAATAAAAGTGACTAGCAGCTTTTTACCTCCGGGATTAATATTCTCGGTACCGGCTAGACGCTAAACGCTTACTTCACCAATATTAACCAATAGAAAACAAATATCAGTATGTCCTTCAGTGATGACGTCAGCCGGAACGAAAAGTAGTACCTAGTTTAAATGGTTATATTTGTGAAAAATTTGAATATTAAAATCTTACTTGTACCGTTAAAATATCAATTAGGTACATTTTATCACTTTTTAAATAATTCTATGTTAAGAAATTTTGCAAATAATGTGGTGCCCCACTTGTCTACCAGTTTATTTACCACTACTAACATTCCACTTGTATGTTTAAGGTACAAATTGTTAAAAATGGCAGCAACTCAGTGTGAAAAAATCAAATATTAGCCCCATTATCACAATCCTCATTGATTGAAAAGTCTCAAACCCGAACAATTTTAAATAGTAATATGTTCATAAAACAATGGAATTATACTGAAAAAAATTCACATTCATAACCTGCATCTCAAAGTAAGGATGTCCTTAAAAAAATCATTGTTTGATGTAGGTATTCGAAAAATTTTTACCAATCTTTTTGTTTAGGAAAGCTCGATATATACAAGATTTAATAATATACAACGTTCAACGTAAAAACTTGAAAGGTAATTATTCAGATTAGCGTAAACAGCGAATTTTTGCATGAAATTTTGCACAGACCCTAATTTTGGGTCGTAGAACACGAATCCGAAGTCAGTTTTTGGCGGTCTCGTAAAAAAAATTTTAAAGTTTTAGGTTAGCTTTTTCAATGAATTTCGTTAAATTTGTTGGGTGAGCAAAAAGGTGGTCAGGTTTGCTCAGTTTTGATTGATATAGATACATATATATCTATATCAATCAAAACTGAGCAAACCTGACCACCTTTTTGCTCAGGTTGGGTGAGAAAAATTTTTTTTTTTTCGAGACCGCCAAAAACTGACTTCGGATTCGTGTTCTACGACGCAAAATTAGGGTCTGTGCAAAATTTCATACAAAAATTCGCTGTTTACGCTAATCTGAATAATTACCACTTGAAATGAGGGAACTCTATCTCTGAAAATTCTCAATAATTGATGATCAAACCCAAGTAATAAATTCACAATTTACACTTACATTACCTGCCTGCAGTTTTGACGAAATCCTTAACCAAAACGAAGGCCCGCGTGCAGGTGGACTAAATTTTCAACTTCTAGGATAAAATCAAATTCCAGTCAAACAAATGTGTTATGAATTATTATCTAACTTACCTGATGGATAGGAAGAATCCCTTTTAACTTAAAAAAGGCCAAAGAGATTTTAAAAGGCGATTTTAAATCAGTGACCTAGTCATGACTACGTCACCTTATTTGGCAACGTTGCTCCAGAAACTCAGTGTTTAACCTAAAAAATCAAAGTACTAAGATTAAATGAGACAGTGTTGCCCAATCGTCTGACTAGATCATAATTTGGTCACTGATTTAAAAATGGCTAAAGATTCACGAAAAGCACGTCTTTATCTTTACCAACAAATGAAAAATGGCGGTCACATGGCACATGATGGCGGTTTTACACCACAGAACAACAGGTAAGAAACGTTAAGTGCGTGCTAATTGATCGCAACATTTGTGAACGGTGGCGCCCTCCGTCGTATGGTCCAAAGTATTCATGGCGGAAGCGGGGTGCGGAAGAGAAGCCAACATAATATGATCTGTTAAAGGTCAAATTAATGTTTTGACATTTTATAACTTTGTGCCCTCCGTGTCATGGTCGCTAACTAAAATGTGACAAGTGGCAGCTGCGATAATCCGTATAGTTTCATGCATTGAACTGCATAACAAACTAGATGGAGTTCAATGGTTTCATGGCCCTGTTTGACATTGACACTTTGACTGCGCTTGAGATGGAGTGGGTGCACGGAATTTCAAGAGGGTGCAGTGCTACCAAGATTAAAACTTCTTTGAAAATATCGACGTAATTTTGATATTGCAAACAGTTTCTTAATTGTTAGTTGTTTCTTAATTGTTAGTTTATTGATTGACGTTAAAATTTGTACAAGTGGTTTTAAAAATTGAATAAATCCAATTAAACTTTTAAACTTAGTCCGAAAAGAAAAACCCCAAAAATCTAGTGTCATCTTCAAGTGGGCGACGTTGCGAGATTTTTCTGGGTTTTCGTGTTGCCGCTTTCCCCATTTAACTGACATGGCCCTGTGCGATATCTGTTGCACTGTGACGTCACGAAACCATGCTGGATGCTATGTTAAGTACGCAGGAAGAAAATTTTTAAATCAGGTTACTCATTCCTCTCCTATGATTTTCAACTTTAAAAAACCGCGCTCCCTAGAGCAACCTTACGGAACCCAAATTTTTTAATATCAGCAAGGACACGCGAGTCAAAACCGCACTAAACGACTTTCAAAATTAAAAAATGCGTAACAGATTAGTTTTTACAAAATGGAACCCAGAATATCTGGTTCAATTAAGACGGGTAGTCCCTAGTTTTAATTTTTTTTTCAAGAAAAAAATTACGTTTATTTTCAATAACTTTATTTACAAAATGAAAAACAAACTCTAACATTAACAAACTAAATCGTAACTCTAATCTTAACAGCTATACTTATTTAAAAAAGAAACAAAAAAACTTGATGTTCAGATTTTTCCTAAATTAATTAAACCCAAACAAAACTCTAACATTAACAAACTAAATCGTAACTCTAATCTTATAAGCTATGTACATTTAAAAAAAAAACACACAAAAATTGAATGTTCTGATTTTTCTCTTAACTTTAAACACTGCTGTCCACAATCAATGAGGGTTTGGTAGCTCACTTAGCCGTCTTTAGTGTAATGTCTACTATTAGAGGGTCTTCCTTGATCATTTTAATGTATCTTTTATTTTTGTCAAAAGCATTCATAAACTAAAAACAAGAAAAAAAAGATTAAAATAATCAAAATAATAATTGCGTTGAAAAAAAAAGTTAACCGACTTCACAAAAGAAAAAGCACTAAAAATTATGAAATAACATTTTTATGTAGTTATAACTGTTGTTAATGTTAGGTAACTTGTACACCGAATTTGAAGTCGACGCAATTTTAAATATATAATAATAATCCTTAATTATAATACATTAATAAATTGTTAACAAAGAGTAATATTTTTAGTTACCTATTTGCTACAGCCCAATGGTGAGCCTAATTGCACTCGACTTTTAGTGATTTGTACACAAAAGTTCTGAACTTTAAACTTCTTATTAACTGTTTATGAATTATTACGAATCCTTATATACTGTGAAATTGCGTCGACTTCAAAGTCCAGAAATTCGGTGTATAAGTTGTATAACTTTGAACAAAATTAAGTTTACCATTGACCAAAGTTATAAATACGTAAAAATATTATTTCATACTTTTTAGTGCTGTTCCTTTTGTGAAATCGGGTAATTTCAAAAAAAACTCCTTATTACACGCCCGTGTTCGTCTATGTACATATTATTTAGTCTATGATATTAGTTAACATATTTGGACAATTTCCCAGTTTCTCCTTTTTATCCCACCCCGCCGGTAATTTTTTTATTCTCTATAGACAAAATTAGATTTTATACCCTCATTAATCCCGAAAACGATATTATAAGAAAAATTCTAACCCACTCCGTTTTTATCCCTCTCACCCCCTTCCCATCATTATTTTTTAAAATCAAATACCAACAGGACCAAAAATGTGTTTTTCATTGTTTTAGTATAAACCACCTTAAAAACAACAACTCCTTTCGAGTTGCCTCATTGTCACTATTTAATTTTCGGGAAATAAAGTTTCCGGGCACTCGACGTAAAAATCAGAAAAAGACTCTACCTTCATTTCCAGTCATGGGCGCCCGGAGGGAGGGGCCAGAGAGGCCAAATTACTATGAATTTTCTGAAATTATTCGACGCAAAAATTTTAAATTTAACAGAGATAGAGTGTGGTGGCCCAATTATAGATGTGAAGTATAAACAGTTAAATTTTGGTTCTGGGGGTTAATTTTAGGGGGTAAAAAATTTCAAGGGCATCGTGTAGAATGTCAAATTAAAGCTTACTGCAGCACGAATTTAACAATATAACTAAGTATATAATGTATTTTTTACGCAATTTTTAAGCACTTTTCGGAAAAAAACGCTTAAAAATTGCTGTCCACCAAAAGAATCGCTCAGAAAAATTTGAAAAAAAAAATGAACATTGAGAATTAGGTGTGGATTGAGCCAAAATTATCGGGATTGAAAAATTCCAGCGCGATCAACTGTTATAAACAACTGAATTGTTTATTTCTTTATAACTGCCGAGCCATTGTTTTTAAAGAAAAAGTTTTTCGACAAAAAATATTTCTTAAGATGTAAGGAACAACTTTTGTGCTGACAGGTTTGTCAAAATTTTTAATTTGGCTCAGTTGAAACGAACGATGTGACAAGGCGTTGACTTGACCGAATTTTTTCTGTTCTTAATTATTAGTGTATTTGTATCAATCAGTACAAATAAAATCTTTACAATTTTTTTTATTTTGCCCCCCCCCTGCGAAAAAAGTATGGGGGCGCCCATGTTTCCAGTAGCTCTTGAATCCTTCTTTCTAACAAGACGATCTTATCGTTTTTTCCTAACGAAGAAAGTATTCACTAAATGGTATAACACATAATTACAATAAATAGAAATTTACGCCATGATCAAACTTTTAATGCAATAATTTTAAAAAATTGATTGAGTTGGCCGATACTTGGTGGAAGTCCATAACTAATATTATGGGTTAACCAGAAAAACTACTAGTTTGACTTAGTAAACTTCCACTATATTGACAAAATTATTGACATGTTTCGCTACACTGTAGCTTCTTCGGAATAAGTTTTACGAATGAGTGGTGACTAACAATTGCAATAATGTAAACCTCTAGGGTAATTAAATAATATAATAAAATAGGGGTAGGTAGATGATTTAATCAGGTACATTTGGGTTTTCCTAAAGCTTAAGATGAATATAATATTTTATTTTTACAAAGGGTTGTTATCAAACAAACTTTAATGAAGTAGAATTACTAGTAAAGCTTAAGATGCCTAAACTATTTTATTTTTACAAAGAGGTGTTAAACAAATTTAATAAGGTAGAATTACTAAGCTCTATTTGGTCATTAAGAAGTACGTTGGAGTTTTTAAGTTTATTTATTTCCATGGACTCTAGCAAATTCAATTTGACACCTTTATTTTCAATATGTAAAATTTTATAATTCGGATCAAAATTATGTTGATTTTCTACTAAATGGCAGGCATAATTAGAGTCTTGTTTATGTTTAATAAAGCTATTGTGATGTTCTTGTATCCTTTTACCAAAATTCCTACCAGTTTGGCCTATGTACGTCTTCGGACAGTCTTTACATGTTAATTTGTAAACACCGGATTTTTTATTTTTGTTTGTTTTTGTTTTACTATTTCTAATGAATCTGCCTAATGAATTATCGATAATTCATTAGGCAGATTCATTAGAAATAGTAAAACAAAAACAAACAAAAATAAAAAATCCGCTGTTTACAAATTAACATGTAAAGACTGTCCGAAGACGTACATAGGCCAAACTGGTAGGAATTTTGGTAAAAGGATACAAGAACATCACAATAGCTTTATTAAACATAAACAAGACTCTAATTATGCCTGCCATTTAGTAGAAAATCAACATAATTTTGATCCGAATTATAAAATTTTACATATTGAAAATAAATGTGTCAAATTGAATTTGCTAGAGTCCATGGAAATAAATAAACTTAAAAACTCCAACGTACTTCTTAATGACCAAATAGAGCTTAGTAATTCTACCTTATTAAATTTGTTTAACACCTCTTTGTAAAAATAAAATAGTTTAGGCATCTTAAGCTTTACTAGTAATTCTACTTCATTAAAGTTTGTTTGATAACAACCCTTTGTAAAAATAAAATATTATATTCATCTTAAGCTTTAGGAAAACCCAAATGTACCTGATTAAATCATCTACCTACCCCTATTTTATTATATTATTTAATTACCCTAGAGGTTTACATTATTGCAATTGTTAGTCACCACTCATTCGTAAAACTTATTCCGAAGAAGCTACAGTGTAGCGAAACATGTCAATAATTTTGTCAATATAGTGGAAGTTTACTAAGTCAAACTAGTAGTTTTTCTGGTTAACCCATAATATTAGCAATAATTTTATGTTAACACCTTTCTTACCAGAGAGGGATTCATGAACGAAGTGTTATCGGATACACTGTCCACTAATTTAACATAATATTGTTTCATAACAAATATTTTAACACAACTTAGTTTTATTTCAGCTTCATGTTGTTCAACTGGAACAAAATCGTAACAACCTGGTCAGTATTTCACACCAGAATACATAAAAGAGAGATAGATTTGGGACCAAGGCCGAATGTTTCTATCTCACAGCTGATTTGCCATCATGGTACATGAATCACGATGGAAGAGATAAAATGTAGTGTCTGTTTTTCCAGGGGAAATGCACTTTCAAATAATAGCCCTTTTAGCAAATAAAAACCCTTGAAAAACTGCTTTTGTGAAGTGAATATCATTGTTATCTTATAACTAAAAATATGTTATACATAGAGGAGTTAATAAAACAAACTCACCTTTGTTTTTCATGAACGCCTCGCATGTTAATTTAACTCGACCAATAATTTTGAAAAAAGATTTATGAAATAAATGTTCAATTACAATTTTATATTTGGCAATTTAGTGTTGTTTAAGTAAACCAAATAAATATCAAACTACTCTTAAAAAACTACTCTTAAACCACATTGTTTATATTAAAAAAAAAACGACTTTTAAGGGAAAATATGTTGTTTTTTTAGTTTTTGGACTATGTAAAAAATACCAAGTGCAAAAGTAAAATTGTACTTTCCCCAGGCTTATGAAATAAGCATTTGTGTAATCCACAGCGTTTTAGATTAAACATTTTAAAAATACTTAAAAAGGGACAAATAATGCCATTGTACACAGGCAACAATATACAAAGTAAACTATTTAAAAATCAAAACTTGATAGCAGAAACTTGGAAATTAAACAAGATTTGGCAACACTGTCAAAGTCGAAAAATGCTAAACTATCATACTTAAAATTTTATTTAAATATCTTGTTTTGGCAACTATCTTCTGGCACCCGGTTTTGAACGTCGTGATTAGTCCATAGTTAGTCGCATTCACAAATTTATTAAATATTCCTAAAAATACCAGCAGTTATAATAGGAAAGTCAAAAACAAAATCTAACATCATCTACTTAAAAATTATTTTCTAATTGCATGAATTGACTGATTTTAATTACTAATGTTTTATTAAAATAAAGAAATGCTGTGAAATAAGTTAATCCTTACCATTTTGTTTTAGGGTCGTGCCGTTCCTTCGACGGGCGGGGGGGCGTCAGCCCCCCCAACGGCACGCCAGATTCTTGTGTAGAAATCTGCACGATTCAATGTCGCTCACTAAAAAAGAAATTATTCATTAAATATTATAACACATAATTAGAAAAATATGTTTTTCTGAAATTTACATTATCAAACTTTCAATGCAACAGGTTTATACCGAGACCTTTCTTCCCCGAGAGGGATTCATGAAAGAAAAATGTTATCGAACAGACTGCACAGGGTTTTCTCTTATATTTTGAACGGGGCCCACAGTCCTTATTTTTAGAGATATGGAAAAATGTTTAATACAAAAATTTTAGGGTTTTATCTAAATTATAAGGCTGCTCAACCCCAGGCCCGCGGGCCACAGAGTGGCCCGCGAAAGAATTTTAAGTGGCCCGCGCAAGTATGGTTTAAAAATACGCACCAAATTCAAAAATCCCGCCGCGCACAGAACATCCCGATTCAAATTTTATGACCTCTCTGAAGTTAGCTGTCAGTTCGCTACGCGCAGCGCGGGGAGTGATACCCCACCCCCGCGTCCCCAATATTGTGCATTGCGCATCGTAACTAACGAAGCTCGGAGAGGCCATAAAGTTAGAATTGTACACGGTCATCGACCCCGCCCGCGTCACGTTACTGTCTCATTATGCTTCGAGAAACAATTGAGTGCGTACGTGTTATAGTTCAACTGACTGTTGAAAATGAAGTTTTTGAATTGAACAATAATTCAATTTTATTTTCTTAATAATTGAGTTTTTATTGCGCTGGTCCTGAGAGTAACTGAAACAAGAAATGTAAGTGGCCCGTCGTTAACGACTGAATCTACCGTTTGGCCCGACTCTTCAAAAGGTTGAGCAGCCTTGATTCTAAATCATCAGAATTTTCTAAAAAATAAACAAAAATGATAATCAGAATGTCCAAAAATCGCTATCAACTTTAATTCTTTAAATAGAACACCCTGTATATTTTCAACCATTTAGAAAGATATCTTTTTTCTGATTTCAAAAATATATAGTTTGTTTATGTTTCTTTAAGCAGTTTTTAAAATATTTAGATTTAAATATTTAAAAATGCTCAGTTTTAAGTCATAGCCGCTCAAGCATAGGTGGCTTGGAATCACTTGTTCAGTGATCGCTATGGCTTAAAACTGGACATTTTTAAACATTTAAATCTAAATATTTTACAAACTGCTCAAAGTAACATAAACAAACTATATATTTTTGATATCAGAAAAAAGATACATATCTTTCTAAATGGTTGAAAATATACAGGGTGTTCTATTTAAAAAATTAAAGTTGATAGCGATTTTTCGACATTCTGATTACCATTTGTTTATTTTTTTAGAAAATTCTGATGACTTAGATAAAACCCTAAAATTTTTGTATTAAACATTTTTCCATATCTCTAAAAGTAAGGACAGTGGACCCCGTTCAAAATATAAGAGAAAACCCTGTACATATTGGCACCGGTTTTTGAATATCGCTTTGGGTGCTTAGGGAAAAAATCGCATCTGCGATTTTTTCAAGAATTAACCCAAAACCCTGCTTTGTCAATAAAATCTCGATTGAATGTGAAAATAATATGTCAGTAATGGCACATCTCTATTAAAATATTTCAATTATTAGGCGGTTTACATAATCGACTTTTGACTTGAATATCGCAACGAAAATACAGTGGCCGTCAGTGTAGAAGAAGGATGGTCTCATCAAAAAATGGTCCGTAGATATGGAAAATCCAAGGAATTGCGGAAAAATGGCAACAGCATACAGTGAAAAGGTCTAGAGTCTAGAGGAACAGGTTAAAGTAACAAAAAAACGACAAACGAACAAGATCGAAACTTCGGAGATTATCTGCAGAACAATCCGTCTGAAACTCTGTGTCCGCTGCGCATAACACAGGGTTTGCCTTCTCTAGAACAGCGCAACTTGTTTTAAATACGTCCATTCATTTGCCACTTTTTGAGAGGATATCTTTTTTTGAAATTTTAATTTTTTAACTTAATGTTTATTTTTTAGTAAGTGTATGGTATCAATTTAGTATCAAAATACTCTTTAAAAAATAAGATTTCTTTTTATTGCAATGAACGAAGGAACCACACTGTTTGACACGTTTTTGAAACATTTTTTAAGGGGCAATGTTTTTTTTTAGTTTTTGATCTACGTAAAGGAGACACTACCAAGTGCAAAACTAAAATTGTACTTTTCCTAGGCTTACGAATTAAAAAATAAGCATTTTATGTAATCCACAGGGTTCTAGATTAAACAATTTTAAAAATACTTAAAAAGGGACAAATGTCATTGGTGTACTGAAATGGGCAATAATATACAGAGTGAACTATTTAAAAATCAATAGCAGAAACATGTAAATTAAACAAGAGTTGGCAACACTCTCTCACTGTCAAAAAATGCTAAACTATCTGACTACTTAAAATTTTATTTAAATATCTTGCTTGGCACCCGGTTTTGAACTTCTGGTGATTAGTCGCATTCACAAATTTATTAAATACCCCTAAAAAGAAAAATATGAGCAGTTATAATAGGTAAAGTCAGGAGCAAAGTCTAGCATCGTCTAGTTAAAAATTATTTTCTAAATGCTTGAATTGACTATTTTTATATTTTAATAAAATAAAGAAAGTTAATCCCTACCAGTTTGCTTTAAGGGCGGTCCTGGTCTAAAATTATGGGGCGGGGGGTAATTACTCCGTTACCCCCCGTAGGACCGCCCTTGGTGCTTCTCAGCTCCAGCTCTGACATCAACTAAAAAGGTAAAAAAAGAAGTCAATTGTAAATAAATTCCCGACCAAAATTACTATTAAAATGATGAAAGTCTCAGTTTACTAATTCAAACTTTCTAAATGTGAAATATAGGCAGCCATTTCTCCAGAAGGTATACTATCGGATAAAGGCAATATTCATAAGAAATATCACAAGTTCTTCTAATTCTTTCAACTAAACAGGAATGAAACACGAATACTGTTGCTTAGAGGCGAATTTTTTCAAGTTTAGTCCAAAAAATTAGAAGGATGAGTGGTATCTGGTAGTTTATATCAAAAAGTGGACAAAAAAATATGAAAAATGTTTTTTAACAGTTCGACTCTGTTCTTGTGTTGTCAGAATTGGTTTGGATACCAGTTTCGGAAACAATTAAAGTAGCAAGTAGCAGAGCCGTAGCTAGGTTAAATTTGACTGAAGGCAAGCCCGGATTTTGGCGCCCCTATAACAAGACCTAATTAGCTTATAGACTCTTTTGCCGCCTCTTGCCTACACCAGCTACGGCTCTGCCCAGTGGATAAATATCCAATTGTCAAATCCGGTGACAAACTCTAAAAATCAGTCTCCATCAAAAATGTAAATTTTGACGGGAAGGAGATTATCCCAGAAAATCGCTTTAGATTGGACGATACACCTGATTAAATAAAGACTTTCCGGATTGAGGGCCATAAAAATTTGAATTTTCGACCGATTTTTATAAATTTCAAATTTCAATTTTTATAATTTTCAAAAGTCCGACGAAGATCCGATGGGTCATTCCCGAGATATTGTTAAATGTTTATAAAAAAAAAACAGGCCAATTATTGAGTTTATAGGAGAAACTAGGAGTCTTAAAGAATTGATTGTGCCCAAGCTGGGATATGTCGCCTTGTCGAAAAAGTCGGAAAAGGCTTTTAAATATTGCTCCCCTGAAGCCTAAACCGAATAAACAAATGAAATAACTTTTGGACTAAAAATGCGATCGGGCTGAAACGAATAGGGCACAATAAGCATATAAAAAGTAATATCCTGGTGTACTTTGAGAAGCCCAAAACTCTTTTTTGCAAAAGTTATTTATTGTTAAAAAAATGGACATTTTTAATGTTTTTTGTAGCTATCTCGTTAACTATTGAACGGATATGGACGATCAACAACTCAAATAAAAGGTTTGCTTAGGAAAAAACCCAGGAAACCAGGAAAAAAATGATTTAGTAAAATAACCGGTTAAAATTGTTACTGACATCAAAAAAGCACCTGAAAGACGTAGATTTATAAGTTTTTCGGTTGTTTTTATCTGAAAATAAAGATAATTATGGCAAAAACAAACATTAAACGTAAATAATTCTTTAATTTACTCCTACCTACAAACATCTAAAGTCTAAAATACTGGCCTTATTTCCGTTTAAAAATTGAGGCGTTTGAGATTCGAAAATCCGTAACTCTATTTCTTACAGGAGGTCGCGAATAAAGGCCCAGCAAGAGGGATTTTTGGCATTAAAAAAGATTTTATGAATACTAAGAAAAACCAATAAAATATATTTTTTTCAAAGTGACAAGCACAACTGGTCTCTTAATCTCAGGATTTTCGAGCTTTTGGGATTAATCCCGAAAAAAATTTAAAGGGATTCAAATATTAACGCCATCTAGCTCTTACCGTCAAACTATATTTTAAAATGACAAGCGATAAACTACCGACCTTCCGATAATTGCCGACTGTAACCGAGTGCCCTAAAACTCCATTATACGAGGTCCAATCAATAAGAAATTATACGGGGGCCAATTACTAAATATGCAGGAACTATATGTATGTCAATGAAGTAACTCGCTGGGAACTCCTGCTTCCTTTACATTAAAAAAATATTTTTTTGCACGTAAGCCGCTTTTAGCGACGCTTGGAGCCGCTTATCCGCAAAAAATGTCATAAAAATATATTCTTAAAAACAGCCAAAAAACGTTATTTGAAAAGAATTACAATTTTAGATTTTTTAGAAAAATTAAAAAAAAGACCAATGACATTTATTATATTGATTCCTACTAAAATTTAAATTTACTAAAAAACCTAAAATGGCTCATACTACAGTATTTGTCAAATGTGATAAAATTTATAGTAAATGTAGGTATTTTCTGCAAGATTTACATTACAAATTGAGCTAGTACACAGTGATTAAACAATACACTACGATTTTATTATTTAGAGGTTCATACTACTCGAAAAAAGTTAAGGAAAAATGTGCAACCAAAATTAGTTTCTATAATTTCCACACTGTACAGTGTAGAGCCACAAAACGGGCAATAATAGGCGGTATGCTTGGGTTCTCAGGAGGCTTTGGCTCTGACTGGCATTCGAACAACAGACTAACCTTCACTCGTCATTACTTTGACAAATGACAAATGAAGTTTAATCCGTTGCTTGTCAACGTCAAACAGGATCAAAGCCACCTAAGAACCTCTCTTGTTTAGCACATTTAATTACTACAAAAATAAAGTGCGTACGTTTTTAAATTTTTAACAAATCACATCGAGAACAGTGTTAAAAAAACATATTTTTTACGTGCAAAATTGAATATTTCAGGGAGAAATGGCCGCGTTTGGTTAAGTAAGTAATACCTTGGATAATAAGAGAAAATACAGTAGAAAAATAGCATATTATCCAGGGTGTTCCTAAACTCTTAGCAAATAGTCCAGGGCTGATTTTAGCTAAAAAAGGTTGCACAAACACGTAGTCAAATGCTTTGTTTTCAAGATACAGGCTGTATTATTTTTTAACGGATATTTTTCTGTATAACTTCTAACCGGTACAAGATAGGAAAAAAAGCAAAAGGCAAAACAGTTTACACATGAAGCAAGGAATATAACAAAAGGCCAAGACAGGTCTGTGGCGTCACAAAATATAGTTTCGATTGGTAAAGGGGTACACGCCCCGGAAAATTTATCACCCTGTATCTTGAAAACTAAGCATTTAGGGCATAAATTTATATAAACTTTTTTACTCAGAATAAGGCCAAGAATCACACCATGAAGTATTTACCCGAGGCTAAAGCATATCGTATAATCCCGAGGGATTAAATGATGCTTTAGCCTCGACGTATACAGTGAGTAACAAAAATATGGAAACCTCAAAATATCTTGCAAACCGTAACCACCATTTTTCAAAAACTGTTAACTTTAGGATAAAATGTTCGCAATAAGAAGTATTCAGAATTTTAAGCTGAACTCGAAAATTGAATAAAATATAGTGTTCCTTTAAAAAAAAGTTCCTGTCGATTTCAGGAAAACGGTAAACTTGACAGCAATGCGGAACTCACCATTGGATCGGGCATAACTTGGTACTTATGCATACAAAATTTCATAAAAATCGGATGAACGGTTTGCAAGATATTTCGAGGTTTCCATATTTTTGTTACACACCGTATGTGTGATACTGCTGCAGGATTAGAATCAACTTTTTAAACCCATCTCCCACTTCCATGATACCACTTACGTACCAAAAACAGAGGCGTAGACGCACAGGAAACCGATCAAACAACATAATAAAATATTTTTTCCTAAAGTATAATATACACCTAAACACTTTAACTGTAACTTTTAATAGACTTTAAACGCAGCACTATCTTGGTTTAGATTGACAATTTTATTAACCTTACCTTTGTAGAATATATCTTTTATGTACATTAAAACATTAACATTTTGTGCATTCTCTTTAACAACATTTCACTTTATTAACAAATAAAACTTTTCCCTTTTAAGTTTCGATCTGGTAGGTGGTATTTTTTCTCTTTTTAAGACGTTATTAAACGCATCATAATCTCGTACCCTTAAAAATCGCATCATGCATCTACACAACCAAGAAAAAATCCAAATACTTAAATAAATACGCTTAAAAATCGAAAAAAAAAATAAATACACAATATACAAAAATACCTAAGTAAATAAATAATCAATAAATAAAAAGAAGGTAAAATAGAATTAATTAACACCATTTGTCGATCAGGATAATTAATGCCAAAAATATACACACTAAGGTATAAAAAGTCACAATAAAAAATATCACATTCGGTGTTGCTTGTCAAAAAATTTCTGACGTTTTTGAGAATCTCGCGCTCACGGGGGTTTAGATAACGGCAACTGTCACTTTTCGCTTAGTACTAATTCACTGAATGGCCCTAATGACCTCCTGATTTAAACCCTATTGAAAATTTGTGGAAGTATTCTAATTAAGATCCTACTCGATGTAAATTTCAAAATTGGAGACCATCTACTCTCCGCTATTTTTATCGGATTGCGAACCAAATATACAGAGTGTCTCAAATTATATAAGTGCCCCATAGCTCTTACCGTTTGAGAGATAGCAAGAGTGGCATCGCAAAGCACACCCTGTATTATATGTTTTAAAAAAATGGGGAACCTTTTTTCAGATAGCTCTAGTTTTGGTAGCAGTTGATAGATAAATAATACATAATCCAAAATTTTATCTAGGACATACAGGGTGGTTCAAAAATGCAAAAGTGCTAATCCACGTGAAGCTAAAGACACAAAATCGTTATTTAAAGGTAAACTGTCACTGTAAATGTACTAGAGTTCACTTTTTTATGTTAGTGAACTAGGTTTGGGACATACAGGATGTCCCAAAAATAAAATTAATTTTTATTGACTTTACAAAAAAATATATCTCCATAAAAAGTTCTACATTGTAAAAAAAAGCATGGTTATTCAAAAACTTGATGTAGGACAATACAGGGTGGTTCAAAAAGCTGAAAGTAACTATGTAAATTTAAATTTTTAGCCACCCTGTATGTCCTAGATAAAATTTTTGAATAATCATGCTATTTTTTCACAATGTAGAACTTTTTATGAAGATATGTTTTTTTTTGTAACGGCAATAAATAAATATTAATTTTATTTTTGAGACCTCCTGTATGGTCCAAACCTAATTCACTAACATAAAAAGTTAACTCTAGTACACTGGCAGTGGCAGTTTACCTTTAAATAACGATTTTATGTCTTTTTAGCTTCGCGTGGATTATGACTCTTACATTTTTGAGCCACCCAGTACGTACTAGATCCAATTTTTGAATGTCAATGCTATGTTTTCACGACGCAGATCTTTTTACAAAGAGAAACTTTTTTTCGGAAAACCAATAAAAACTTTTTTCCATATGGTAAGAACTTCCGAAGACACACTGTATATAGGTATATACAGCGTATGCCCGATATTTCTTAACAAATGGGAACTTTTTTTTATCATGTATTTCTCAGGGTTTTCCTTAGTTTTTGCTCGTCTCCCAACCAATTTTCGATATATTAAATTTATTTTTACTTATACAGGGTACCTCAAAAATTAGGTAATGTAACTTGTAAAAATTAAAAATGTAGAAATTTTAAATTTTTAAGATATAAAAAATAAAGTGCTCCCTATACCCAAAGAAAAAAAGTTAAGTCTCATTTCATTCCAGGTTATACAGGTGAGAATATAATTAAGGTAAAAAAATATAAGAAAATGGATTTCAAGATATTTGAGCTAATTGTTCATTGTGTGATCGGGAAAAAAATTTTGCTATAGTTTTTAATGACAAGAAAGGTGTAAAAGCAATTAACAATTAATTTAAGGTGGTACCACCCCACACATCCTCTTAAAGGGCTGGTGAAATCCTTACGGATGTTTCCAGCTCTGGATGTGTGAGTCGATCCCCCAGTACACCCACGGTACATAGTACTTAGACTTCGGTCTTCGTGGGCTGTCAGAAGATAAAAAAAATATATACCTATATCTTGAAATCCATTTTATAAAAATTTTAATTGTAACTTTAAATTTACATAGTTACTTTCAGCTTTTTGAACCACCCTGTATTGTCCTACATCAAGTTTTTGAATAACCATGCTTTTTTTTACAATGTAGAACTTTTTATGGAGATATATTTTTTTGTAAAGTCAATAAAAATTAATTTTATTTTTGGGACATCCTGTATGTCCCAAACCTAGTTCACTAACATAAAAAAGTGAACTCTAGTACATTTACAGTGACAGTTTACCTTTAAATAACGATTTTGTGTCTTTAGCTTCACGTGGATTAGCACTTTTGCATTTTTGAACAACCCTGTATGTCCTAAATAAAACAGTTTATTTTGTATATCTCAAAAATTTAAAATTTTTACAAGTTACCTTACCTTATTTTTGACGTACCCTGTATAAGTAAAAATAAATTTGATATATCGAAAATTGGTTTGGTGACGAGCAAAAGCTAACCTTAAAAGGAAAACTCTGAGAAATACATAATAAAAGAAATTCCCATTTGTTAAGAAATATCGGGCACACACTGTATATATACACATATATATATAATTTTTTTAATAAAAAAACATATTATTGTGTTATCACCAGAACTCCTTAAGTTTGCAAAGTTTCAAATCCGTACGACAATTAGAAGTGGATAAAAAGTGAGTTGTAATATAATAACCATAACCAGAGCCACCTGAAACCGTCTTAAGGGTGAAACAGTGACAGCTGCCGTCTATCAAAGATATTACTTTTGAAAAAAGCTGTTTTATAGACTTATTTAAGTATCACGCATCAAAAAAGTAGCTGTCATTTGTACCTAAACGTAAAACACCCTGGAAAAGGGCATTTAAATCCCTTCTCGATGATTTTCAACATATTTTTTAGGGTATATTAGGTACTAGTACTGCAAGTTAAAAATAAATTCAACGTGTCCGAAACACAAAAATTATTAGAAGTATTAGTTTCCGAGGTAAGTAACATGTATTATACATTTCACTGTAACATTGATAAAATAACATTATTTGTGACAGGTGATTTAAAATAACTAAACTACTATCCGTATACAGGGTGTGCCAAAAGCTTCTAAATAAGCTGATAGTAGTATAAATCTCTCAGGTATACGATGTGAAACTCAAGGGCACAACATTTTGTTATAATTTGTTATACTATTTAAAAGTCGGTAACAACTTGAAATTAAAATTTTCAGTGCAACTAATGGTTACACCCTGTATAGTGATATAGCATGTAACAGGCCAATTTTGTATAACATAAATTATTTAGCCAGGACATCAATAAAGCTCTAGTATTACGTCATTTCTGTTTTCATTACGTCGAAAGTTCCGTCAAGGTCATCTAGTGCGCGTAAGGCGCTTCTAGCGTGTGTCAAACTTTGACAAGTAAAGTTTCCACGCATTTGCCTTTTTGTATAAACGTCAATTTTGACAATCTGACATTATTAAAGCCGTGTGACGAACAAATGACTCAAAAAAAAGGTCTTAGAATCGTGAAAAGCGACGGTCTATTTTTTATTGCTGAATAAAATTGAGAAATATTGTTTGTTTCGATATAAACTCTAAAACTAAAAAAATTGAAAACAATTACTTCCCATTTTCCGAACCTCACCAATATCAATAGGGTTCTGTAGCCGCGGGTTATGTACAGTCTCAGAAAATTTAGATGGAATTAATCCACTTTTAACGGAAATCGCGGAAATTTTAACTTTGATGTTTAATAGCTCCGAAACGAAACACTCTGTATAACTGAATTTTTTACCGAAGCTAGTTCCCACTCAAGATCTTTAAACTACATAGGTTACCTCGATGAGCAGCTTACTGGCGAAGGGAACGCGCGGGCGAGGCAGAGGTTGTGACGTCGTCTGGCGACCCGCCGGCCATAGACCCTGATATCTTGTTCCGTCAATTCCGTGCTTTTTGGAGAATCGTTAAGCATTCTTGACGTTTTTGTTATGATAGTGGGTTTTTCTTAGAATTTTTACACATCTTAAGTAAAATTTATACATTTTGGGTCTTTTTAAAATGCATGCGGACTCGTTTTTGCCTAATACAAACCTAAGTTAAGCATTTAATCGCAGACATTACCTACCAGCTAGTGTTCAGATTATTTTATTCTATTGTGTATATTTTCAAAGAATTATTATAGGAGTTGCACAAAAACCTGTAAGTACCTGTTAGATACATCTCTTGTAATAAATTGATCTAACATAAGTTAAAATATATTATTATAGAAACATATAATTAAGGTTAAGTTTTAATATTGAAATAATTTTTTGAGTTGAATAAAAGTGTTTTATTGCCACAAATGATGAGAGTATAAGGGCGTATGCCATTTTCTTCTTGGAACAATTTTTCCTTATTTTTTTATTCTGTATATGTATATAGGTACCACTATATAGTAACTAAAACTTTCGATAGCAAAGTGTTAATTATGATTTTTTTAGAACCACAATGCCTGGCATGGAGTCTGTAATAATAGTAGATCAAGTGCTAAAAAATCTGGCAAAGACATTTGTTTTTATCGCTTCCCTAAAGACAAGAACCTTCGCAAGATGTGGGTCCAGAACTGTAAGAGAGATGGTAAATGGGATCCTGAAAATTGTCGTGTTTGTTCGGAACATTTTACAGAAGAAGATTACGAGCGTGATTTGCAAGCTGAATTGAGGAGCCCCATTCAATAAGGTGACATGCGCTCGGCCCGGCCCGGCCGGACCCAACCGAACCCTGAATGTATGCCAATCCAACCTTTGTGCGTAGCGTTTTAGATACAATTAAAAAACAATACCTTAACGTTGATTCTCAGCAAACTTCCAGTGAGAAAGTTGTTCCTTATAGCCTAATGAACAATCGTGCGAAGGCACGAGATATTTTAACAAAAAATAAACAAATTAGAGCAGGTTTAATCCAGCGTTGCGCGCCGCGTGTACATTTCGATGAGTGCGTAGTACTGTTCGAACATTACAGGAGATAATTTTACGTTTAAAATAAACTGGCCAACAAAAAAATCGGCAAAAGGGATTTTTACCCGACTTTTCAAACTGCTATAATTTTTTAAACACTTAATTTTTTTGAGAGCGGTTTTCGGATATTGATAGCTCGTCTTTCGCAAATTAAGCACCAAGAAGTGATTTTGCAATGGAAGTGACATTTTCATGCTATACAGGGTAATTAATAAGGTAATGTAAAACTACTAAAAGTTTAGGTGTGTGCCATATTGCCAATAATTTTTTTTGGTCATTCCGATATATCACGTTAGTAAGCTGGTATCAATATCTCCAGACGTATTCGCCAGAATTTCGATTAATGGCCTCTGGCGAAAAATACAGGAGAAAGCAAAAAAAGCATACAAATTTTGGTTGCGTCATTTTTAAAACGCTGTAGCTGGAAAATGGATTAATAGACTTTGTCGGGCTTTTTGGGAATTGAAAGCCCTTTTTGTGTAGAGTTGTACCTAATAAACTGTTTTTTGTTCAATGTCAAAATGTTTGCGTTGTATAGGGGTGAACTAAAAAATAAATGAAAAGTGTTGTTAAAAATAAGTTTTCTTTTAATTTGTGCAAACTGAGCAGTATGCGTTTTTTTTCTTTCAGAACTAGGGCGTTTTGCTCAAATTTCGATTAGTTATACAGCGTGTCTAGAAACCATCTAAACAAATGCGAAACTTTTTTTATTTTTGACTTTACAAAAAAGGTAATCCCTCATACAAAGTTATGCATCGTGAGAAAATGGCATAGCCATTCAAAAATTTGATCTAAGACATACAGGGCGACTCAAAAATTTAAAAGTCCTAATCCATGTGAAGCTAAAAAGACACAAAATCTTCATTTAAGGGTAAACTGCCACTGCAAATGTACTAGTGTTAACTTTTTATGTTAGTGAATTAGGTTTGAAATATACAGGAGGTCCCAAAAATAAAAATATTTTTTTATTATCGACTTTACAAAAAAGTACCTATATCTTTATAAAAAGTTCTACATTGTGAAAAAAGGACATGATGAATCAAAAATTTGATCTAGGACATATAGGGTGGCTAAAAAATTTAAAACTTTGAAATGGCCTTACAACAAGGGTAAGCTAAATTTCAATTCAACCACTATGGTATTTGTACAAGGTTACTAATTAAGTTATAAGTAAGCGCTTAAACTTAAAATGAGACGTACAGGGTGATTAAAGGTTTATTTTTATTTAACATAATTTTAATAACTATATAAATTTAAACCTCCACGCAACCTCCGTCCTTTTCCATACAGTTTATCTTTAAATAAAGATTTGGTGTCTCTTTAACTTTACGTAAATTGAGACTTTCAGCTTGTTAAGCCCCTCTGGATTGTCCTATAACATGTTTTTGAATAATTATGCTCTTTTTTCACAATGTTGACTTTTTATGAAGATACTTTTTTTGTAAAGTCAATAATTAAAAATTCATTTTATTTTTAGGACCTCTTGTATGTTCTAAACCTAATTCACTAACATAAAGGTTTGATTGGGTTTGATAAGTTACCTCTACTATATTTACAGTGGCAGTTTACCTTTAAATAACGATTTGTGTCTTTTTAGCTTCACGTGGATTAGGACTTTTACATTTTTGAGCCACCCTGTATGTCTTAAATCAAATTTTTGAATTGCAATTCTCACTATGCAGAACTTTTTATAAAGAATAACTTTTTTTTCCGTAAAGTCAAAAATAAAATGTTTCCGATTTGTTAAGATGGTTTCTGGACACGCTGTATAACTAACCGAGAGGTGGACAAATCGCCCTCGTTTTGGAAGAAAACAAACACATACTGCTCAATTTTCACAAATTAAAAAAAAACATTTTTAACAATGGTTTTAATTTACTTTTTAGTTCACTCCTATACAACGCAAACATTTTGACCTTGAAAAAAAAACAGTTTATTAGATAAAATGCTACACGAAAGGGCCTTCAATACCTAAAAAGCCCGACAAAGTCTATCAATCCGTTTTAAAAATGACGCTACCAAAATTTCTGTGCTTGTTTTGTTGCCTCCTGTATTTTCCGTCAAAGACCATTAATCCAAATTTCGGCGAACACGTCTGGAGATATTGATATCGGCTTACTAACGTGCTGTGTAGGAATGACCAAAAAAAATTATTGGCAATATGGCACACACCTAAACTTTTAGCAGTTTTACATTACCGTGTTAATCACCCTGTATAGAACAAAAATGTCATTTCCATTGCCAAATCACTACTTGATACTTAATCTGGGCAAGACGAGCTATCGGTATCCGAAAGCCGCTCTCAAAAAAGTTAAGTTTTTAAAAAGTTATAGCAGTTCGAAAGGTCGAGTTAAAATCGCTTTTGCCGATTTTTTTGTTGACCAGTTTATGACACAATAATTGTAAAAAAGTGTTACAAGAATAAAAATTGTTTTATTATTATCAAATATAAATTTTTGTTAACACAAAGCATTTGGATATTTTAATATGAACCATTATAAGCATCATATTAAAAAATTCTTTGTATTAAAATGCTTTGTGTTAAACATTTATATTTGATAATATAATTTTCATAAAACAATTTTTATTCTTGTAACACTTTTTTACAATTACTGTGTCATATTTTAAACGTCAAATTATCTTCTGTACTGTTCAAACAGTACTACGCACGCATCGAAATGTACAGGGTGTCCGGATTTCGTTGTATTTGCGGGTTATTTCAGTTATTAGTAGAGATAGAGGATTGCGGCTTGCACGTCATGGTGCTACTTTTTTGTGAATCGAAAAATGCCACAAACAGAATTTTCATAGCTTTCTTTGTTTTCGAGTTACAGGGTGATTTTGAAAATTTTCACTTTTTCAGCACCCCTTGTATCTCGGGTTTGATCATATCAAAATAGTAAAAACTGGCTTTTATGCAGAATGTTACGTAGAATACGATGACGTAGTTAGTTCTTTTCTAAATATTATACTTTTCGAGTAATGGTATAAAGTTGTATTTTTTTAAATACATTCCGTTACATTCCGCTTATCGAGGGCGACACATGATATTTATTTTTTCACTGAAGCCGTTAAATCACAATTTTAATAAAAATGTCAATATTTTATAGTAGGCCATGAAGTAAACGTATACCTACATATTACAGAGATTGTTCGCATTAATTTCCGTTATTCTGAACACAATATTGTCACATTTTTTATTCTACCTGAAGCAATTAAATGAATAACTGGCCGTGCTTGCAAATTTCTGAATCCCATTTCAGTAGCATTACGTAATGCTTCTATCGTTTGATGCCGGGTATGAAATATTTTATTTTCCAAATAACCCCACAAAAAAAGTCGAGAACTGACAAATCAGGTGACCTGGGAGGCCATCTTATTGTGCGAATCCAGTGACCAGGAAAGTGATTTTCCAGATAAGTTCTTTCCTGGTCACTGGATTCGCACAATAAGATGGCCTCCCAGGTCACCTGATTTGTCAGTTCTCGACTTTTTTTGTGGGGTTATTTGGAAAATAAAATATTTCATACCCGGCATCAAACGATAGAAGCATTACGTAATGCTACTGAAATGGAATTCAGAAATTTGCAACCACGGCCAGTTATTCATTTAATTGCTTCAGGTAGAATAAAAAATGTGACAATATTGTGTTCAGAATAACGGAAATTAATGCGAACAATCTCTGTAATATGTAGGTATGGTATTTTTTGAAGTCGATTTAACCCTTAGAACTGAAAAATATGCAGAGACACATTATTTAATATATTAGTTTTTTACTTACTTACACTTTATACTTCCAGCCAGTACTTTCCAACTGGGCGATGATTTCAAAGATTAGGTTAATTGTCCTGGGGATAATTCCTTCATGATCATTACTTTCACCGCCTTGCATTGTATACGTTTTGCCAGACCCGGTTTGTCCGTAGGCAAACATACAGACATCATAGCCATCTAAAGCTGAGTGGACTAACTCTCCTAAATCTGCAAATATCTGTAAAAAAAGAAAACAGAACTTTAGAAACCAATAAAAGTATCAAAATTCTGTAAAATTATTAAATGGGATTGCACAATAGTCAATACATAAATTTAAGTGGCGCGCTTATGCGCAACACCCTGTACAAACCTCTTCTTGAGTACTTGAATACTGAAATACTCTATCAAACATAAAAGGAGATGTTAAATCTTGACCTTTTCCACTAATGTGGCTAACGCTTTCTCTTATCTCAAGAGCGTTGTCGTCAATGAAATTAATAATACATCAGTCAAGTTTCTGTTCGTCTGCGTTAATGGGCGGTCGCACTCTACAGAAAACTCTAATATTCCCTAAAAATATAAAAAAATGATGCTGTATCAAGCGAATATACAGTGTGGTCCATTAAGTGTGCAACAAATGGGAAATTTTTTTCTTAGTTGCACAACCGAAATATAAATACCCCCAAAAGTTGGTGCATGTTCGATAACCCTCTCAGGTGTACTTAGAATTACTTCAAGTCAAACAGCATACAGGGCAGGCCAAAAAATATAAAAATCGTTCAAGAGTAAAGTACCTATCTTTATTTCGAAAAATACAGAAAAACGTTATTCAGAAAAGTTGTTTATAATTAAAAGATATTTGTCGAAATACAAAGTCATAGCCTTATATTAAAGAATTTTATTTTTGAAAATTTTAAATTATATTTTTTTATATTCAGCCATCATACATTTTCAAATTGGCCAAAATGAAATAAATCACTTCTGCATAACTGTTATCAAATTGAAGCAAATTTGTAAAATTTACTTAGATTTATATATTTTTTAAGTAACCAAAAACTTTATGTCTGTTTCAACGATATTATACACACAAGTGTTTCGAATTTCGCAAATATTCTTAAAAATAAGATAAATATTTAATCATTATTTATTAATTTCGTCAAGAATCCTTAACCAACCCAAGAAGAGCTTACTACAGCATTAAATTGTTCTCAAAAACCCATCTGAAACCAGAATTATACAAAAAAAAAACAACATTATTTATTACTAGACCCGATAAAAACTTGCTTCAATAAAAAAGTTGACTGTGACAAATAATAGCTAAAAATCGACATCGAAATACGACAAAGACGCTGAATAAAAGATATTTTCTTAAAAAATAATTTATTGTTTTATCTAATTTCATTAACTTACATATTTTGTCTTGGTTTGAATAATTTTTGGCATTTCAAGATTTTGTGAAATTTGAAAAATCAGAAAATGCAAAAAAACAATAATCTTTATTAATTTACTATTTAAAGTGTAAAAAACCCCCAAAAAAAACTATCCTAAAAAACACGTTTCCGTCACAAACATCACTCACCGCAAAAAATATTTGATAAAATTATAGGAACAAACAACATTCTTATTTATAACATATTTTTGGCAGACTCTGTATATATTTTAGTAAGAATATGCCTCTAAATAGAAATAATTATCTTAATTAAGCATAGAAATGTAGGATTTTATAGTGGACTGTATTTTTAGTGGCTGGTTCGCCAATTCTAATTCTTTTTCCGACTTTGAAGATTGGAAGTATCAAATGGAAAAGAAGACTCATTCTAAATTTATTCGTTGTACATCCAAGGAAATAAATCATTTTACTATTATAATTGCCACAGGGTGGGACCGATAAGACATTCTAAATGTACCCATACCTATTAAGTAGATATGTATATATATTCTAAGATTTTTGATCTTTTTTTTCTTAATTTTGCATAGGTATTTTGTTTTACCAAAGATTATTTTACAAATTTCATATTACTGTGCCTACAGATACTGTTGGGTGTCGTATGTAGGTATGTTTCTCAACTATAGTGAATGTGATAAAAATAAAATGATACCTACTAAACTGTTGAAGATTTAATGACCTGTGTATAAACAAGTATTGAGAAACGTCTAATAATTTATAACAGTGTGCGAGCATAGCGCTGGCGCTATTCGCTATCTCCGCAGCCATTGACAGTTGACACTTTTCGTGATACCGCACAGGCACAGTACGTACTATCGTAACTCTCTCCCATCTTGAGTGTCATTAAGGGTCACTGTATCATGTTTCTGCTGTTTCGACACGTGTGACACACCGAAGTGTGTCAGCACAAAAGCGCCATTCTACACAGTGTTACACATGTCTACTCTGTTATAAAAAGCAATATGTGTAAGCACATACATTTCATGTTATTCATATTTGTCAAAGTCAGTTTAAATACTTAATGAAAATAATAATAATGCAGAGGCGATCATCAATGAAAACCCCGTTCTTGATGAACAGGTAGCAATTTTGCAAAGTCTGCAAAGTAAACAAGAGAAGATTTCATCCATGAAAGAAACATGAAAAAAATTACAAACTTCCTTTGATCAAATATTAAATAATGTTACCACTTTAGAACATAATAAAATTGTAAAACGTCTTAGATTAATGCCAAATTTTGGTGCAATTAACAATGAATCATTATCGCGTAAAACAATTCCTTCTGAGAAAACTGCATGTACCAATAAAAATATTGTGCCACAAAGAAGTTTTAAGAGTACTAAGAACGAAATTTAAAAAACTAACGTTTTAGCTAAGCCATGTAGCGAAAAAAAGAAAACTTAATTCTTAATTTACTTTTCAAAAATAACAATTAAGTAACAGCAGTAATTTTTATTATTATTGTATATAAATAAACAAATTACATTACTTTTGTAATAATTGAATATTTGTTGTGGTTAAATAAAAAGTGTAAAACTATTTTTAATGAATTGTTGTATTTACAAGTACGAGTATAATTCCACCTTTAAAAAAATAAACAAATTCCATCAAGGCAACTACTTAGATTGACAATGCAGCCAGTACAGTAGATGCGCGCGCAATCGGCTCATTTTTTATTCCTACTAGACTTGTAAAAAAACCATTGTACGGCGCATATCCTGCCTTTTATCTTTTATCCATATGATAAAGAAATGCAGACCTATAATTGATGCATTTTTTGGTAGGAGAGTGGCAAATATATTATTTAAACGAAAAATTGGCACAAAAGGCTTAAAAATAATATAAAATCAGAAACTTTACAATATACTTCGCGACCGCAAGTAGGGTTTCCACCTTTTTGAGAATAGAAAACCGGCCTTTGGGGTGATTTACTGAAAAGCGCCCCAGGTAATGCGAGGGAGACGAAAATGTTTAGGGACTACGCCCAAATTTTCCCAAAATTTGTCGATAATTTATTTTTTATGAGATGTAAGATTTCGATTTTTTTTAAAAAGAAATGCTAAATGAAAGTTTTAAAATAGGAAAGTAAAACTTTATTTCTAAAAAAATCAAGTAGGTACATCAATCAGACAAACATACCTACTTGTTTAAAATTCAAAATGATCTTAGATTATCAAGATAATCAAAGAAAATGATATTTGGTGTTTGATTTTGCTGATTTAATACGTTCACAGAGGATAAAACTCGGTGAATCACCGGAAAATTGGCCGAAATTTTGCCACCAAACTGCCATCCTATAGTGTAATATAGAAATGAATAAATAAATACGGCTACCCATCAATAGATTGCAGACCATTTTGTGGTGTCTTGGGCGATTTCATTATTGCTCGGAGCAGGTTTTCCATATTCGATTACGTATCTGTTTGAGAATGTTAAGAAAACCGACTTTCTTTGGATGATGACCGGCGCCCGGCCTTGTTAATGGAAAACCGGCCGGGCCGGTGGAAAACCTGCCAGGTGGCAACCCTAACCGCATGGCATTCTAGCCGCTATACACGCACTGCATATGGCATACCTACGTTATTTTTTACTATGACCTTAGGAAGATAACTTTTAAATGGTAAAAAAAGACAATGAACACCTTTGGTAATTATTGATATTACTGGAAACAGCGAATTTTTTCATGAAATTTTGCACAGACCCTAATTTTGGGTCGTAGAACACGAATCCGAAGTCAGCTTTTGGCGGTCTCGTATGGTTTTTCCAAAAAAATTTTTTTTTTGCAAAACTTTTAGGTTAAATTTTAGGTTACCTTTTTTTTATAGATTCCTTTAAGTTTCGACACTTTCACTTAAACATATCTGTAAACTTATAATTTTTATTTTATTTCTTCACACAAAACAGCACATTTAGGCAAAAATAGCTCAGAAAATTGCTTTTTCCAATAGAAAATGTCATTTTAATGGCTACTAGCAGGGTTTGTTAGTACTAGATGCATTATTCATAGATTAAGGTTAGTTAGGGGGCCATTATTTTCCCAGCTGTCAAGTGTCCGGCATTGCCAGGTTTACTTATTTTTCATGAAAAAATTGTAAATTAGGAATAATAAAAAAGCTAACCATAACAAACTAAATTCACTATTCTGTCCAACTTAGTCAACAACATTTTTTAATTTTAACCTACATCAGACGTAACCAAAATCCTATTTATCAGCAATCCAACACCTGCATATGCTGATGCATCCAACCATATCTGAACAAAAAGGTGTATACCCAACTCAAGCAAACCTGAACAAAAAGGTGGTCAGGTTTGCTCAGTTTTCATTGATATAGATACATATATATCTATATCAATGAAAACTGAGCAAACCTGACCACCTTTTTGCTCACCCAACCTGAGCAAAATGGTGGTCAGGTTTGTTCAGTTTTCATTGATATAGATATATATATATATATATATATATATATATATATATATATATATATATATATATATATATATATATATATATATATATATATATATATATATATCTATATCAATGAAAACTGAGCAAACCTGACCACCTTTTTGCTCAGGTTTGTTTGGGTGTATACAGATTTGGTTCATTTTCGCATAATCGTTTTTCCCTCAAATACTGCTAGCTTTACATAAAGTTGGCGGGAAAATGCGAAAATGAACCAAATTTAACCAAAAGGGCAAAAAGATGACCCCAACCAACACCCTGGGGCACCGATCCCTCTTCGCCTGCGAGGAAAGAGACTGGTCAGGGCCCCTAACCAGGTGCTAACCCTGTTCCGACCTTAGGGTGCCCTCCGATCCACCGTTCGTATCAAAAACTTTTCTAAGTCGGTGAATTAGGTGACAGATCTAATATTTTAGATATAACGGTGGTATAACGGTGGATCGGAGGGCACCCTAAGGTCGGAGCAGGGTTAGCACCTGGTTAGGGGCCCTGACCAGTCTCTTTCCTCGCAGGCGAAGAGGGATCGGTGCCCCAGGGTGTTGGTTGGGGTCATCTTTTTGCCCTTTTGGTGTACATATATCGTTGCTTTTAGGGAAAATAAAATGCTATCTGTCTTATTTTACTCTCATATTGCCATCTCTTTTTTTGGATTTATTTATGGCCGGAAATTGTTAAAATTTGCGAGAAAAATGCTTTGTAAACGTGGCAACGCCGGAAAATTGACAGCTGGAAAAATAATGACGTCTAGTAGCGATAAAATGGAATTTTCTATAGAAAAAAGCAATTTTCTTAGCTATTTTTGCCTAAATGTGGTGTTTTGTGTGACGAAAACTAATAAAAATTATAAGTTTACAGATATGTTGAAGTGAAAGTGTCGAAACTTAAAGGAATCTATAACAAAAAGGTAACCTAAAAGTTTTCCAAAAACAATTTTTTTTTTTGGAAAAACCATACGAGACCGCCAAAAGCTGACTTCGGATTCGTGTTCTACGACCCAAAATTAGGGTATGTGCAAAATTTCATGAAAAAATTCGCTGTTTCCAGTAATATCAATAATTACCACACCTTTTTATCGTAAAGGTCGCAGTGATTCACTGCAGTGGTATTTCCAAAATACCTGCTTAAAGAAGGAAATCGATAAAGCCAATGACATTTTCTTCTACGCAAAAAATAATTAAAGAACACAATATTCATCAATAAAACGGTTTATAATTATGTTTTAGGATGTGTTTTATTGTTTAAACTGGCGATATTCTTGAAAAAACCTAATCATTCTGTCAAAAACGTCAATAATGGTAGCGGAGCGTCCAAAGACCGACAGCGAAAAAAAGCGGCTTTATAAAGGATCATCGGTCATAAACATGATTTTCCAAAAATACACTTACCATCATATCGCTCAGCCTGTTCGCCTAGTTTAGCCTTGTATACGTTGTCCTCCCTTTCGGACATTTTCCGATGATTTTGGATTAATTTTCACGACACTAATCCGCTCTTGTCTCACAACAGTCACAACACAACTCACAACACAAATCAACGAATACTAATACAGGAAGAAGACCAACTAGCGTTGTTATTTGTCGCAGCACGGATCGAGTCGAAGGTCATATGAAATGTCAATCAAACGTCAAATTACAGCGACAATTAGTCTGGACGTTGGGGGGATTGGGAACTAAAGGTGGCGCAGGCGCAATTTAAAACTTCATATTTTTGGTTATTTTAAAGTAGCAAATAAAACTTACAAAATTATTTGGAATCAAAACCAAATAGTTTTGATGCCAAATAAATCCATAAGTTTTAAATCCACTTTAAAATATAACGTCTAGCATGAATATGAAAAGGAAAATCAAACGTAATGAAGTTGAGATCATAACTTTATTATCAAAAAGAAACACAAATATAAACATTTCATAAATATCTTAAAACGATGCAACACTTTATAGACACTCACCCATACCTAAATTTTAAAACAACAAAATTTATAGAAATCAAAAACAATATACATTATATTCTGGTCATTTTTTTTATATATGTATAACATAACCAAGAACACGATTTTCTCAAAATTAATTTAAGGCATACAGAAGAAATAAGACATGTACACTGAGTATACCTAAGAAAAAGTCCTTAATCACAATCCTGTCAAAAAATAGATGTAACTTGTCTTGATAATGTCAAACCAAATAAGTTAGCCTTCGATTGCTTTTGGAGTCCTCGTATGACATGAAAAAGAAAAAAGGATTTCAGGTTTTTATAATACAATACATTACAACATTTGTCTCGTTTGCTCAGTCTGATATTCTTCTATGAAACTATAATTGGAATTTTTGTCAAAAGAATATTTGCAATAATTTTTTAGAGTATTGAAAGCTGTAAAACCTAAACGTGATAAAGCACTAGAACTAAAACACAAACACTGAATACTTAGACACTGTAAAATATACCACTGAGAAACTTAGATATGAAATAAAGCTACATTACAACAAAATCTATAATAGTCTCTGCTGCAATATACTTGTTTGCCTGTTGTGATCCTACCCACAATTCAACCAGAAACCTAAAATTAATGAGTACATGACTATTAACACTGTAAGTACCTAAATTATAACACGCAACTTATTTAGGAAATATACTGGAAGGTTACTTTTACAACAATTTTATCTGTATAATAAAATAAAAATTCACTAAATACATGATGGCTACAATTGATCTATTACTACTATTGCCAAGAAAAAAGTTATGTTCATTGCACAGTTTTCGTACAAGGCTGATCAATTGTATATCAACTTTTTTTCACGTAATATGAAGGTACAAAAGAAAATTGCTGCCGGTATATACCCACCAAACCTTTTAGTAATTTACCTTATTTTTGGTTTAAAGAAAACAAGTTATATGCCATCATAATAATACAAGATAGGTATTTTAACAACGATGATTGTGAGTATTTTATTTAAAAGATTTCACTGAAACACTACTTAAAAAATTCTACTGGCAGCCTTGTCCAGCACTCAATGCAACACACGAAATCATTGGTGCAATATTCGAATTGTGTTTTTGAAGCTTAATAGCAAAGAGTTGTCCTAACTAGTATTTGCTTATAAATGAAAAATTTCATCACTTCCTTTCCTTCTAAAGTTAGGTCATCATACATTCCACAGCATTTCTCTTGAAAAACAATGGTATTGTAATAAAAGTAACCCATACTACAAACAAAATAATTTAATTACTTACCTGGAAGAGAAAAAATAATCCATCTTCTTGTTAGAATGCTATAATTAAATAAAAAGCTCCAGCAAAGTCAAAAATGACCAGCAGCCATTTTTATTTACATCTAAAAGAAATTATGGGCGAGTCCACTTTAGCTGTTAGCTTCCAGACTTCCAGTCGGCCAGACCGGGAAGTAGGGTGGTAAAATAATGAAATTGTTGATTGTTGGATTGGTCGCCTAACGCACCCATCTCTTTCTGTAGTATCGTTGGTTGGACATTTAAAAAGAGACAAAGAAAAATTTGTATGTCCGAACTTTATTCGATAAAAGTCTGGCCGGTACGTATGTCGTAACTAAGCGTGTTGCGATACTTGCCATAAGAAGTTTCATGGGGCTGACACAAATTATATGGCCCGGCAGTGTTGCCAGAGCCAGATGTCTACTAACAAAATACCGTATTTGCACGTCAAAAATTACCGTATTTGCTTTGAAATTACCGTACAAAGGGAAATATACAAAATGTTGCTACATTTTTATTGAAAATAATAAATAATAAGCTTTAGTTCGAAAAACTAAGCAAAACGCAACCATAAAAATAAACTATTTATACTAAAATAAATTATTAAACTCTAACAAAATCAAACGACAATATTTTTCAGTATCGATTAGAAAGCAAAATCAAAAATAAAGATATTCGCAGAAATCACCCATGCCTTAAAAACAATAAATAGAATAGAAACATAAAAAGCGCGTATTTAGTCCATTCTATAGAGAATTCGTAATCATTAGTGTCAGTTCTTTGACCACCAGTAGGGCCACAAATTGAAAGAACGAAAGAACAGTTTTTACACATTGGGGAATGGAATACCCGCCTTTTACGAAATCGTGGTGCGTTACAAGACGCGACATCTATCAAATACTCTATGAACTAATCTAAAGCCGCGTTTAGATAGTCTGATTCACATAGGTAAATGCGAATATTGTTCTCATTGGTCAATTTAACAATAAAATTTGAAACTGATTAATTAGAACAGTATTTGCGATTCGCGTTTATATGAAATACGACTTACTGGGTTGGTATGTTTAATTTTTGCAGCAAGTTTTTGTCTCTTCGAAATTACCGTATTTGTGCGTACGGTACTGGGATTCGGACCGTACACCGTACATTTAGTAAGATAGTAAAGGTGGAGGTACACTTATTTTAGTTAGGCATGAATTTGACTGTAATCCAAATAACACCCTTCTTGATTTAAACAGAGAAAAGTGTTTTGAATTTTGTTCTGTTGTAATTAAGCCTGTCAATGTCCACTTATTTGGTATTTATAGATCACCTAATGGCGACTTTGGCTCTTTCCTAGATCGATTAGAGAATATATTGCGGGGTATTGGCCATGATGAGAGGGTTGTACTTGCAGGCGACTTTAATGTGTCCTTTGGCACCAGTCAGAGGGAGGCGTTGCTTCTCTGTGATCTCCTTGAGAGCTATGGTTTTCAAGCCATGATTACCGAGGCTACGAGGGGAGCGGCCTGTCTCGATAACGTTTTTGTAAATTTTTTTAACCCCACTACTACAGCAACATTACTTGATTTTGGTCTTTCTGACCATGTTGGACAGTTACTATCTTTATCTCTTGATCAGACATGTAAAACTGAATCTTTTCATAAAAAAACTTTAAGACCAATCACTGAAGAGGGTTTGTTCAGGTGTTACAATCTTATTGAAGCTTCTTCATGGGATTTTATTGATGATAATTCAATATGTGTTGAAACTAAGTTTGATACTTTTGTGGATATGCTGAGGGGGGCGTACCTGCAATCGTTTCCTGAGAAAACCTATCATAGTAGGGGTGAAGGGCCACACTGTGTGCCTTGGTTTAATGAGACTTTGAAAGATATGAGGAATCACCTTAACTTCTTGCGGGAAGTCTCCAAACAGTATAATACCCCAGGTAATCACATGGAGTATAAATGCTTTAAAAAAACTTATCATAATGCCATAAAGGAATCTAAAAAACAGGCAAATGATAATTTAATTACTACATCAAAGAATCCCACTAAAGCTATGTGGAATATCATTAATACTCAAAGAGGCAAGACCAAGTCTGTAAAAAATACTACTGATTTAACACCGGAATATTTTAACACATTTTTCACTAGCATTGCACATGATATAATTAAAGAAATACCATTCACACGGACTGACCCCCTTTCATATATGGAGAATTTGACGATTCCTGATGTGAATTTCTCATTTCAGGAGGTAAGCTTTACCTTTGTGAGGGAGGTAATTGACAATCTTAAAAATAAAAATAGTTCTGACATCTATGGACTTACAGTACGATTGATAAAAACCATCAAAAATGTTATCGTTGTCCCGTTGACTAAATTAATAAATATATGCTTTAAAAACAATATTTTTCCTAGTGTCTTGAAGAGGGCTGTAGTTGCCCCTATTTTCAAGAAGGGTGATAGTAGTGATGTGTCTAACTATCGGCCAATCTCATTGCTTCCCATCCTATCAAAAATAGTTGAAAAGTGCATGGCTAAAATGATGGTCACGTACTTTGAAACAAATAATCTGTTCTCAGGTAGCCAGTTTGGCTTTAGAGCTGATAGGAGCACGGTGCTGGGCATCTTGGACCTCCTCTCGGATATCATGGACTCATATGAGGCTAAGGAATATAACATATCTATGTTCTACGATCTCAGTAAGGCCTTTGATTGTGTCACCCATGGCCTTCTTCTTGGCAAACTAGATTACTACGGCTTTGACTCAAACAGTACAGAACTCATAAAGTCCTACTTGAGTGACCGGCGACAGCTGGTGAGGGTCGGGGGGGTGTCTTCAGCGGAAGGGGTGGTTAATATTGGTGTTCCTCAGGGTTCAGTCTTGGGACCTATTCTGTTTTTAATATACATTAATGACCTTCCGCTTACTGAAGTCAAAGCAAAATACACCCTTTTCGCTGATGATACGACTCTGACTGTTTCGGGCTGTGATCTGGAGGCTGTTGGGGTGGAGGCTGGGGAGGCTCAGCTGAGGGCTAAGGATTGGTTTAATGCGAATAAACTAAAACTAAATGAAGATAAAACCAGAAAGATGATTTTTTCTTTGAGAGATTTGAGCAATGATGTGAATCGTCAAGAGGTTAAATTTTTGGGTGTTCATTTAGACCCTACACTAAAATGGGACGTCCATACCGATGGGGTGTCCAGGAGGCTCAGAAGTGTTGTGTTCCTGTTGAGGAACTTGGATGGTTGTGTCTCACTGAAGACTATGCTGTCTGCCTATTATGCTCTGTTTCACTCTATTATGTCTTACGGCATAATGGTGTGGGGCAGTGCAGCATCGGCGGATCGAGTCTTTGGACTGCAGAGGAGGGCGGTGAGGATTCTGGCTGGTCTGGGCTATAGGGACGATTGCAGGGGCGCTTTCAAGCAGCATGGTATCTTGACTTTTCCCTCAGTCTACATCTTGGAAAATTTACTGCATATTAAAAAACATGAACATCAGTTTCAGTCCCATAATGATCTGCATAACTATCAGACTAGATGTGGGGGTAATCTTTTGATGTCCTACTGTCGCCTGGGAAAGTGCCAGAGAAGACCAGAATTTTTTGCCGTTAAATTGTTTAACAAGGTTCCAGACCATGTACGAACTTTATCATTGAACAGGTTTAAATCATTAATGAGAGAAACGCTATGCAAAAAAGCCTTCTACAGCGTAAAAGAATTTTTTGAATGTGATAATTTATTTTAATTAATTAGTGTACCTACAGCACACCTCTGTAATATTTTGTTTTTGTCATTTTAAAAATTTTTAACTATTTTAATGTCTTGTATGTTTAGATTTTATTTTAATTTCAAATTAGTAAATTTTGTTAGACTTTGTGACTGAGGAGAAAAAATTGATTATATGTGACCTGTGCAAATACGAACATGTATAATGGCACCAATAAACTATCTTTATCTTTATCTTTATCTTTATTTACGCAAATTGCCATGTTTGTACGGTAAGTACCATACGTCTGGCAACACTGTGGCCCGGCCACACTTTTCCACAGAAATGTTGATCATCAGCAAAAAATACAAATAGAGATCTAGAATATCAGGATCAGGATCAGGTGACCGATAGAGATGTCGACAAAGTAAACGATACTAGAATACCCGAAGTACCGAATACCGATTCGAAAACTAAATCGTTACTTTTACTTGAATGATTACTATTGATTACTTTATTATGCGAGTAGGGATACTCATTAGCGTTTCGCATTTCGAACCGTATTAAAAGTTATCAAAGGAAGTACCGAAGTAATAACCGATCGACAGAAATTCTTTTTTTGCTCAAATTAGTTTTTTTACGTTTTGGAAGATGTAGACCGACTACTCAATTTCTTTTTGCTCAAATTAGTTTTTTTTACGTTTTGGAACATGTAGACCGATTTATTAAACTTTTTTTCTCAAATTACTTACTTAATTTTTTTTTGACAGATACTTACTTTAAGGGAAAAAATGTCAAAACCATACTTTTTTTACACTACAATTACGAACTGTAACTTGTTTAGGTTTAGGTGTATGGTGTAATTTCAATTCTTTACTTGCCAAAGTTAAATATAGTTTGTTTATTATTTCCACATAATATTATAAATATATTTTTTACGTTATTTCTACTTCGTTTTTGATTTAAAAAAATATTTTATTATTTATTTAAATAAATAATTTTCATAACTTCATAACACAAGATCGTTTTTTCCTACAATTTACTTCACATCGCAACAGATATTTCCTAAAAAACTATAGCCCATACATAACCGCACGCATAAAAAAACGATTACTTAATATTTAGGTAGATACGACATACTATTTATGTATGTAACCTAAGTAATCAAAGTAACGAATAGTTGAAATGATTACTTAATATTCATGTACCGAGTAGTAACGACTACATAAAAGTAACGATAATCGACATCACTAGTGACCGGACCGAGATGCGGTAGGAGCGATGTGATAAAAATAAAATGATACCTACTAAACTGTTGAAGATTTAATGACCTGTGTATAAACAAGTATTGAGAAACGTCTAATAATTTATAACAGTGTGCGAGCATAGCGCTGGCGCTATTCGCTATCTCCGCAGCCATTGACAGTTGACACTTTTCGTGATACCGCACACGAGGCGGTACCTCTTTCCTTGTCTAAGAGGCGGTACGTAGAGGAATGGCTGCGACTATGCGAACCTGATGGCGAATATATATGTTACGCTCAATAGTCGAATTCGGGCAATGCCCGAAAAAAATACGCAAAACTAATTTTGAGCAACGAATATTTCCCAAACCCGAAATTTTATTTATATACGGTTAGTGAGCATTACAAAATAAGCAAAACTAGTTTTGCGCAATTTGAAATGTACAAAACTAGTTCTGTACATTTCTGAATGGCCAGCACTACTTATGCTTTTTTCATTTAATCAGCGCGCAGCGTCCGAATAAAATAAAGGTGGAAATGTTATTTAAATAATATATTTTATTTAAATACTGACAAATACAACAAATAAAACTTTATTCTTAGACAAATATTTAGTTACGTTTAAAAAATTATTTATTTGAACAAGAGCTTGAATGATGGCACTTAGAATTACAGATGACATTCTTTTTTCGACAAGAACATGCTCTGTTAACACACTTTTTATTGCACATACATGAAATAAAACCTTGTGTAGATCCAGAAATATCGGAGGATGCACTTCTAAGTGATATTTATAAAACAACAACATAACCCTACTCTTTATTTGGGTTTGGGAGGCTGTAAAACAAGCATAACTAGTGCTGGCCATTCAGAAATGTACAGAACTAGTTTTGTACATTTCAAATTGCGCAAAACTAGTTCTGCTTATTTCGTAATGCTCAATAACCGTATAAGAATAAAATTTCGGGTTTGGGAAATATTCGTTGCTCAAAATTAGTTTTGCGTATTTTTTTCGGGCATTGCCCGAATTCGACTATTGAGCGTAACATATATAATACGTTTTCAAATGCCGCGTAAATGTCAAATATTAGTTTGAAAATTTTTGTACAAATAAGTCAAGTTGACAGTGATGTAAGTGAATTATATTTCTAGAGCCAAAGTGATTTATTTTACCGTTCGTAGTCATACCTACATTAATCTTACAGTAGTGGTTACAAAAGTATCAGTTTCAATGTTTGTTTTAATAGAAAATTAAACTGTTTTAAACCATGATTGTACAGGGATGTCCAAATTTGAAGTGAACAGGCCTTATAACTTGTTTATGTTTATCTTTAAGGATGGAAAAAAATGTTAAATATGAAAGCTTTGGGGATTGTTATGGATCATACATATATCTTTTCAGCAAAAAAATTGAGCATTGAACGATTCATAAAAATCCCCAAAACTTTCACATTTATTATATATACCGCACAGGCACAGTACGTACTATCGTAACTCTCTCCCATCTTGAGTGTCATTAAGGGTCACTGTATCATGTTTCTGCTGTTTCGACACGTGTGACACACCGAAGTGTGTCAGCACAAAAGCGCCATTCTACACAGTGTTACACATGTCTACTCTGTTATAAAAAGCAATATGTGTAAGCACATACATTTCATGTTATTCATATTTGTCAAAGTCAGTTTAAATACTTAATGAAAATAATAATAATGCAGAGGCGATCATCAATGAAAACCCCGTTCTTGATGAACAGGTAGCAATTTTGCAAAGTCTGCAAAGTAAACAAGAGAAGATTTCATCCATGAAAGAAACATGAAAAAAATTACAAACTTCCTTTGATCAAATATTAAATAATGTTACCACTTTAGAACATAATAAAATTGTAAAACGTCTTAGATTAATGCCAAATTTTGGTGCAATTAACAATGAATCATTATCGCGTAAAACAATTCCTTCTGAGAAAACTGCATGTACCAATAAAAATATTGTGTCACAAAGAAGTTTTAAGAGTACCTACTAAGAACGAAATTTAAAAAACTAACGTTTTAGCTGAGCCATGTAGCGAAAAAAAGAAAACTTATTTCTTAATTTACTTTTCAAAAATAACAATTAAGTAATAGCAGTAATTTTTATTATTATTGTATATAAATAAACAAATTACATTACTTTTGTAAACTGCAAACAATCCGACGTTACCACATGTGCGATAGCTCGAAGATTTTAAAATAACGGTATTTTTTCTTCCGTCATTCATACTACCATAGTTTAAAAAACGGGCTTTTCATTACGCGTCTTCTATACTGTGATACTACTTTGAGTGACAAGAGTCTAGGAGATACAAGAGTCTAGGGGATACGCTCTTTTGACAAAAAATTTTGAGAAATATTGCTTTATTTTCGTTAATTTGGGAAATGGGTAGGGTAATCTTTAGGCCTTTGGGGGGGGGGGGGTTAAACCCGAACCCCCCGTGGCTGCGCCACTGGTTAATGGCACTGGTTAAGACCAAATGGCCAGCATCTCTCTATATTATAAACATACATTGTTTATTAGAGATATTTCAAAAAACAGAAAATATTGTTTTTATTAAATGTAAAGTAATTAATAAACCAGATATAAACAAAGATAATCAGTTATCAGTATTATTAATAGTGTAAGAAAATTAATTAGGTAAGCAAAAACAGAATAACATCCTTTAAAATTATTTAGGTATGTAGGTACTCACTTGTAAACCTAATTTAATATAAACAATTAAAAAAGCTCATATAAGGTGTTCAACTAAACCACCATAAGTTGCTGAAGGCACATTTCGAATCTATCCATAAATGAAAGTTTCACTTTTCTCAAAGCGAAAACTGTTTCTTATTCTCGTCTTTATATCTTTCACTGTGGTTGGAACCTCTTTATAGACTTCTTCTTTAACATGCCCCCATAGAAAAAAATCTAGTGGTGTTAAGTCGGGTGATCTGGCTGGCCACTTAACTGGTCCACCTCGCCCTATCCAACGACCTGTCTTCCAATTATCGACAAAATATTTTACATTCCTATGGTAATGCGGGGGCGCTCCATCATGTTGAAACCATAAGGATCCCCTTACCATTAAACGTAAATCTTCAAGCAATACTGGCAACTCGTTTCTCAAAAAAATTGTTTATAACTGGTTTATTAATTACTTTACATTTCCTAAAAACAATATTTTCTGTTTTTGAAATATCTCTAATAAACATGTAAAAGTTTCGGGTCACAGTTTTCTTACCTCATAATTATTGGGTCACCTACACTTAATTTGTAAATAATGGTTTATGCGGCAGTAACTTTGACAAGTTCGTCAATCTTTTGTTTCATTTATGATAGTGTCATGGCCTCCTAATATTAGATAATTAATAATAAACAACGTAAATTCAGTATAATCGTATTAGAATGAAGAAACTTTGCTTTCACGGCTAGTTTACTAAAAAACTGTTGTTCAGAAAGGCACCATGTATGGTATTTTTTGAAAGCTAGTAATGTTATCTTTAACATGAAAATAAAATACACAGGGTGTTCCATTTAAAAAAAATGAGTCCAGGGCGTATTTGCAAAACTTGACCACCCTGTATAACAGTGAATAATTTTAAACAAATTGCAAGCGATTAATGTTTTCAAGGATATGTAACGTTTTATGGAACATTTAGTTTTTCCTGTTTTTCCATACCTGTTTAAAATTTTTTTTAAAAAATGGCCGAACCTGTGTCCCACTGGCCATTTGGTCTTAACCAGTGCCATTAACCTACACACACACCTGTGTCCCATTCCCTTACTATAAGTTTTAGACCCAATAAACCCTATATCAAAATGATCGTAACGAACAGGAGAATCAATTGGAACAATTATATACCGGGTGTCCCATTTAAAAAAATACAAGTTTGGTTCGCCACGAGTTTTTCGGACCACCCTGTATTATGGCTCTAATTTTAAAACATAGCGTGTTTGACTATCGATAATATCCAAAAAAACTTTTTTCGAAATTCCTCACCGTTTACTCACAATCGTCCTCCCCATCTTGGTTGCACCACCCTGTATATATAGCCAATACAGTGACAGTAGTGATATATATATATATATATATATATATATATATATATATATATATATATATATATATATATATATATATATATATATATATATATATATATATATATATATATATATATATATATATATATATATATATATATATAAGTATATACATATATATATATATATATATATATATATATATATATATATATATATATATATATATATATATATATATATGTGTATCACTACTGTCACTGTATTGGCTTAAAATAGTCATAAAAGAACTGGCCATATTTCGGCTTGGTAACAAAAAAAAGTAGAGTTTGTAGGTATAGATTGTTTAACAACGTGGCACAAGGTTATATCGTGGACCTGAAAAAAATACAGAAACCTACTCAACGTATGGACTAGTTATAGAGCAGAGCAAAAGTTATTAATAAATAAAATTATCCAGAAGAACTTCGAATTCAAATGTTCAATTTAATTTTAGGGAACCTCCTCAAGCAGCTCTGACACGTCAAGCAGCTCCGACACTTCCAGCAGCTCCGACACATCAAGCAGCTCCACCACGGCTAGCAGCTCTGCCGATTCAGCCACCACGGCTAGCAGCTCTGACGATTCCGCCACCACAACTAGCAGTTCTGTCGATTCTGCCACCACGGCTAGCTCTGAAGTAGCCTCCAGTAGCTCTGAAAGCGCGACCGTTGCTACTAGCTTATCTTCTTGACACCTGTAGTGCAGCTGGATACTACAGAAACTCCACTGATTGTAGTAGATACTACTACTGTGTGTCTGTAAGTGGAACTTACGTGATGTATACCTTCCAATGTAGCCATGATACTTACTATGATACTACCTCGGGAGTCTGTAATTGGAAGTCAGCAGTTTCCTGCTAAGACAGCAAAACAAACTTGTAGAAAAAATGTGTTAGGAAGCAGTTTTGCAGTTGCCAATCTAGTAAACTATAGAATCGTATGCTCTCACTATTTTTTGCGACTAAATCAAATTTATCTGAGATAATACTTTTTAGATTTATGTATTAATAATAAGACCATATGTTGGAATACTTATAAAAATAGATTCTGGAAGGTAAAGTTATTACTGCAAAATATTTCTGGATCATTTTTACTGCTGCTCAAGAATTAATTGACTCACTGCCTGAAAACTGGAATATATATAACAAACCTCATCGGTTTTCAGGAATTATATATATATATATATATATATATATATATATATATATATATATATATATATATATATATATATATAGTAGAAAAATGGAAGATTTTTTGGCCTATAGGTAATAATATATAAATGTAAATGCGAAGATTTACTTCTTCGCACGGCCTTTTCGCTGCACTAGCGAAGAAGTAAATCTTCGCATTTACATTTATATCTATATATATATATATATATATATATATATATATATATATATATATATATATATATATATATATATAGATAGATAGATAGATAGATATATGCTTTATTGTCTAAAAATACATTCACAAATATTTTCATTGACAAAGCAGACTTATGACTAGTGAAACTATACTAACTTATCAGATATTAAATAATGAATAATAAAAATACATAAGTTATAATTATTTTAAATTATCGCTAAAATATTCGTCAAGACAGTAATATGCTTTTTTTACCAAAATCTTTTTAACTTCATTTTTAAATTTTCTTGTATCCTTTATATTTTTTATATGGTTTGGTAAGTGATTAAATACTTTTTTGCCTACGAAAAAAATAGATGATTTAGTTAAAGATGATTTAGGTATGGGTAAAGGAATGTTATATTGAGTTCTTGTCTTACGTTTACTCGAAGAGAAATTGCGACCATTTTTATGCAATAATGTTACAGTTTCTATAATAAATAAACACGGTAGAGTCAAAATCTCATATTTTAAAAATAAAGGTTTACAGTGAGACCTCGAATGACTTTTACACATAAATCTTAGAGCCCTTTTTTGTAAAACAAAAACAGAATTAAACAAAATTTTTGAACAGAGTCCCCAAAAGGGAATTCCATATTTTAAACGAGATTCT